>JAJMLF010000006.1:0-497762 GCA_030569555.1 Yamadazyma oceani | reverse complement strand
TTTTTATATAGCTTGTAGTGATATAACAATCTCTTAAAAGTGATATTCATTTGTGAGTACTTGCGATATTTACAGTTCCAGGCTCCGTGATTCAAGTTTGCCCCAGGCGATATTGGAATACTATCAGAACGACATTTAAAAAAGAGTACTACGACATCCTAATGACAAAGGTGCGCTATTCATCCTGAAAACACTGTAATAATCCGGTGTTACATTGCATCAGCCTTAACATATGGTAGCCCTGGACCCTCAGTAGCACTGGCAGGGTCCAAGGGTCAGGAGATCGGCATCAGCCTTTCCACCATTACATCATTATTATTAATGACTGATCATTACGTCAAATATCAGCAACCAAAATAGAGATGGTCCTGGACCACGTCAAGTCACCACATTAAGTCACCACGTCAAGTCAACAGATCAAGTCACGTTCACAGCACGGCAGATGTAGGTCCTTTACTCGTAGCTTGGCTCTATATTGTTCTGAGGGGTTGCAGCAACTATAAGTAGGCAGTAACCCCACTAACAATTGTTCAGGAACTGGTCCAAGAGCCTAAGAGCCTCTATGCATTACTTTCCCCGTTGCACTCGTGGAGCTGATGGAAGAGCCCTGGTAACATGGTCTCGGGCGGTGGTTTGCACCATTTCCATGAATCGATGCGACGGTGGTGCAAATGGTGTGGCCACCGAGTCCTCGCGGGGACCTGGGTGAAGGGATAGCTGATAGCCACTGGCCCGACTCGCGGCAGTCACTGATAGGGATAGTCAGATGGTCAAATCTTGCATCACCGATAGAATTGGCAGCTTTTCTGGTGTCGACCCCGACCATCTCGTCCGCCCACCGACCCATCTCATTTGCCCACCGACCCATGTCGGCCCCTCACCGACCCATCTCATCCGGCCACCGACCCATCTCATCCGCCCGCCGCGTCCCTCGCTTATCCTCTTATCCTTTCCCTCGCGCACAGGTCCATACCATTTTCTACCATTACCACCATCTACATCCTTAGGTGATTAGACTCCTCCTATCAACTTCAAAATCACGTCTATCCCGCTGGTGTGCTCACACTAGTGTCTTTGCATTCCTCGCCCCCCAATTGCTTCTTCATGGCTCCTAAATCATGAATAATCGTATCAGATCCATATCTATCGCCAGTCTTCAACATGATTCCCATCCTGATTCAACTGCTAATAAGAGCCCCAATCTTTCTAATAGTACCAGTACCGTTTCCTTGAATTCCATTGGAATCTCTCCTACAAAGCCCAGAGATCGTACTCGAAGTCACGGTTCAAGACCTTCTTTCTCCAATTCCAAAGACTTGGCATTAGAATTCATCCCCAATAAATCAGATATTCATCCCCTTGATACTTCTGTGTTTGGCGACATAAATGAGGCAGAAGAAGCCCGTAATGTTCCTCCTTACAATAATGGTTTCTCCCGTGACCTTACTGGCTCTCCTGATCGTGACATTTCCTTACCTGATCCAGATGAGATCTCTTTACAATCACCCACCTGGCTTCTTAGTGAAATTCTTCAAAACTTTTCGGTTAAAGAAGTTGAGGTCTTGAATGATCTGGAAGTGGGCCAATCCCTCATTGATAATGGTAATAAATTGGTTGAGTTATTAGTCCATCATCCTCACTTAAAACAAGAATTAATCCTTCAACCAATCCTCAATAAAATCAGTTTCATGCTTTATTCGGACTTGCCTGAAATCAAAAGTGTATGTTATAGAATCTTGAAGTATTGTATTATTAATGAAGACTCGTTATTAACGTTGGTTCATAATAAACTTTTAATATTTCTTATTATCAGTCTATCGACTGATACTTCTACTGATCTAGAAAAATTATACGCTATCAAGCTAATACACCAATTTTTAGCCATTCCTAATGGGAGTTCTTATCTCTCGATTGGCGTCATCAAGCTGTTGATTAATCTATTGGATGACGATGATTTGTTCATTGTCAGTAACCAATTAAAGCATTTGGTCATGGAAATTCTATTGGAACTAACCATCTCCAACCCTGAACTTGTATATCACTCGAATGGTTTCAATCTATTGATTAATAATCTAGTTTCTCACCAAGATGTGGTTATTCAGTTGAACAGTTTAATTGTTATCCTCAAACTTTTGGAATTCAATGACTACAAATATTTCTTTAGAAATGGTTATAATCTTCTAAATCTCGTATCCACTTTCGATGACGTCGGTGACATGTCCTCCAATAAACCAAGCAGACTTCAAATTCAAAAGTTTCAAAACATTTCTTTCTTATTAACGGCATTTTTAAAAAACTGGAGTGGTCTTATCTGCGGTTCCCTTAATGATTTTACCTTTGTTAAGAATTTAGTCGAACATCTTTACAACCCTAATTTAATGATTAAAGAGTGTATCTTGGATATTTTGCTAGATGTGTTGCGAATACAGGCATTACCATGGCTAAAAGAATCTAAAATGGGTGAGTTTCTCCTGAAATTTAATCCAAATAGCGACTTTGAGTATGATGTTGGTGATGCTTATCCTGACAACAGTAACTCCAGTCCAATTGGAAGTGACAACGATTATAACATCATTACTCATTATTTACATCACTATCAGGGATTATTTGCGTTCATTTTGATCCAGCTAAATTTGATTGACATTTTGGTAACCAATTTGAATTATTTAGAAGGTATAAATCCGCTGAATATCGAGGATTCAAAGTATCAAAAGACCGGTCACTTTAATGAATATGGAAATCGCAAAGAATCGGGATTAGCTGAACCCAAAGTTGTTGCCGATAAAATCATATTGCTATTAACTAACTTGTTCAAGTTTAGCAAGATTTATCTACCAGCTGATTTCAATTTGGAATTCACTAATAAGATCCAGTTAAGCTCATTAATTCAAATGGGTAAATTGAATTTAAACTGGGACAAGGACCAAAATTTTAATAGTCATTCTGAATTCCGAGCTAAAAATAACTTGACCTATTTGAATACTCAAATGAATAATCTAAAACTCTATCGGAATCTCAAATTGCTTAAAAAGAATGATGAAAATAATGACTTGAAGAGTTTAATCAATCTTACAAGAGTCTTAACTGTCAAAGAGTTCAACGAATGGGATTGGGATAAGATTTATGTTCTATTACAAAATCATTTAAAGCTAGAGAAACGATTCATAGAAGTTTTAGAAAAGCAACCAAAGTTCTTTAAGAGACTACTAAGTTTTTACAGGCCCTTTAAGTTTAGATTTTGTAATTTGCAAATCAAACCAACTAAGAACTATAAGCGTATTATCCAAGTGGGTGTTCTTATATTTGAAATTTTCCTCAAGTTCCCTCAAGGGGTGAAATATTTGTATAGGAATAAAATCTTAATCCAGTTATCAGAGATTCTTTCACAAATAAATCCATTTTCCGGAATTGCTGCTAAAAATCCTATATTGGGAGAACATAATTTAAACAGTACTGTGAACTTTGGCTATGTTAAATTTTTGGGCAAATTATCTGAAACTACTCATGGGATTAAACTCCTAAACCAATGGCAAATTTTTCAACAGTTGAACAATATTATTGAATCCACAGGTTTCTCAACCTATAATAACTATTTTGTTATATTGTTGTTTAAAAACATTTCATTCAGTGATAGTCGTGATCATCATGATTTCCACTTGACCAGTGGCGCCTCCGCTAACCGTTTTGGTCAAGACAAAAATGATGGTAAGCAAAATAAAATAATCAGTAGTGCTGGGAGGACTATTAATACTGGCAACCAGTTGTACAACTTGCTATTCAAATGTTTGGCTATTTCAAATTTGACCTTGAAATACCAAGTAATTGAGTTGCTTCCTTATTTATCCATTGACAAACTTTGTTTAGTCAAATTAATTATCAATAACTTATACCAATCCAAGTTATCAGAGAGGTTGATTAACGTATTGTACGATAATTATTTTTACAAGTGTGATCAAGATTTGGATTTTTTGCGTCTTATACTCAATTATAATCCATCAATAATTATCTTATCCAAGTTCCCCAAGGGCCAACTACTATTGATTAACTTTCTATTGCTTCCGGAAGGGTTTAACTATTTGTCCAAGTTCAATTACATTAACCTAAAATTCAATAACTGGCTAGCAGATAAACAACAGTTTCGGATATTGAGGTTCTATGAAAACACTATGAATTACAAATTCTTTCCCTATCTACACTTTAACGATAAAGATCACGACTCTTACTACAAGGATTATAAATTTTTCTTGAAGAAGTTATTGGATACCAAGGAAGGATTAAGCTATTTTCAAAGGTTTGATATGAACACGAATTTCATCGATAAGCTAACTAAGGAAGTTGATTATGCATTAAGTAAGGTAACACACCACCATGATTCTGATATTAATCACGAAGATGATACCCTGTCCAGGCTTGACAGTGGTCGTCATGGGTCTGATGAGGAAGATTCCAAAGGGAATCACAGTTCATTAACAGCCAAAGAATTTCGGCAATTAAAACAGAACTTGTGGATATTAGGAGAGATAAATTCTTCCAATTATGGGATTCAATTGCTTGAGCTTGATTTCTTCAACCGGTTGATTAATTACTATAATGAATGTTATAATTGGTCCATTAAAGGACTTTTGTTCTACCAGCTTGGTAAATTATCTTTAAACAACGAAGGGCTTGAAATCCTAGATGAACTCAACTGGAAATTCACCGTTGATAGTTATGACAAATTCAATAATTTCAGCTACCCGGGAGACTTATCAGTAAGCATATTCAACAACCATTTCATTCCAAATGAGCATACAGTACTATTGATTAACAAGTACAATTTCTTGGAAGATGTAAGTGCCAATGGAGATAACAATACCATCAGTGACAGACAATGTTACATCATTGAAATGATTTATAAGTTTTCGTCATTTCTAAGCAAAAATGAAAAGAAATCTGCTAAAGAGTTGTTATATTTAAAGAAACATGCATCAGCATTATTTGATCTAAATTTATTTTTAAAAGTTATCAAGATAATTGATAATTCCAACTTCAACTTCAAAAAGAGAAATTTTATCTTTCATCTATTTATTGACGATAAGTTATTACTAGAATCGTTAATTAGAAAACGTAAATAGTGGCATTGTAATATATACGGACCGGTACTCTAAGCCTTTGTTTTCCTCTTTTTACTCACCACCGTGGACTGGTTAACCAAACTATTATTCACATTATCCAACAGGTTTTCCGTTTTAGTTAATTGATTATTCTCAAACGCTATAGGCTTAAATCTAGATAGTACCAAATTAGGTTGGTTTCTCCTCAACCATAATTCAATATCCTGAGGATTCTTCTCTACTTTCGTCAAATCATTCAACTCAAGATCATCTATCGATTCTTGTAAGAGTAAACTGAATTTCACTTCATCAGGTACCTTAAATCCAGGAGTTTCCATATCTTTTATCTTATGCAAACTGGTCAATTCGGGATTCATCTCCAAGATATTGTCAACTCTTGCCTGTAATTCATCATCCCTAGCACCATCTAGGAGTCCACTTATATCCCCTGATGGAGGCAAATGCTGTTCCATCTCGTCTATCAAGTCAAGAATCCCATTATTCCGTCTTTGGTAGTAGGCAAGCACCTCTCGTTGCTGCTTCTCTTGATCGAATAACGCAAGCAGCTTTTTATATTTCCGGGTAAATTCCTCCTGTAGTTCATTATAGACTTTACTTATATCACCTTCGAACTTTTCCATCTTTTTCTCTAGTACTTTGTCAGCCATGACGGGTCAGTGGTCAGTTGTCACAGCACAGTTTCTACCGCACCAGTTACTACCGCACCAGCTGCTCCATTCTCACCAGATCCACCGGTGTCGCTATTCTGCCCAGTCGGTCCCCTCGCACCACCACCGACGTGCCCAGCCGGTTTCGCGAGATTGAAAGCCAAAACGCTACGCGTACAACACATTAAACACCACTACAACAAGAAGAACATATCACATCATGTCGATCGTATCATTGTTAGGGATCGAGGTCTTGAACAATCCGGCCAAATTCTCAGACCCTTATGAGTTCGAAATCACTTTCGAGTGCTTGGAACCCTTAAAAGAAGATTTGGAGTGGAAATTGACCTATGTGGGAAGCTCAAGGTCTTTAGACCATGATCAAGAATTGGATTCTATTCTTGTAGGGCCTGTACCGGTGGGAATCAATAAGTTCATATTCCAAGCAGATCCACCGCTGCCCGAATTAATTCCTGCCAGTGAACTAGTAAGTGTGACGGTGATCTTGTTGAGTTGTTCCTATGCTGATAGAGAGTTTGTTAGGGTTGGTTATTATGTGAATAACGAGTATGATACCGAAGAATTGAGGGAAAATCCTCCAGCAAAAGTCCAGGTGGATCGGGTGGTCAGAAATATTTTAGCTGAAAAACCCAGGGTTACCAGGTTCAATATTGTGTGGGATAATGAGACCAATAATGATGAATATCCTCCAGAACAAGAGGTGGATGAAGAGGAAGACGATGAAGAAGAAGAGGACGAAGAGGAAGAGGCAGAGGACGAGGAGGAAGACGAGGATGATGCAGGTGCTGATGATGATATAGATACAGTCAATGATAAAAATGAAGAAGACCTTGAGGAAGATCTTGAGGAGGATATTGAAGAAGATATTGAAGAGCAACAAGAATCACAGCCATCTCAAGACCAATCTCAACCACCAGCTAAAGACCCTAAAGAAGCAACTCCTATAGATAGTGTATAATAATTGTATTTAATCTATATTTGTAAAATGTACAAAATGAGAAAATCGTTCATAACTTCATAATAAAAAAAATGAAAACCAAAGACTATGCTAATTGTTCAAGTAATGAATTGATACACTTGGAAATACTCTCAACGATCTCTCGGTCAATATTGGTCTTATTGACCCATTTATCTGGATGCCATTTGATTCGTTCTTGCTTCAATAAATCGGTGATGGCCTCCTGTGGCATCACAATATATTGATAGAATTCAAGCACTTTATCGTTGGTGATTAGGCCCATTATTTCCAGTTTTGCTTGTGGTAATTGTTGTAGTAACGGTAGTTGAGTGTTACTCAGCATATATTGGGACCTGATGTGGAGTTTGTTCTGTGATTCATCAACTTTTGGTTCTCTTAGATAAGGGTCGTTGACTCTATTACTCCAGGTTGTATGCAGCTGTGACTCCGGTTCACTATCATCGTCTTGGTTATCGTCTATCTCGATCCGCTGGTCAGCTATATGAGTATCGTGACCAACGTTCAAATCGTCTATGATTTCATATTCCACTTCTTTATTGATTAGTTTGTAGCCATTTATAGAAGCCTTGGATTCAGTTATGTTAATGGGCGTATGGTGGTCCTGGTGACTAGGCATTGTAGGAGGAGGAGTGCTTTGAACTGAATGATCCTGTATTCGATCTTGAGCCATCTCTGAATCATTATAGTCATCGACCTGAGGGGCCAACACTGGAGAAGGTCTCCTCGAGTTAGAAGGTGTAGACTGAGAGATTGGAGTTGATTGAACATTCGATTGACCGTTCGATTTGAACACAGTTTCAATAGGAGAACTCTGACTTTCATCCAGATCAGGACCATTATAATGGTTCTGATAATGTATATGACCATTATTATCAGGACCATTCAAATCATTGACACTGGTTTTCACCGAATTGGAAAAATTTAACAACCTCTTTTTGGTGTTAATTGGAGTTAATGAATGCTCTTTAAATTTCAACTTCTTCTTGGCTGGTAATGGACATGGAGTAGAATCTGAATTAGAAAAGCTAAGTTTGAGATTACTCAAGGATGTGGAGGTGATATTATTACTGGAGCAAACAGACATCGATCGAGATGATACACTCGACCTAATCGAGTCCATACTATGGGGATTATCATTCAAATTTATCCCTGTATCAGTATAATCCTGGTCCCGTGAATGAGGATTAGAACTCAAATTGGATTGAGGAGTCATCATGTCAATGTCGATATCCGAGGCTTCTCTCTTCCTCTTATTAAGATATACCGGATTACTAATCAAATGACCTGTTTCTTCATCATCATCTTCCTCATCTGACAGATTCAGGTTCAAATTCTGCAGTAGCTGGTGGCTCTTTTCATCAAAGTCGTCGGATCGTATGTCCACAGACTGTTCCAAATGGTCTATATGCCCTTCTAAATGGCCCTCATCGGGTCTGTGGCATTCATCATCGCTGGAATTTATGATGGTTTTGTTGCCAACATCGAAATCCTCCTCGTTGATATCGGACAAATTGTGAAGGTGGAGGTTGTCGAATTTCTTTATGGGGGAAAGAAACGACGAGTTGACAGGGGTGGACGACCCTACGTTACTAATGTCAAGGTCAAACGAGCTGGTATCGTCAACGGTGGTATCGTCCATGATTGGCCTTGGTGGTTGTTTACAATTAAAAGTCCACAATGTTTTGGGTCATCGCGACATTGAGGGCCAGGTGATCTGGTGCATGTGACGTGGGGCATGTGACTACAGACCTGTACGGCCCAGCAACCCAGTGGTCTCAACGCACCACCAACTGGCACCACACGCGATCCCATCTGGCTCTCTCTTCTCTTTGAAACCTTTGATCATTGAAGCATCCATTGCTTTGATCATTGAAGCATCCATTGCTTTGATCATTGCTAGCCCAAGGACAATTCCTCTGACCTCTTCTCTACACCACTCGCTTCCCTGCGTCGCTTCCCTGCTACCCCTCCGTGCTGCCCCTCCGTCTCATCTCCTCCAGTTTGTCCGAACAATACCATTTTTCTTTGCACTGCACTGCCTGGTGGTCACCGAGAGCAGTCGAGGTGAAACGGAGCTGGGACTGCAGGCCAGGGGTGGGGCCGGCTACGGTGCTGTCTACGGCGTATAGAGCAGTGGTGCAGTGCTGCTGCGGTGCTGCTGTTGCTGTGCTACTGTGCTACTGTGCTCCTGATGTGCTGCTGGCGTACAGGTTGTTATACTCTAGTGTGACTTGATGCCATGCTTTGTGCACTATTTCACTTTTCTTTATCTTCTTATCACCCGTGCGCATATATAAGTGCCCCTTCTCGCACGGTCTCAAGTAGCCTAATTTTTCGACTCTCATTTGTATTCCTTGAGCCAATTCATGTTCTTAAGATCAGAACCAGACCCGACAGAGCTATCATATTTAGACATTGCAAGATTAACATTCGAAGCAGTGTTACAAGTGGTTATTATTTGTGTTGCTGGATTTTTAGCTGCTAAAACTGGATTATTAAATACTAATGGTCAAAAGGTTATTTCAGCTTTAAATGT
Source organism: Yamadazyma oceani (assembly GCA_030569555.1). Lineage (NCBI taxonomy): Eukaryota > Fungi > Ascomycota > Pichiomycetes > Serinales > Debaryomycetaceae > Yamadazyma > Yamadazyma oceani. The sequence goes on along the minus strand of JAJMLF010000006.1, from coordinate 488,465 downwards.
TGATTTATTTACACCATGTTTGGTATTTAGTAAATTAGCTCCTTCATTATCATTGGAGAAAATGATTGATATCATTGTTATTCCAATCTTTTATGCTTTATCTAGTAGTATTGCCTTTTTATCTTCAAAAATTATTGGGAAATTTTTAGTTTTAAATGATCCTGAAACTGATTTTGTTACTGCCATGGCAGTATTTGGTAATTCAAATTCTTTACCTGTTTCATTAACTTTATCTTTAGCTTATACCTTACCTGATTTATATTGGGATGATATTAAAAATGATACCAAAGATCAAGTAGCTTCAAGAGGTATTTTATACCTTTTAATTTTTCAACAATTAGGTCAAATACTAAGATGGTCTTGGGGTTATAATAAATTATTAAGAAAAAGATCTCATGAAGAGTTAACTTCTTATCATTATCTTAAAGGTGATAATGATGAAGAAAATCAGGTTTCATCTCGTACTTCTGGTCCTAAAGATGATTCAAATGTAAATGAAAATAATAATGAAGCTGGTCCTTCTTCCAATGGTGGAGAAGGTGGTTCTTCATTCTTAACTGAACATGATGATGAATCTACTTCTTTATTACCTACTAGGCGTAATTCCAATGTTTATATGATTACGGAAACCAATATCAATGAATCTGATTCTTTAGATTCCTCAGCTGATTTAACTTTCTGGCAAAAAATATTACAAAATAAATATGTAACTGGGTTCTTTAGATTTATGAATCCTCCATTATATGCCATGTTAATTTCCATTTTAATTGCCACCGTTCCGGCATTACACACTTTGTTCTTCACCAAAGGAACTTTTGTATCCAATACGGTTACAAAAGCCATTAATCAATTAGGATCTGTTTCCATTCCTTTGATTTTAATTGTATTAGGGTCAAACTTGTATCCTTCAAAAGATATCCCTCCTCCTTCTAAGAATTATAAAAAGATTATCATTGGGTCATTATTATCAAGAATGGTTTTACCATCAATTATTCTTCTACCATTAATTGCTCTTTGTGTTAGATTCTTCAAGATTAGTATTTTAGATGATCCAATCTTTTTATTGGTAGCATTTATCTTAACCACTTCCCCTCCAGCCATTCAATTAAGTCAAATCACTCAATTAAATAACATTTATCAAAAAGAAATGTCTGGGGTACTATTCTGGGGTTATGTGGTATTTTCGTTACCATCAACAATTTTAATTGTTGTTCTAAGTTTAGAAGTATTACAATGGGCCAATCCTTAGGCTATAGGTCGCCCAAGAGGGTTGGGTTTTTATAGAGTTATGTAGGTATTAAATATATCAAATCACTAGTAGTGATATCATAATATTAATTGCAGCCGGTCGTGTGGTGGTAAATAGATCTGTACGCATTTGAGGGCCCTTTTCTTTTGCTCAGGAAAAGTTTTACTCTGATAAGGTTAGAGGGACATTAATACCCATCTACAACCACAATCTAAAGTTCAGGTCCCTAGCGTCCAGCTTCAAACTCACTCCATAGTATAAATTAGAACTCTACTGTTGCAGTTCTAAAGATATTTGCAATCACAAAACCCCCCAAAATCTAAACCCCACTGGTGGTCCTTATAGCAGGTGATAGATATCGCAAGTGGTTTACACAATGGTAAAAGCCAGAAAATTTGCAGTAGTCGGGTCTAGATCCGTGGGTAAGTCATCCATGATTGTTAGATTTGTAGAAGATTACTTTGTGGAATCATATTACCCAACAATTGAAAACCAATTTAGCAAGAATATTACTTATAAGAATCAAGAATATGAAATTGAAATCTTGGATACGGCAGGACAAGATGAATTCTCCATGATTAATGAAAAGCATTTGGTCGGTATCCATGGGTATATATTAATCTATTCCGTTACTTCCAGACAATCTTTTGAAGTGATTGAAATCATCAGAGATAAGATATTAAATGCCATTGGTAGTGATACTATTCCTATGGTATTAGTAGGTAATAAGTGTGATTTGAACTATCAACGTCAGGTTGAATACTCCGATGGAGAAGCTCTAGCTAAGTCCTTTAATTGTAAGTTCTTAGAGACATCCGTTAAAGATAATTTAAATATCTCCAAGTCTTTTGAATCATTAATTGATCAAATTGAATTAATTCAAAATCCAGAGGTCAAAAATGATGACAAATGTACCATAATGTAATGATTCATGCCACTCATGCTTACTTGTTTCTTTAGTTTCGTTTTTTGTTTCGTTTACCATGTCAGAGAGCATATATTAATAAACTGTTAAATTATGATTACGCTGTCCTGGTCTCCAGGGCCACCACTGCCTCTTGAAACCATTTCTTCCCGCCCCATCTCTTGCGGCCCATCTCCATCAGACCCATATCCATCAGACTCTGCTACCTTTCCACTCCTCATCTCTCATTCTGTTTTATCACCAGAATCGCGAGAAATAAAACCCATCCATGCTTCACACAAGAAAGTCATACAAGTCGGGCCCCATAGCCAACGACAACGGCATTCCCTACGACTATATTGTCATCATAGATGCGGGCTCTAAAGGGTCTCGAGTGTTTGTTTATAGTTGGTTAAACCCCGGCGCCGCTTTGGAAAATGGATTTGATTTGAACGAACACATGCACTTCAAAGACTTCAAGTTGGTTAAACGAGTGGACGTTCCGGGTGATTCACTGGCACCAGGGGATGAGACTCGGGAGGACCTGGCATCGCCGTCACTGGAAGCAGACTCCCTGGCTCCAGGATCCCTGGATGACAATGATAGCGACTCGGAACCAGAAGATAATCATGGCACAATTCCCATCAAATTACCCAAGATAATTTCAAAGAAAAAGTGGAAAAACAAAGTCAAACCAGGGATTTCTACATTCAACAACAGTCCACAGAAGGTTGGGAATCATCATTTAAAATACTTATTAACCACGGCCGGGAGAATTGTCCCCAAATCTCAGCATTATAGAACCCCTATATTCTTGCATTCAACTGCTGGTATGAGACTTCTTACACCACCAGAACAGCAGAAAATCTTGAACAATGTCTGTAAATATTTCAAGTCTCAATCAGACTTCTTCTTGCCCGATTGTGCCTCTCATATCAACGTTATTGAAGGAGATATTGAAGGGATCTATGGATGGTTAGCCATAAATTATTTGGTGGGAAGCTTTGATAACCCTTCAGACCATCAACATGGAAAGAATCATACCACTTACGGGTTATTAGATATGGGTGGTGCTTCTACTCAGGTGGTATTTCAACCAAATTTGACAGAAATTGATGAACACGAAAATAATTTATATAGTATTAATTTGTTTGAATTACCCGTGATGGATAAAGATGGTAAAAGAGATCAGAAAGATGCTGCTGATATCTATTCATCCCCTATCCCCCTTAACTATAAGGTTTACTCGGACTCATTTCTTGGTTTGGGTTTGAGTCAAGCATATAATAAATATTTGGGGTCATTAATAGAAAAGAATTCTGATGATACTGCTTTTTTCTATTATCCACCCATAAACGATCCATGCTTACCCAAGGGTTATAGAGCTGAATCAAGCGTCAATGGGGTTTCCCGGGATTTTACTGGGAATTCGGACTTTGAAAATTGTTTGAAATCTGTTTTTCCAGTGATATCTCAAAGTAGTTATGGAACGGCATCTCGAGTGTCGGGGAATTGTAAACAATATAACGAGGGAGAAAAGGTTAGTTCATGCTTATTAAATGACTTAATTCCTGCCTTTGACTTTGATATTAACCATTTCTACGGTGTTAGTGGTTATTGGTATGCGATATCAAATTTGATGGCTTATAATGAACCTGTGGAGTCTACTCGTGATACAATTCAATCTAGAGATAAAGATTCTAATAGTAAAGATGCTGATTATGATTATAAGATCATTTATGAAAATACTCAAAAATTGTGCTCAAAGTCTTATGGGGAATTAATTGAATTAAACAAGTTGAAGCCAGAGAAAGATCAATTATCCATGGAAGAATTAACTAATTTATGCTTCAAGTCTTCTTGGATATTAAATTTCCTTCATTTGGGGTTGGGGTTTCCTAGGTTCGGTATTGATGATGTTGATCAAGCTCAAAAGGATAAATTCAAATCATTACAAATGGTGGATAAAATCAATGGAGCTGAATTCTCTTGGACCCTTGGTAGAGCTTTATTATATTCCAATGATGAATATATCCAAGCCTTTCACAACTACACTCTGGATAAATCTAATGGTAAAAGGGATGAAGTTGAAAGGGCTGGATTTAAATTCTCAGTAACCCCAAATGCATTTCATTATGGTAGTGAACAACCAGGAATTCTTAGTAGACCTAAATTTACTCCGGTTGATCCAGAAGCTAAATATCAATACTTTGACTATGAAACTGAAGACCTTAAGTATACTGAACTGAAGTGGTATATAGAACCGCATCGGTGGTATGGAATCGTTATATTTGCATGTCTTTTAAGTTTCATCCTCTGGTTGTTGTTAGGAAAACAAGGGAGATTGAAATTAACCACATGGGGTAAGGATATCTTCAATAAGTCACGAGAATTACTTGTCAAGTCAACTACTAAGAGAAATACTTACACTAGAGTTCCTGATTTAGAAGCTCGTGGTCTGGGTGAACATGATGTTGAGCTTAATGAGTTGGAGTCTGAGAGACATGACGGACAAACTGAAACCTAAGGTCTTCTATAAATCTCTAATAAAGCTTCTAAATGATCTACACAGTATAAACGGTATCCAGAATCAGAAGTCTTTGGGTTTTAACATTGTAAAAAAGTTTTTCAATGGATTCTATACCAATTTCCACATCCGTCAAATGATCCCCATCAATATGTAAAGGATTTTTTCTACCCTTAGCAAAATAAGGCTCCACAGCATCAATATAATCTGGTTTAATCTCGTTGTGGAAATAATAATGAAATGAAGACCCATCACCTTTAAGTGCCCGGCGATCAGCTTCCCATTTCTTCTGGACCTCTTTTGAAGGTAATTTACTGGACCCAGACCACACCCCAGCTATAAATGCAGCCCCAGTTTCCATAGTTTGGAAATTAACAGTTGAAGCAGCAACCCCATTAAAAGCCAAAGTGGGATCCTCAATTGCAAAAGTATTATAATATAATCCACTAACTCGACTGGAGTTGGATGGATTAATAATTTGTATATAGTCTTTAACAAAAGGATAATGGTAATGATACCCTGTAGTAAATACAATTTTATCATATCTTGAATCACTTGATCCATTGTTGAACAAAACTTGTCCCGTTTCTCCATTGATTTCTTTAATGGTAAACTTATGATCTATTCCTTCAGATCTAACAGCCTTATCTAACCAAGGAAAGATTTTATGGTTCCCCCTTGATGATACAGTAACTGATTTGGCCACAGGAACTATATACTGTAAGATATTAATGGTACTGATACTACCACCAATAACCAAAACCCGTTGATCTCTAAACTCTTCCGGGGTCCTATAAGAATTAGCATGTAATAAACTACCAGGAAAGTTTCTGTTAAACTCAGCCAACCCTTTTATACGTGGGTAATTAGGAATAGAATAATGTCCTGTAGCTACCACCACCGCATCAAATACTTCCTGGTACCATTCTTCATGGTGTTCATCTACAACTCTTCTAACAGTTATTTTCCATTTCCCATCACTGGTTTTGTCAAGGTCCTGGATCCGGGAGTTATATCTAATATAGTTATCAAGCCCTTCACTCTCTACAAACTTATCCATTCTGGAACAAAGCTCCAAATGGGACATAAATGGATAAATAGTCCGAGACTTATCATAGTATTTAGCATCATTTTCCATATAGGAAAACCGAATAAATCGGCTAGGAATATTGGTAAATAAATTCTTAAAGATCCCACTTTTGGACCATTCAAGCTCTCTAGCTGATTGATTCAACTCTGCCTTTACTGGATTATCATTTGTGGCTCCACACAAATCACCAGGTGGATCCTGACGAGGATGGATTGCATCTGGATCATTGTAATTGTCAGTATCAAGCAAGTGCTGTGGAGGTATTGGCAAATCAGCCTCGGAAAATGAAGGTGCCCATATTCCTCCTGCTTTATGCTTCTGTTCAAAGCCAACCACTTTTGCAAACTTTGGATTTTTTGCAGCCTTGTCACCCACGGTGGAAGTGCCATCTTTGGCAGTATGCAACAACTCATAGAGAGTGGCAAGGCCTGCAGGTCCACAGCCAATCACCGCCACCGAGTTTATCTCTAGGGTCATAAGATGGGTAGGTAAAACTGTTAGCAGTGGTGGTTTTCAAGGTGTCGATGGGCCATGGGCCAAGGCCCCTTTAGTGTTTATCACGTGATGCACTGCTCGCATATCCACAGAGTTTGGGTTATCACCTGCAACAACCGAACATGTCGTTTGATTTGGACTGGCACAAATTGGTGGCTGACACCTCCATCAACGAAGGGATTCGACAGTTCCTAGATACTCAGTTTAAAAGCGTATCATTGCCTTCGTATATTAATGGGCTCACCGTCACCGATTTCAATCTAGGATCCATTCCTCCAGATATTACTATAAGACACATTGGAGATCCATTTGATGAATTCTACGACGAAGACTTGAAGGATATTGATGAACGGCTTCATGATCTAAGCATGGATTATATAAATGGACGGCAGAACTACGGATACAGCAGTGGAGAAGACCAGGATAGCGATGACGATAGCGCTAGTTATGGAGATGAAACTGACAATGCTAGTGTCAATGGCACATCTATTGGTGATCCATTACATGATAAACCATTTCTGCTTGAGTTTCCCAAGATCGGGGGGAAGACTGGTAGTCAATTGCAACGAGAGGAAGTGATGGGTAGAACCAGGGGATCACTGGATTCATTATCATTGATGCTAGGGAATAGTAATCTCAATTTTTTACATAATCATAATATGAATAACCTTGGGTTGGGGAAAGCCAGTAATAGTTCTACCCGGCCCGATAGTCCTACCCATTTTTTAAATCATCGAAGTTTCACCGCCACTAGAAATAGTAGTAATAATGATTCAGATACAAATTTCATCAAGTCTAAAAAGACGGCCACCGAAAGAGGGGAAAATGATATTCAGTTAATTGTAGAGTTTGCCTATAAGGGAGATTTGGAAATCAACCTTATGGTAAACTTGATGGTGAATTATCCATCGCCTAATTTCATTTCATTGCCTATTAAATTGCATATAACTGATTTAGTAATCCATTCCATTGCTGTGATTGCTTATTTAAAACATTCCATGTACATTTCATTTCTTTGTGACATTAATGACCAGACCTCCGATTATTTCTCCAATGACTCCAGCGTATTTACCTCGGGTGGTAATTTTGTTGATTATGTCAATACTGGTAATGCTCAAGAACGGATAGATATAATCAAAAAGGTTCGAATCGAATCAGAAATTGGTGGAGTGGAGCAGAATGTATTACGAAACGTTGGTAAGGTGGAAAAGTTTCTTGTAGATAGGTTAAGAGGATTACTCAGAGACGAGATTGCCTGGCCCAGTTGGATCTGTCTTGATCTTGCCGATGATGATGATGATTCTGAGGGTGATTGAACCCTAATTTGTAAATAGAAAAATCGAAATCAGAAAGGTTTCATTTCAGAATGGCCAATCACATGTTCTAGGTGTTTGTGTGCTAGGTGGTTTTACAGAGCTTGGTCTAGTTCCGGCAAGATGATTGTTAAGGAGCTACTGAATAGGCTGACGTTACCAGAGCCATCAGCTAACACGTAAACGCCTGGAAAACTAATTGCTTATTGGCTCAATTATTAATAACGTTTATATAGACTGAATATATTCCCACATGTAGTACAGAGGTCAACTTAAATGGCTGATTTCCTCATTAAATTTTGCAGCTTTTCGGGCCCATACGCAGGAGCGAGGATATCTTTTACCTAAAACATTAGCCATGGCAGACCTTAAATCTCTTTTACATCGGTTTGAATTCACCAAGCTACTCAAATCCGACCCCCAAACAAAGTCATTGGTATTATTGGGGCAAATAGACTCTCAAGATGCCATTGTTTCGATTGAAAAATCCCATTTTGTGGTGCAAGATGACAAATTTGAAGTCAATCAGTCAGTTAATGACTTACAATTGATCCAGAATAATGATGTATATTATTGGTCAGGGGCTTTGCTTAATCAAATTCTTCCCGATATCCCTGCTGCTAAGTTAAACCTTATCTACCCAGCTACTGAAACCCACATCAGAAAGTTCAGTCCCCAACGGTATCATTATGTGATGGAAACCCCAGAAATGTATGCCAAACATGTGGTTCCTTATATCAATACCATGAAAGGGGATAGAATTAAATGGGTGTACAATATCTTATTTGAAGGGAAAGAAAGTGAAACATTTGTGTTTCATGATAAGGATCCTCAGAATGGATTTGTGCTCTTACCAGATATGAAATGGGATAAGATCTCCATGGAGTCCCTCTACTTATGTTGTATTGTTAATAGAACTGATATATCTTCTGTTAGAGATTTGAATGGGTCCCATGTAGGATACTTGGAGAATTTAAAAGATACCATTAATTCAATTGCTAGTGAAAAGTATCCTATCAATAAAGATGAATTGAGACTCTTTATTCATTATCAACCATCATATTATCATTTCCATATTCATGCTGTTACTCTTAAGCATCCAGGTCTTGGAGATGGGCTTAATGCTGGTAAGGCTATTTTGTTGGATGATGTCATTGAAAATATTAAAATGGTTCCTGACTACTATCAGAGAAGAAACATTGGTTATGTGTTGGGAGAGAATCACGGACTCTGGCAAACAGAAGGTTTCCGTAACGATCATTTCTCTAGTTAGTTTATTAGGGTCATCATTATTATAAATATATATATATATAAGTTCATAAAAAGAAATGAAATATAAATTAATAATTAAATTCGCTATTGGTATCTTTAACAGCCATTCTAGCCATTTGTAACATCTTTTGTTTGGGATCCAATTTTTTATCTTTTTTAGATCCATTGTTGAATTCAAAAGACCTTCCTAATTTCTTCGGGTTTTCTCTTAACCCAAACGACTTTGCTAGATGTCCTAGATGTAGTTGTTTTACATTGAAGTATTTTCTTTCACTGGCCAAATGGGTAGCGTATGCTCTAACATGAGAGGTAAATGCTAAGGCTGCTTTATCATGAACTGCTTTATCTTCAAGCAACCATCTCTCGATATTTAAATGCCAGGTGGTAGCATGGATATCCCATTTATTTTTGTTATCAGCAGGATCATTATAACCATCTTTCAAAAACTTCTCGTACCCTCCGATCTTAAGATTCCCCTTTGAATGAACTTTGGCTAACTTCTCTTCGATATATCCTTCTTCAATTCCGGGGAGTAAAAACATATAAGCACTTCCCTCTTTACCAACTCTAGCAGATCTACCAATCCTATGCAAATGGTCTTCAATGGTGAATGGGGGATCATATTCAATCACATCTGATATGTTAGGAAGATCTAACCCACGGGAAGCTACATCAGTACAAAATAATAATGCATGTTTCTTAGAAGTATAATTCGTTTTAATGAATCCATTCAATGTACTGGTTCTTTCTTGTTGAGTCATAGATCCATGTAATTTGAATATAATTGTTTGATCACCGACCATGGGTGCTGATAAAATACTATGGTTCTGATCTTCGTTTTCGATCTGTTCTTGGGTTGGGGAAACTTCCACCATTTCCATTTTGTTATTTTCTTCATTCTTCTTCTTAGCGAATGGATTCCCATTTCTGGTAAATATATCAAAGTGATAGTTGACCGAATCAGAACATGAGAAAAACACTATACTTCTTTTCATGTCATCTGTTTGTTTGCTGGAAGATTGGAATAATGCATTTAAAGTTACAAGTCTCAATTTAGGAGGAACCACTACTACACTTTGAACCAATTGATCAGGAGCAGTCATATTTTCTTTTACATCAGTTGAGGTTTCATTATCGTTGGTCTCATTATCATCTTCATCATCAAATGAAACTGTACCTTCTAAATGTTTTGCTGAATCGATAGTGATCATTTCAGGATTATCAAGTAAAATGCTACCTAATTTTTTCACGTTATCTTGCATGGTAGCAGAGCATAACACGTTAATTCTTTTAGCAGGTAATCCTTGCCACTTATTGGTTGTTTCATGGATTTTGCTGGATTGAGTAATAGCAGTGGTGATCTTGGTGATGGTCTCTTCAAATCCCAACTCTATAAGCCTATCACCTTCATCCAATATGAGCCATCTCAATTGACTCAAATTCAAGGCTTCAGTATTTTCAATATGATCAGCCAAACGACCAGGGGTCCCCACTAAGATATTTACCCCTTTTCTGATTCTAGCCTTTTCCGACTTTTTCTTCTCTCCTCCAATGACAATTCCTGGAACAATGTTGTGATGACACCTAGACAAGGTTTCAAGAACACTATATATCTGGTTAGCTAACTCTCTGGTAGGAGCAATCACCATAGCAAAAGTCCCAGAGTCTCTATTAATCTCAAACTTCTTCTCTTGCATCAATTTGTGGAAAATAGGTAATAAAAATGCAAGGGTTTTACCAGACCCGGTTTGAGCCTTAATGAATAAATCATTTTTAGCATAAAGTAAACTAGGAATGGTTGACCTTTGTACCTTTGTTGGAGCTTTAAATCTTAAATGGTCTGTCAAATGAGTTTGTAATCGATCATTCAATCCCAATCCTTCGAAGGAAGTAGCATCTTTTAATGGAGCATTTGATGGTAAGTAAGTGACTTCCTGGTCCTCTTTCTTGTCTTCTGTCAAACTCGTACTTTTCTCATTTGATGTGAATAATGACGATACATATGAATTATTCTTTCCTCCGTGTTCTCCCTTACCTTCAGAGAATTTAACTCTCTTGAGATGTTCTTCATTCCCGGTCCGGGGTTTATTCTGGTACTGCTTCTTAGGGGCACCAGTATTTTCTCCTGTCCCATTTTCAGCTCTAGTTCCAGCATCTGTCGATTCCCCATCATCTGATTCCCTCATTCTCTTCATCCGGCCCTCGTTAACTACAATACTGTTGGATCCACTGACTTGAGAAGTCTTTGGCTTCTGTGATTTCTGAGATCTTCCTCTTCCTTGAAGGGATAGTTGCAATTTTCGACGTTCCTTCCACCGACCACCGGTTGGTTTTTGGTATAATTTTTGCTTCTTAGCAGGAGCCTGACTTGGCTCTGGGGTTGCAAAATTCAAGAGTAACCCGTCGTCGTCGTTATCCATGGTGACAATGTTGGTGATAGCGATGAGCTTTTTCAAAATGATTTTTTCCAGCTGCAAAATGAGATGCTCATCGAGACCGGAGAGGCTAACAGAGAAGCCAGTAGCAGTAGAGAAGCCAGCTGCAGAAATACTAGTGTACAATTACGATATATAGGATATATAGGATATATGGCAGCCTCCCCGGGCCCAGGAAACCCAAGCAGCCCGGCCTGCTAGTGTCTTGTTAGGCCATCAACATAGTCCACCATCAGGTCTTTGGTCTCTAATTCCTTGTCAGAAACCTTGGTAACCTCGTCATGCAAATGCTTGGAATCTTCATTATCTACCTCAGACCACACTAGATCAGACCATTCTTCCTGGTCGAATCGTCTAACGTGTTTCAAGGACTCCCCCAAGGCAGTGGTAGCTAATGGATCATTGGTAGTGTTCTTACTGTTCTTAGCATTTGACTGTAAAATATGAACATTATGAGGAGCAGACTTACCTTGGGGCTCAGGAAGTATTTCTCTTTTGGTCTTCAGGGTCTCTATATCATCCAAGTATTTAAATGATGGTCTCAATTGAGAGGTGGAATCCAACGGCACCAACACCACTCTCTTGTGGTTTTCAGAGTCCACAATAAACTTGGCCACATATAAACCCCCGTTGGTCTTGTTCATCACCCCCATATGGTTATGCTCCATCACTTCTACTCCCCATTGCTCAGCTTTGGACTCGTCGTAGAATCTACTGGTGTCCAATGGAAGTTTAACCTGTACAAATCCTGATTGAGGTTTGACACTAGCATTCAAATGGGATAACTTATTGACAGCCTGTTTGGGCTTCCCCAGATACTGTAGTAAATGAAGTGATTGCCTGACTCTATCAGGAACCTGACTCATGTGAACTGGTATGGATTCAACCACTGGATCATCATCTTGACCTGACAGTTCCTCATCACTTTCATCATCTGATAAATCTTTCAAATGTTGGGGGTTATCTATATGATCACTTTCGACGTTCATATCCGTCTCGGACTCGTCCATCGACACATCCTCTTCCACAAATAACGTTCCTTCCTTACTCATGGCTGGTGTTTGTGGTGGTTGCAGCAGCAGTGATGATGAGAGCTGAAATATTTCTGTGCTCACTGAAAAAAAAAAAATCAAGCATTAACTAAACCACCACCATGGCCTCTGAGTTTGATATCACCAAGACTTACTTGAAGTTCTTGGAAGATGACCAGGAAATGACCATGCCCATAGCAGCCATAGAATCGTTGGTAGTAATGTTACGGGAACAACAACCATCAACGTCTTCTGAATTGATTAAATTAGTCAAGAGTAATATCGATAAATTAAAGTCATCAATTTCGAATGCCATTTCATTATCAGCCGGATGTGATTTGTTCATGAGATTTGTATTAAGAAACATCAATTTATATTCTGATTGGGAGTCTTGTCGAATGAATTTGGTGGAGAATGGTGAATTATTTGTACAAAGAGCTAAGGAATCAAGATCTAAAGTAGCTGATTTTGGGATTCCATTTATAAAAGATGATGATACAATACTTGTACATTCTTTTTCCAGAGTGGTATATCAGTTATTGCTACGGGCAAAGCAACAAAAAATGATTCGGTTTAGAGTTATAGTTACTGAATCAAGGCCAAGTGAGAAAGGATATCATATGGCTAATTTATTAAGAGAGGCTGGAATTCCAGTAGAAGTTATTGTAGATAATGCAGTGGGGTATGTTATACATAAAGTAGATAAGATTCTTGTAGGAGCTGAAGGAGTTGCTGAGAGTGGAGGAATAATTAATCATATTGGATCTTACCAGATTGGTTGTTTGGCCAAGACTAATAATAAACCATTTTATGTTGTTACTGAATCTCATAAATTTGTCAGATTATTTCCATTAGCTCCTAATGATCTCCCCAGTCAAATAAGTACTACTGGTCAGCCTATTGGACAAAGTCCTTTGGAGTATAATTATACTGAAAATAATATGTTATCTACTCAACAGATTGATTTTACTCCTCATGAATACATCACTGCATTGATAACAGATTTGGGGGTTTTGACTCCTCTGGCGGTGTCAGAAGAGTTGATCAAGATCTGGTATGATTGAATATTATAAATATACATTTATTTAATTTGGGTTGGTTGTTACCTGTTTGAGTTTAGCTTCAAGGTCTTCAAGATTAAAATAATCCAGTCCATCATATACTCTTTCGACTTCAACACATTGTACTCCATGCTCTTGTAAGTAATCTTTATCAACATTAATCTTTGGATCTTTCATGTAAAATAAATGTGATACAAATCGACTCCAGTTACCTCCATGTAAGTTTTCATTACTCTTATTACGTTTAAAAGAGTAAGTAGCCAGTTCAACTATGATTCGAACAAAATCAACTGCTTGCATGCCAAAGGTTTCTCGATCATAACATCCATTCAATAACAAAATTCTTTTTTTGGTTTTATTGTGAGTGATATCATTAGCTATAGCTTTACCCACTCCTCGTAATACAATTATAGGTAAGATACTAGTCATTAAAGACCCAATAGAATAAATTACCACATCAGCATTGGTAATTGTAGATGTAACTTTATGATGAGCAGTGGGTCGAATTTCTTCCCCATATGGGGATACATAAAAGATCCGTTCAATAGGTGATAATAAGGGTCTAATATTCTCTGATTTAGAAAAATGCAATTGAGACTTCTTTAGCTCCGGATGAGTATATTGAGGTACATTACCACTTTCTTCATCATCATCATCAGATGAAGATATATCGGAAAATTCTGACATGGCTTCACTATTGGTAAGCAGGTGATTAATAGAGGTGATATTACCTATTGGAGCATTAGTATCTACGGCTGGTGATGGTGATGGTGAGTCTAGACTAGTATCAGGTAACCGGGACAGTTTAAAATAATCTGATCCTTCTTCTTGATATTCAGATTTAGGAGTACTAGGATTGGTTTTATGGATTGGAGGAGGATAATTATCAGCAGTTTGATCTTCAGTGGGATGAGATATCTGAGATTGACCAGTTATAATCAATCCATTCTGTAATAATGCACTTATATGATAACTAAAATTGGTATTTATACATGGTAATACTTCATTTCTGGGATCAATACCTGATAATCTAGCAAATAATTCAATTGATGAATCCAATGATCCAATAAATAACCTGGCTCCAGTTAAAAACAAATTACCCACATTAGCAAGTTCAAACCTAAATTGTTTCTTGGTGGTATGAGCAGACGATTGATGTTTAGACCGTTTCAATAATTCAACATTTACATGAATAAAAAATGCTCTAAATAATTCCCTTCTAGCTGGTTCAATATCTCTCCATAATTCATGTGACCCATCCACAATATCATTCCATTGAATCTTAGCCTCTCTAGCATCCGAAGATAATCTATAACTCAATAATTTACTTAATGGAAGTTGATTTTCAGGAATAAGTCTGGTCAATCTAGATCGGATGTCCCCTATAGCTGGCCCTCCAATCACCCGAATTAGCTCGGAAGTGGATCCTCCATTGTCCAGAATTGGTAACACATAACTCGTATGTGGTGATATATTGTTAAACAAGTTGACCAATTCATTTGTAGCGGTTCCTCCACTCAATACTACTATCTTTAGCTCTCCCATTTCGACGGGTCAATAATTGATTATGCACGATTAATTGGACTCTAAATTGGCTAATTTCAATTTTCTAGCTTCCTAGGATCTACTAGATTGTTCCTATTAGCATAAACCCTCGATACCTGTAATCAAAAACAAACTAAAGCAAGGAGGTGTAATTAAAATCCGGGGTCTATCTTTAATGTCAACACGTAAGACGACGCAGGGCGTGGCATCCTCAAACCTTGGGGCCTTGCAAATGTAGCAGTAACTGACAAGAGGATCTGGCGTCTAACCTGTAAATGCCCTAACCAGTAAGTAATCTAACCTGTAACACTGCTGTAGGTGCTGTCGCACTTTCGGTTAAAAGAGCAGTCACTTTCACTAGGGTAATCCCGATACCATTGCGCGCGTTAATATCAGTCCGCTACCACCAGGTCTACGTTTTTGCAACCGGTAGAAGCTCATGTGATTGCGTACACGTGATCGAAAACTTTTCAGTGCAGAAGAAAAAAATTTTTCAATTTGTAAAATCTTTTATAACATTCTAAATCAAGTTTAAAAAAAACTACAAGGATTAATAAATTAGCAGCAATGGCTAGTCAAGAAGTTTTAGTATTAAGAGGAACCTTAGAAGGTCACAACGGTTGGGTCACTTCCTTAGCTACCACCGAAACTCACCCAGACTTATTATTATCTGGTTCTAGAGATAAAACTTTAATCACCTGGAAATTAACTGGTGGTGAAGACAACCAATACGGGGTACCAAAGAAATCTTTCAAAGGTCACTCCCACACTGTCCAAGATGTTACTATCTCTGCTGATGGTGCTTATGCTTTATCTGGATCTTGGGATAAAACTTTAAGATTATGGGACTTAGAATCTGGTGAATGTACCAAAAGATTTGTTGGTCACACCGGTGATGTTCTTTCAGTTTCTATTGCTAAAAACTTGAGACAAATTGTTTCTGCTTCCAGAGATAAAACCGTTAAAGTCTGGAACACCATTGGTGAATGTATGCAAACTTTAACTGGTCACAGTGATTGGGTTTCTACTGTTAGATTCTCATTAGCTGACAACACCTCCACTGTTATCTCTGCTTCTTGGGATAAAACTATCAAAGTATGTATTTAATTAATTAAATCCATTCCATATGGATCTAATTCTCATTGTTTTGATCTTGTTATGATACATATGATGTTTACAATATTTGCTACTTCAGACGTTGCTCGCCAGCTTCGAATGAGACATCGAATCTACACCAAGATCTCTGATACTATTATCAGTGACAATATCAACTCAATGGATTGAGTAAGGAAGATTTTTTTTTTACTAACAAATTATTTTTAGTCTTGGGATTTAGGTGAATATAACTTGAATGCTGACTTTATTGGTCACACTGGTTACATTTCCTGTATCACTATCTCTCCAGATGGATCATTATGTGCTTCTGCTGGTAAAGATGGTGCTATCATCTTATGGGATTTAAACCAAAACAAATCTTTATATACCTTAAATGCTGCTGCTGAAGTTCATGCTTTAGCTTTCTCTCCAAGCAGATATTGGGTTGCTGCTGCCACTGCTACTGGTATTAAAATCTTTAACTTACAAGAAAGATCTTTATTAGATGAATTAAAACCAGAATTCGCCATTGGTGCTAAAGCTAAAGATCCTGAACCAGTTTCTTTAACTTGGTCTGCTGACGGTCAAACCTTATTTGCTGGTTACACTGATAACTTAATCAGAGTCTGGCAAGTTATGACCTCTTCTGCTTAAGTATAGTAGTTGAGGATATTGTATAGTTATTGGTAGTTCCAATTAATACGGTAATAAAAATTTTGTATATTCTATTCTATTATTCAAACATATATACTTTCCCACTAGCACTTCCTCCAGCACACCAATTTTCAATAGGATGCATAGAACATACTGCTGGTACTGCTCCAACATTTGGGGCAGTTAAATGACTTAATATTTGTCCCTTTTCATCATATATATCAAACCCTCGATTCATATTAGCAATCACAAATTTTTGAACTCCATCTTTGGGTGCTATTTGCCATTTGGATTTTAATATTGATACCCATCTCCCGGTTTGACAATTGTGCCTTATCTTGGTGAACGGTTCAATATTATCTGGAATTTCATTTTCATTAGTACTAGCCTTTCTCTTCTTCATAGGAATTTGATAATCTTGAGCCCAATTTGAAACATTCATGGCCTTCAAGTCAAACACACAGATGTTATCATCGTATCCGTTACAAACCAATCGATCATTGACATTCCAGTCTACACAAGATACTGAAAGTCTTGACCCATAGGACCCATATGCATGAGGACTCAATTGGTCATCAAATTCAGACCATGCAGCATTAGATTTGGAAACATTTCTTAAATCCCATACTTTCAAAGTCCTATCCAAAGAAGCAGTAGCTATTTGATACGACAAATTTGGACTCACAGCAAATGATCCAATCTTTTTATCATGAAGTCTCAATAGTTGCTTCTCTTGTATTTTTGAAAATGGTGTTCTTAAATCATGTTGATAGAAATTTCCTGATAATGTAGTCATGTACAAAAGGTTAGGGTTATCAACACAGACATTAACATCTGAGACCCCCAATGGATAATCAGATGATTCAAATGGGTCTCTTAAGTAGGCGACCTCCGAAGATTCGAGTTTATTAAGATCCATTTGACGAATTGATCCATCATACGAACTGGTTAAAAATTTGGATGGGGTATTAAACGGAGCTATAATCTTGGAAATAGATTTGCCGTGAGGTTTAAGGATCGAAATTGTCGGTTGGTCTTCATCCTTGGTTGAATCCACAGCCCAAATTCCCACATGTCCTGAAGTGTCTCCGGCTGCAATTATTCTGTCGGTGACAGAAGAATGAAAATTAAGGGATGTGATTCTTTGATGAGTGATTTTAATATCTAAGGGATCAAACTTTTCATAGATCTTTAAGTTATCAAACTCTTTCCGTTTGGTATCCAACACTTTATCATTATATTCTAGATTAGAATTCCTCAATTCCTCATAAAAATCTCCTGCTGACATTTTATCTCCCAATTCTCTAAAAATCTTAAGAACTTTATTATCATCTTCGATTTCTTCCTCGATCTCTTTATCTTCAATCTTTTCATCATCATTTTCCTGCTTGACTTCACCAGTCCCGTTTTTATCTTTGTCAGCACCTTTCAACAACTTGTCTTCAAACTTCAATGTCCCCAGTCTCCTATCAGTAATGAGATCAATTAATTGAAAGTTCCCATATAACCGTGTTTGCTTTAATTTTTCAATCTCTTTCTTCTGTCTTTCCCGTTCCTCCATCATTTCCCTTTCTTTTCTAAACTCTTCTGTATCTTCTGTCTTGACTCCTGCAAGTCTCCTTGATCTTCTGGAAGGCTCTGGCTGTTCGTGTTTCACCTTTGGTGCTGGTTTTCTTCTCTTAGCTGTCTTGGGTTTTTCTTTGGGGAGCTCACGAGAAATAGAATCAGTAACCAGATCAAGGTTCAATTTCCTTAAAAGGTCCTTGTTCCTCTGGATATTTTCCTGTCTTTGTCTTTCAAATTCGGATATTTCTGGCATGGTGGGAATGGTCACAACAGGAACTGAAAAATTGTATTATGCGTCTTAGACTTAGGCGCGTGAGTCTCGTTATATTTGCAACATTGCATTATTAGCCATCATCAAGCCACCAATCTTAAGATGTCTGAACAGAGGTATAAGCTTCCACAGACAACCACATGTCTTTTGTCACCTTTCTGTTTCATTTCCGATACTTTCTGTAAAATATCCCCAATCGTTTCTTCGTCTGTAGAAGGAATTACGTCATCTACAAAAGCATTTGCAGCCTCATGAATATCTTTAACAGGATAGGAAGAGACCCATGGCATTCCGTCAGGTGGGGAAAACCTGGTGGCTATTAACGAATCCAAAGGTTTGTTGGTTATGTACTTTAATAAATCGTTGATGCTTTTACCTTGGCTCAACCCAACAATCAAGATTAATCCTTCACCACCTCTATAAGACTCCAAATAATTACCTAACTCTTTTGCAGCACTTTCATTATGAGCACCATCTATAAGGATATCTATGTTATTGTAGTGGATTGTTTGAAGTCTTCCGGGCCATTTGACATTGGAGACCCCAGCTTCAAGGGTTTGATTACTTACCTTAGGAAGCAAATCAGTCATTATAAGGAGCTCTATTAGTTTAATAGAAACACTTAAATTTTGTAATTGATAACTTCCTTTCAATGGTGATTTCTTCATAAGATGTTGCACTTGGTCAAATGGAATTAAAGGCTTATGATCAGATGGGTAACCCGTAGATTCACCCTCACCATCCACTAGGTATAAATCACTATTACAAGATACAGCAGTCTCTTTGATTACCTGCAAGGCCTCTTCCTCATTAGATCTATCTGCCACACAAGGAATGCCTTTCTTAATGATACCAGCCTTTTCAGCAGCTATTTCCTTAAGCGTAGATCCCAAAAATGACTGGTGATCTATAGCTATTTTAGTGATCCCACAAGCCACAACTCCTCCCTGACTTCCATCCTTAGTTTGGTAGCAAGGTTCGAGGACATTAGTGGCATCTAGTCGACCTCCAAGTCCCACTTCTATAACTGCAAACTCAACTCTTTCTAATTCAAAGATCTTCAAGGCAGTAGCAGTAAGTAGTTCAAATTCAGTACATCCTATAGCATGAACACTGTTTTCCTTCTTCACAAGCTCCGAAACCTGATTGAATTTTCCCACCGGATATGTCTCGTTATCTATAGTTATGCAGTCATTGTAATAAAGAAGATGTGGAGATGTGAATCTACCATTGGTGATTCTAGTTTGAGTAAGAATCGATGAGATATAGGCAACGGTAGATCCTTTCCCATTGGTTCCTGCTACATGAATTGACTTGTAGCTGGTATGGGGGTTTCCCAAGAGCTGTAATAGTTTACTTATTCTTGATAATGCTAGGTTAATTCCCATATCTATTGCAGTTGTAACCGTAATCGTATTATCTTGTGTGAATAAAACTTGAGATCTGCAAAATAGCGGTCGTGTGTATACTGCCAATGGCTCACGATGGCTGCAAATTCAAATACACCACTCCACGAGAGAGAGCCTATGGTGTGTTTTAAAGGGGGGCAGAAGGAATGAAATGGTCTGAATTGCAGTTGTATAGGCTCTTGTTTTGTACTATATTTCATTCGGTAAGTCTCAAGGAGATGGGGAAGCATATAAGCAAGAAATGCAGTTTTTGCAAATTTTATTCACATTTAATAGTCAACTAGAAATGATTGATTAGGCAATCCACAAATACAAGAATAGCCACTCAATCGCCATTGCCACCAGCGTACACCAGTAGAACTATACATCCATCAGCTATATGTTTCTATGTATACCCTGTACCCCTTTACCGTCTTTGCTAAACGGAGGAATGTAGCGGGTGCGCACACTACCATGTTTCCATTTTAGTGAGACCAACAGGAATATTCAATCTCCACTAACTATGACAGACACCGATAATGACAGCAACAAAAGCTTTATAAGAACGAGATTGGACTCCCTAAATGACATTGACAGAAAGATAGTTTCTTTATTGGATCAAATGGCTGGCATATTTGATTCCTATTCAACTCCAAAGAACAACCACGATGACACAAAAGTTACCATAGAAGACCAAACCAGAACCATTTATCAGACCATCAGTGACGTAGCGATCAACTTGAGGAAGGAAGTGAAAATCATGGATGATAACATAGGGGTTTTTGATAGAAATGAGGATAATGTCATGATTCTTCCCATCCCAGTGGAGCAGAAAACCACAGAATTGGGTAAGAAAAGACTCAAAGATGAAATATCTCAACTTCATAATCTTATCCCGGAGGAGCCTTCAGAGGAGCAAAAGTTTCACAGTAAAGGAGAAAGTAAGGAACCAGGGAAACTCGGGAAGCTGGAGACGTCAGAGAATTCAACAGCACCAGAAGCACTGAAGACAGAGCTACTGGACGTGCTGATGGAAGAAGTAAAGAAAGAGAAAACCCCCGAAACTACAACCGAAATCCCAAAACAACAAGAGAAACAAGACGATGTTGAGGATATAGAGATGAAAGATTAGTCGTATGTAATTATGTAATATTAGTATATAAAATGTTCACAATTCTTCAAGGTACCCCTGTTGTATTAACCTATCAACATCCGACTTTCGAACATAAAACTGTGAATCTTTGATGAGATTAAATACCCCGTACTCGGTTTGAACCTCTCCTCCATCTTTCAATACCCTAACATCAATGAATATATTGGTGGGCGGTTCAAGGTCTCCACTAAGGTCAATATCAGTGAATTGAGACTTATAATCTACCAACAACTCTTGATATTGCCGAAAATACTCTTGCTCTGGGTGGTTCAAATTATCTAGAGATAACAGGGTGGTATAGTTGGCCCCCAATGCTTCGGTTTTCAAGGCAGTGGGAGCTATTTGTGGAGTATCTGTAGTAGGATCTATGTTCAACCAACAGAATTCATTAATCTTTTCAGACCTCAATTTCTCGTATGCCAACAAACACCGCTTATTTCGCCTCATGGACAACTTGGCAACAAATAATTGACATTCATTGATCTTTTGGTGTTCGGCACTGTGTTCTTCCCCTTCCGGATCCTGTACCATCATCTGTCTTTGTTGTTCCAAATATTTGACATCTCTGGCCAAATCGTTGATTTCCTTGATTATATCATTCACCAAATCGGTCTGATGAAGAGTTAGCTCGGGTAGGTTTGATGTTCTTCGTGCGTCAAGTATTAGTTTATTCCCAGCGTCCCCAAACATTGGTAATGAATGTGTGTATTATGCTGAAGAGTACTCGATCTGATTATCTCAAACACGCGATGAATTCGAACTTGCAAATCTGTAAAATGGCGGAGGAAAAAACACGGGTTTGGTGAGAATGGGGGGTCTTTAACCATCCTGTTCGGGCCTTCTATGAGGTATAGGGGCTCTATACAGCTTTATAAGTGTCACATATTCAGACCAGCAGTGTCTTTAATACCTTTTCCCCCAGTTATTGCATGATTTTTTGTTCATGATCTTTTTCTCTTTTCTTTCACTATGATTATAAGCCAGTGAGCGTGTCAGGGGTCAGAAGTGCTCGTATGGCGCAGTGGTAGCGCAGCAGATTGCAAATCTGTTGGTCCTTAGTTCGAATCTGAGTGCGAGCTCATTTTTTTTTGGCACTGTTTTTGCAGCCATAGCAGAGATGATAAGGTACCTGGTGAACTAATCGGCATCTAATACTCTTACGTGTATATAAACTACACATAAACTACATAAGGCTTGTTCTTCCACCTATATCATTACTAGCAGATCCGTCTGGCATGTTTCCGTCTCTACCGGACACAAATTCCCGATAGACATTATCCAATTTGATCTTTTCTTTAACAGATATTGAAGGCTTGGTTTCTTTTAGGGATTCTAAAAAGTCATTATGAGAGATCAAAACATTCAGGTTTTGACTACTGACATCTTTAGTATTTTTGGTGTTCGTCTCCTGCTTGCTTTCAAAGAATTTCTCAATTTGTTGCATCACTTTGATTCTATCAGCAGGTCTTAATTTTGACCGTTTTAAGTCTTCGGCTTGCACATGGAAAAATTCAAGTTCCTCTTTTGAACCAGATTGGGCTTTAGCTTCATCCAACTTCTCATCATTAGAAAGCTTGACGTGGACAGCCTTCAAGTATGCATTATAACCCAATCCTTGCATATCAGCTCCACTGAACCCATCAGTGTTGTCAGCTATTTCTTCCAAATTAACGTCAGAATCCAACTCCATTTTAGCAGTGATACTTTTTAAAATATCTAATCTGTCATCAAATGAAGGCATGTTACAAATAACACTCTTATCCAATCTCCCTGGACGTAATAAGGCAGAATCAATCAAATCAGGTCTACTGGTGGCAGCTAATACATATACCCCATCTAATCCTTCAGCCCCATCCATTTGTGTTAACATTTGATTCACCACTCTGTCAGTAACCCCCGTAGAATCATGTCCTCTTTTAGGGGCAATAGAATCAAATTCATCAAAAAATAAAATACATGGTTTTGCTGCTTGTGCCCTTTCAAATAACTCTCTAACCGACTGTTCAGAAGCCCCAATATATTTGTTTAATATTTCTGGACCTTTAATTGAAATAAAGTTTAATCCACATTGACCAGCAACGGCACTAGCAAGTAAAGTTTTACCACAACCAGGGTACCCATAAAGTAAAATACCTGATCTTAATCTTAAAGGACAATTGGCGAAAATTGGGGCGTACTTAGTGGGCCACTCCAACGTTTCCAACATAATATTTTTGGCTTCTTTTAAACCACCAATATCGGTCCAGCTGACTGACGATTTTTGCAATTTTACCCCTCTTAAGTTGGAAGGGGTATAACCTTGAAGAGCTTTCTCAAAATCATGTTTGGATGTAACAAGTTGATCATCTAATAAGTTATCAGCTTGATTAAATAAAGATTCATGGTACACTCTATCACATAAAGTCTTCAAGTCATTAGGGAGGTAACCTTCTGTTTCAGCTACCATGTCCATGATATCAAAACCAATCTTGCAACCGAGGTTATTACTTAAATAATGATCTAATAATTTGGCTCTTGTCAGCTTATCAGGTGGAGAAAGCTGATGGGAAGTTTCAATTAAATGAGACAGAAATAAATACCCATTTAAAGATTCCTTAGAACCAGAAGATCCTATTATGGAAAAATTACTATTTAACTGAGAATGAATTCTTTGCACTTGAGATACAATGAATTCAGTAAGATTCTTAGAATTGGAAGAATCACCATGTTCCACTTCTGCTGGAACAATTTTATCGAGATTATCCAAGATCAACACCGCTGGTTTATACCAACAGCATTCTTGAAGCCATTTAGCTACATGATTATTGGACAACAGGGTAAAATTCTCATTCATGAGAGTCTCACATGATACATATTTTGTATGAAATCCATGTACATCTCTTAATTGATTAACAATATGCTGTAAGACTAATGTTTTCCCACTACCAGAATTACCGTAGACAAGCACCCCAGAATTCTTCTCATAAATAACGGAATCAACAGTCTCTTCAACAATACTTTCAAACCCAATAGGTTTGGGTAATTCACTGCTCTTGCAATAATCAGGATCCTCAAGGAAAGAGGCAGCACGAAGTAATTCTTCACCCAACTCTATTTTAGGGGCTTTCTTATCACTGGCAACAAAAGGCTTTATCCAAGCATTGGCAGTATCATTCCTTTTAAATTTTAATAATCCCCCATTTGGCATAATGGTCGGTATTCTAGGGATCTTGGTGAAATTTGTAATTGGGGATGAATGGATTGGAGATGATTCATCGTATAAAAGAGTTTCAATTGCTTGTGCCAATTTAGCTGATTTTTCCTTCTTATCAGTGGAATTAATGTTCACTTGTTCAGTCTTTTTTGTTTGAGTAACATAAGGATATACCACAAAAGTAGAAGGCAACTTTGAGGTTTGTCTGATAGCAGGTTTTAAGGTTACAATACTTCCTACTGTAGATTCTGCAGACAACGCTATAGCCAATTTCTTAGATAATCCCACATGGTTACTGGGAGAATTCGGGTAGTTTACCAATCTAGCAATTATTCTTCTATTCTCATTCAAGGGAACAAATTCTTTACCCTTATTATTGTTATCCTGAGCCTGACCTTGACCCTGACTGGAAGGACTCTGGGGTTCAGGTTTTTCTGATTTTGGAGTATTATCTTGTTTAGCACCAGGACCAGGTAATACCGAAACGGCCACAAACTCTGCCCTATTCAAAACCCCAGCGATTTCAGAGAAATTAACATATATTTCATAGCCATTAGGGTCAGCATAATCAGGAATCGAAGAGTATAATTTATGAGGTAATGGAATAGCTCTCTTAAGTACTGAAGGTAAATTTGAATAATCATCAATTGTCTTACCATTTTTAGAAGATTTGACCGAACTAGACCGTTTTTTAACTCTTGGTTTAGGAGCAATAGATACTTCACATTCAGGAGATAATTTAGCAAAATTAGTTGATTTAGTACCTATATCAGTGACAATTAACTTAGCAGATGCGGTTTGACTGGGATAAACTATCAAGGTTTGATTTAATGAAACACATCTACTTTGAGATAACAATTTATCTTCCAAAGTTTGGGCATGTAATTCCACCAACTCCCAGTCTGAAGAACTAACTGGTTCTAAGCTAACCTGACGAGTTTCAAAATTATTGATCTTTAAATTTAAAATGACAGGATCACTATCGGAGAACCCAAGTGACTGACATAAGATAGAATCAACTTCCAAAGTATTTATCTTTGAAGAATTCCAACCAGACCAGCCAGCATAACTGCTATGGCCTTTATGAATAATCTCCACAATTACATCTTGAACTTTAATATTTGCATTGGCCAAAAGGTTTCCAAGCTTGGAAGGTAAGTTGACCAAGTTAGTTCGAAGAGGCACGCTTACTATATTAGCCTTATGACCATCCATTACAAATGAATTGTTGAAAAAACTTGTGGTATCCGGGTATAAATAGATGTGACTTTACTCCAGATTTCGTCGCATTGGAGAAAAATCCGAGGTGATTTTTCAGATGAAGACGAAACCGGTGAGAGATGAGCATGAGCACCACTGGCCCTGGCACCAATACTATACATGGTCAGCTATGAGCACCATGCCTTGGGCCCAAACCCGAAATACCTTCAGAAATACCTTCAGAAATACCTTCAGGAACACCTTTCTTATAAGCACATTGTCCGTATATGTTGTCTATTTACATGCTATTTACGGCTCCATAGTCTCGACAAAATGCCTTTACTCTCCTGCTGTTGCTTCTCTTCTTGCTGCTCCTGTAACCTCTTTGCCTGCTTGTCATGGTTAGCCTTTCTAGCTCTCTCCATGGTCTCAAATGACTTTCTTCGGATGGACCTACACTGCTCCCATCCAATGATATTTCCCAAGAAAAATCCACCCACACCCCAATTCAACGATCGATTTGGGTTCTTATGGATCAAAAATGTCACTCCTCCCAACACAGCCATCGACAGGAACCCCGTCATCATGGCCTCTCGGAAACATGGCATGCTCATAAACCTCTGAGGAGTAAAATCAGACCATTTGAGTTGACTCAAAATATCAGGATATGGTGATTGTGGTGGACGGGTGAGTTTTTCATCTCCACCGTTATCTTCAAATTTAGGAGGTAAATCTTCTAAAAACTTCTGTTGTGGTGGTTCCTCTTTGTATTCAGTGACGGGTGACAACTTTGAAGGACCTCCAAACCACCCCATTGTCTGTACTGGATGTTCAATTGTACTTTATCCACCACCCAAAACTCGCAGTCGCAAAAATGAGTGGGGCCGAAATTGGCCAAATTGAACCACCTTGAACACCAATGGTAGATGAATTGATACTAGATCCGCAGCTCAAGTATTGGGTATTACTACCAATATCGGTGGTAATGGTGATTGTGGGGCTTGTAAGATCAAATATTACTAGTTTATTAAAACCAGATCCCAAATTGGAGGATGCTAAAAAGAACCGAGAAAAGTATGTATGAAATCAAATACTATTATATCGATAATCAAATACTAACGATCTAGACAATTTTTAAAGAGAGCCACCAACTTTAAAACTGGAAATTCGGTTTTAAATGAAAATGAATTCCTCATGAGACAAGAATACTTTACCACCACCTTGAAAACTGATGAGTTCTTTGCTACTAAACCTACTGGTAATGATAATCCTACCAATCCATTGACAGATCCCAATGCTAATGAAGCATTAATGAACATGGCCAAGGGAAACATTATGAATTATATCCCCCAAACTCTTATAATGGCTTGGGTGAATTACTTTTTTGCTGGGTTTATCATTATGAAATTACCATTCCCCATCACTGATAGTTTTAAGAGTATGCTTCAAACCGGGATATTTACTCCTGATTTGAATGTCAGATATGTATCGTCGATTTCTTGGTACTTTGTTAATTTGTTGGGGTTAAAACCAGTATACTCCATCATAATGAATGATTCAAGTGCTGCTAATGAATTGGTTATGCAGCAGCAGAATCAGCAACAACTTCCTAATTTAGGGGCTCCTGGTGGTCCCAAGACCGACAAGGTGTTTCAGAGTGAAGCTGATAATATTCATATTTTGACACATGAGCTGATCTATGATGGGATAGTAGATAGAATTGTAGAGAGTGAACTGTGAGTGAAGTGATCGGTGTGTAGATTCTACATAATGCTAGTGTCCTAATATACGTGGTGCGGCACACTACCAGTTTTCATCATCGCATCGCATTCCTCTAATTCATCTTCATCTACATTATCACTAATCATGTCACCTGCTACCATTATCTGTATTGGTATGGCCGGGTCGGGTAAGACCACCTTCATGCAAAGACTTAACGCCCACCTTCACTCCAAAAAATCTCCTCCCTATGTAGTTAATCTAGATCCTGCCGTATTAAAGATCCCTTATGGGGCCAATATTGATATTAGAGATTCAATCAAATACAAAAAAGTCATGGAAGAATACAACTTAGGACCAAATGGAGCCATTGTTACCTCATTAAACTTGTTCTCCACCAAGATTGATCAAGTTATCAAGTTGGTAGAAAAGAGATCTGAGTCTATTAGTAATGTTATAATCGATACTCCTGGTCAAATTGAATGTTTTATATGGTCTGCTAGTGGTTCAATCATAACAGAAGCATTTGCTTCTACGTTTCCAACGGTTATAGCTTATGTGGTGGATACTCCAAGAAACACTTCTCCTACAACTTTTATGTCTAATATGTTATATGCCTGTTCTATATTATATAAAACCAAATTGCCTATGATTATTGTATTTAATAAAACTGATGTTAAAGATGCAGAATTTGCTAAAGAATGGATGCAAGATTTTGAAAACTTTCAGATTGCTTTAAATGATGATCAGGAATTGAATAGTGAAGATGGTTCTAGTTATATGTCTTCATTAGTCAATTCGATGTCTTTGATGTTAGAGGAATTTTATTCTACCTTAGATGTGGTAGGTGTCAGTTCTTATACCGGTTCAGGGTTTGATGACTTCTTAGATGCTGTAGACAATAAGGTCGATGAATATAATGAATATTATAAGTCAGAGAGAGAAAGAATTTTAAAACAAAAAGAGGAAGATGAAAAGAAGAGACAAAATAAATCCTTAAATAATCTAATGAAAGATTTGAATATAAAGAAGCCTGGGAAGAATCAAGATGGGTCCAATAATGATACTGAAGTATTATCTGATTACGAAGATGAAGAAATTGATGCCAATGAAAATGAAGAATATCAAGGTGAAGTTTTGAGAGATGAAGATGAACCTGAAAGAGAGTATACTTTCCCTGAAGATAGAAGTTCAGAACTTACACATACTGATGATGACTTACAAGCCCGTTATCAGGCTGCTCTTGAGGCCACTTCCAAGACTGCTTCGTCCCAGACGGCCGAAAATATCGCCCAATATATCAGAAGGTAAATCAATTTGACGCTACGGTACAGAAATATATGTTAGGTGTATAGTAATATAATACAAACAGAACTATTGAAATGAAACGTAGAAAATAACAAAAATAACAACAGAATAAGTCTAAACAAGTCTTGATGCCAAGATTTTATCTAAATCATATGTAGTAGCATACTCCTCTTTAAAAATTAAATGTGGTTTGTGTTTGGCCAAATATAAAACCGTCTTACCAAACTCGGAGTTACACCAGGCGAACCACGATCTGGTAAAGCTATTCCCAAATCTAGAATTGACGTGAATACTCTCATGCATTATTCCTAATCCAGCAGTATTATCTATAACCATGTTAAGGTTATTCATAATTTCTGTATCATTATTACTAGTTCTAATGGCCATTAATAATGACATTGGCCATGCATTTTGAATCCCAATATGTGGCCCTCCAATTCCGTGGAAGAACTTACCTTCTAAGAAATATGGATTACCCTCTTTAGAGAGAATCATTTTCCTGGTGTTTTGGTAAACGGGATCTGAAGGATCCAAGAATCCAAGGTCAGGCATTGATAATAATGAAGGAATATTGGCATCATCCATGAAAATAGATCCCCCGTATCCATCTACTTCGTATGCATAAACTTTACCGAATTTGGGATGATTTACAATTCCATATTGTTCAATTCCTTTACTCATTGCCTCAATAAACTTATCAGTCAATTCTCTCAAGCTGCCCAAATGAGAAGTCTTTTCAGTTAACGAGTCATCTCCCAAGACATTAACTCTAGTCTTTTTTAATTCAGTCAACATATGGATATTACCGGGAATGAAAAATTGTAAAATACAAGCATCATCCGAAGGTCTAAAAGCAGATCTAACTAACCCGGTTCCAAAATTGACTGGATTCCCCACTCCTCCTAATGGTAAAGTTTCTGATCCAATGTTGGTATCTCTTTTGAAAGCATAATAATAATTTAATGCTTGACCAGACTTTTCACTAAATGTTGGTTGAGATTCTCTCCTCATTAACACCATAATCCTTTCGTAAGCCTGCAACCATAAATCAGTAATAATAGATGTATCACCACCAGAATAATGTATATACTCATTAGATAAGGTTAAAAATGATGCTAACGAATCTAATTCATATTTACATTCAAATACCTGTCTCCAATCAGGCCTAGGGTAAACATCATCCATGGCCGTAGACCCCCTTTTAACCCCACTTCCTGGAGGTGGATGAAATGCATTACAATAAGGAGAATTTAAAATGTACAAGATATGAGTATTAATAGTTCCCTTGATCAATTCTCTCAATTTCATATCATACTTGATGAATGGTTGATATACCGATAATTGCCATGCCGAATCTCTTAACCACTCAGCATGGATGTCTCCAGTGACCACAAACGATTGTGGTAAGATTTCCAATTTTGATTTGGGATCGTCATGAGGAACATGCCATAAGATGGTGGTATCTAAAGTATTGGGCAAGCAATTCTCAATTAGCCGAGCAAAATCAGGATCCTTGGCCTTGACTTTCATATCCTTAATAACTTCTTCAACAGCTGAACTGGTAAAAGTTCTACACTTCGGAGCAGGTCTCATATAGGGGAATCTATGTTTCCCTTTGGAGAATGGAGGGTGTCTTACTTGGGAATATTCCACGTAATCAGGACACTTTTTCACAGAACTATCCATTGCTTTCAAGAACTCATCATCCAATTCGTCTATAGTATTCACTTTATCAAGTTTATTGACAGGAGTTTTACGAGGAATGTCATATTGTTCGAATAAATTGACCGGTTGATTGTTATTTTCAAACGGGTATAAATACAACACCAAGCACACGGCGGCCACAATTAAGGCCAATCTGGAAGGCCGAACCCGGTGCTCCATAATATATAACGCCATAGTTCCTCAATTGTTCCTGTAACCAATGGGTTATAGTAAAAATGTAAGTACTCTAGTGATGTTGTAATGAATCCATCTGGCTTTGACAATGGTTGCACCTTTCCGGGGCACGACCCCGATCTCCTGAGGGTACCGGATCTATTGCTGCAAAATAAAATGCACTGGTGGATTAACTATTTACATGGGTCTAGATAGATACATACAATCATTATCACAGCCATAGTCTGCGTGGGTTAATCCCAATTCACCAAACGACTGAATCAATCGGTCAACATTTGAAGGGGGTGCCTTGTGAATCGAATCCAATAACCGTTGGTAATCTGGCTGGTAGTGTTGTTTACTATTGAAATTAGTATGCAAATGGGGGGATAAAGACCGTTGCAACAATTGGTTATTTAGGTCTAGACGAACTGCAAACACTTCAAACTCAGTTATATTAGAAAGGAGGTTCATCAAGTCATCATGGTTACAATGGAGAACAGGATTCTCTATGGTTAATAAAAAGTAGTCATTAAATGCTAAATCATAAGGGAAAAACTCCGATATAAAATTATTCTCTGCTAACCGTAAGGTTGACTGTACGAATTCATGGGTGAATATTTCATTAGGGTTTTGGTCGATG
Source organism: Yamadazyma oceani (assembly GCA_030569555.1). Taxonomy (NCBI): domain Eukaryota; kingdom Fungi; phylum Ascomycota; class Pichiomycetes; order Serinales; family Debaryomycetaceae; genus Yamadazyma; species Yamadazyma oceani. Next base: position 457,475 of record JAJMLF010000006.1, on the reverse strand, counting down.
ATTTTATCGTTATACAATAAATTAACTTGTTTGGATTTGAATAACAACTGACACAACTTGTCATGTAAGAATCCATACTTGGCCCAATTAAGCTTCTGGGGATGTTCACCAGTGATCAAGGTATTTTTGTTATAGTCCATTTTAGACTTTATGGCTAATGCTAGGATATCAATATCTACTAATTCTGTCAAATGATAAGATCTGGTGATGGGTTGTTCAAGGCCCTCTGTGGATTCAATGGCTTGTTTAAGCTGGTCCACTTGATATGTCAAATTGGAGTAAGGGAAGTTTAGTTGACTGGTGGTTGCTTCAGAGAATAATCGTTGTGGTTGCCGTAAGATGATTGTCACAGGAGTATAATTCAATAGTCTATGGAACCACGTGAACATCTTGTGGTATGGAGTTATGTTGGGAACGTGCTTTCGAGGAGTATAATAAGCTGCCAACGACTTGAGGAGATTAGCATGGAAGGGAGAATGTCTATTGATAGAAGTGCTTCTTGAGGAGACAATTCGAGAAAGCAGGGGACCTGTTCCCGTCCCAGTGCCTGTAGCCTTAACCAGCTCTTTTGGGGACCCTTGACCGTACTCGGGCTTGAACAAATCATCAACCCCGTAGGCTTCTAGTTTATCATATACAAATGAATTCAGAAAAAGCAGTCGTAATAACCGATTTTGGGTTGGAGGGAAATCACTGCTACTTAAATTTATTCGTTTTTGAAGAATCTTGTTTCGGATGAATAACTTATTCTGGCTGGATTGTTTCTGTAAAAAAGTCCGGACCGAAGGATCATGGATGTGTTGATAGCTATCAGTAGCACGCTCATAGATCTGAAATAGCTCCCGGACATGTTTGGGGAGTCTATTTACTGTGATCTGGGACATGGTGTACTCTGATACAAAGGTGTATCCACTAGCGTAGTGCGATGGTAATGAGACGATGAGCAGCCTCCCACTAGAGACTTACGCAGACAAAATTTTCGGGAAAGGGCCCATTAAAGGTTGCAAAAAAACCCCACGGATTGCAAGACTGTTGTAAGACACCATGGCCGACGAAGAGATTATTGATGCTGGGCTATTCGACGAACCAGAAGGATTTAGACCACCACCTCCCCCAGCGCATTTTGCTACTTATACCAGAGTGGTTGACAAGACTCCCAAACAATTACAATTGAGATTAGTAGGAAAGTCACCTCTTTGGGGACACTTATTATGGAATGCCGGGAAATTTACGGCAGATTATTTGGATCAACATCCAGAATTAATTGAAAATAAACGGTGTATAGAATTTGGGGCTGGGGCAGCCTTACCATCATTAATCTGTGGACTTAATAATGCCAGTAAAGTAGTAAGTACAGACTATCCAGATCTTGATTTATTACAGAATATTCAGTATAATATAGATCACTGTGATGGGCTAAAACCTGGGGCAGTAGAAGCCAAAGGGTTGATTTGGGGGAATGATAAGTCCAGTATCTATGATGTGGAAACCAAACCTGAAATAAAAGAGGATGAAAAGTTCGACTTGATTATATTACTGGATTTGATATTTAATCATACCGAGCACTTAAAGTTATTAAAGGATTGTCAGGAGTTAATTAGTAAAAATGGGAAAGTTTTTGTGGTGTTTAGTCCTCATAGACCTCATTTGTTGCATAAAGATTTAGAATTCTTTGACACTGCTAAACAGTTTAACTTTAGGTCTGAGCAGGTGGATATGGTTGTATGGAATCCCATGTTTGAAGAAGATGACGAAACCATTGAAATTAGATCTAGAGTTTATTCATTCTTATTATCTCCCATCAATTAATTATAATGGTATAGTTAACTACAACTGTATAAATTAAAAAATGTATATTTATTTAAACTAATGAGACATAACAAATAAAGTATAGGTTATACACTAGTAGCTTATTGACTAGAAGGACCTGGGTTCATTCTTCTTTTACCATTAGTTAAAGTGACATTAACAAATCTTCTGGTGTACAATAAACGTTTGTAAGCTCTACCTTTTGGTTGTTTTGGTTTTTCTTGTTTTTCAACTTTTGGAGTTTGAGATTTAACTTTACCAGCACGAGCTAATGATCCGTGAACTTTTCCCTAAAGAGATGTTAGTATAGGTTTCGTGGATGGTGACTGAGGCCGGGCGGCACCAGAACCAGGTGGTTCATGAGTCAGAGAGTTTAGGTTCTGGACTTTGGGTCTTTATTTTGGGGATGTTTGGGATGTTTGGGATCTTGGAGGATAAAGTGAATGCTTTAAGGTTCCTGGGCACCTTTTCTGTTGCAGAAAAGCCTCTTTAAATAATTTCCAGGTGTAGATGTCAGGTATTCCATGGCCCGTTGCCATCTGTGACTAAAGGATTGGGGTCATTTTTGGGGCTCTTCCCACAGGATTTTTCCCACGGTTTCTTGTAACCATATTCTTCTAAGGATACTCTGTACTCCACTGACAATAACTAGCTATTCCCACCATAGTTTACTCATGTTATTACATACCATTTTGTATTAATGAAGTATATTGAAGAAAGAAAAAAGGAGAAAATTTTTTAAGGGCGCCCGTTTTGAAAATGTTTGAGAGATCGCAACAGACACGACTGGACTCGCATCGTTGGCCGCGGGGCGACGGACTCCAGTCAGTGCGACGGACTCTCAGTGCCGGCCCACGCTGGGGCCACACCCGTGCCACAACCGGGGCCGCGCGGGCGCCCCACCAGAGCTTTAGGGCTCGGACCCTAACATCCCATATCTCATACATTAACTACTTACGGTTCAAAATAATCACCAAAGTCGATAACAATATAACAAATATCACCGATACCAACCCCAATAACGAGCCTTTGGTGGCTGGAAAGTACCCGTACGTCAACAAATGTTGAACCTTAAAATACCTAGTAAACCCAAACATTAATGTAACAATTCCTAATCCTATAAATGTCCCTCCTAATGACTTCCCATAGTTATTAAAATCATCAGAACCGACCTGAAGATCTAAAATCCGGTCGTTCACCCTTACACTGGACTTATCATGTAATTTAAAGAGCTGAGTCACACCAATTCCAATGGTGATAAATGATAAAGATGTCCTTAACCAAGCAAGAAATGTTCTCTCATTGGCCATGTGATCACGGGCAGTGGGGCCCTTATTCTCTAAGGTGATTGACCCTTTAAAGATTCCCAAGGAGTCGAATTGAGGGACGGTCTCAGATCCATCCTGATCTGGTGGGAGGGCAACTCCTGTTGGCATGGCTGTAGAGGTAGTTGATGCCAGCATCACAGCACCGTTGGAGAAGTGCGACATCCCTCAGAAGCGCGACATCCCAGTTGTTGGAAACCTGGCTCATAGCCATATGGCCCTTATCGGCAGCTTTGGCTGTGAAGGCTCTGCTAACTCCGTGGTTTGTTGTAGTTGCTGGCTGCGGTTGCTGTCGTATTGCTGCTCGCGTTCTGTTTACGTATCTAATTTTAGTGTGTTGTGGTTTAGAAACCTTATTTCTGGATCCAGCAGTCGGCCCGTCCTGGGTACTGATGCTCGGCGTGCTGGGGGCTCGGTCCGGGTGAATTCTGGGCCGGGTTTAGGCTCTGGGCCAATGAATTCTGGGCCGGTGGCTACCACTAGCTGCAACACTAACAATCCTAATGGGCCGGGAGGTGAATGGGTTGTCTGCCATTGGGGCCGTCTGCCATGGGGGTTAGGTGATGTATTACATGCTTGGGCCCTAGTGGAATTGTGCCTAAAAAGAAATTAAATGTGTCAACAATGGTTTGAATCTCTGGGACATCTTTATAAGTTAATCCGAGAACCTTATTTCTCGATATACCAAACACCAAACACAAGCACCACCATGCCATCCCCTATATCCCACAGCCTTCCTAGGTGATATAGATCACATCATAAGCCTCAAAGCCTTCAAGGTGCCCAAGGTCCTAAGGTCCTCAAGGTCCTCAACTCTTATTACGTTATTCTGTAGTACTACTTGTATTTATTCAGTATACACTATATGCTATGAGAATTTTTTTCCGCCCAGTTATATTAATAAGGTGATTATTAATGATGACAAGACCGAGCCCATTAATACCTTGGTAAGGATTGGAAATTGTAATAAATAATTATGAGATGCTGTTAAAGAATTTCCACTATTAGTTTCATCTTGACTAATGGTATGCTGTTTGTAACTTCTAATTTGACCCACCTGACCACTGATGGATCCTAATCCAATATCTCCTGATGATGGTTCGGCTACTTGAGAATAATATGATGGAAATGTTTGACTATATGCTGATTGGGATGTAGTTAACACTCCAGCTTTATTGGTTCCAGTAGCCCATACTAAGGTGGCGGTCTTGGAGGTTGTTTGTGCCCCAGTCACTAGGAATAATAGCTGGAATATTATGAAAATTGGATAGATAAATTTCATTATGCAACGTTAGGCTTGATCTGTCTCTCTCCTACTTTGAAAGATAATTTTCAAACAAGGGAGTTAATTTCAGTTCAAGGGATTTCACCTGATATTTAAACGGATGCATTTTTTTTTTCTTTTCCTCTTCTCTTCCAATAGTTCTGAAACAGCATAGCACTTTTTCATAACCGTTTATGCAAGAAAACATCAAAATATACGCGGCTCCTGTATAAACCCCCCCTCCCTATATTGTTAGGTAAACACAGTTATTTTTAATCAACCTTACCTTGAATGTTATTCTGCTCTCAGGTTACACAATAGGGCCCATTCGGATATTTTTATTGTACAGCCTTTGAAACCTTAGCATTTCTTTAAGTAATTCTATATACGTTTCGGGCCATTGGCACTGTTGCTCAAAACCAGCAACCGTTTGTTTCCAATTCCGCCTCATGGTATAACTGTTGGTCACCAGTTTATCAACCGGGTTGACGTTATGATCCGTTCTGTTCTTATCTCTGCTTCCCAAGGTGCTCGTTTACAGATACTGCACATCCATCTTTTTTTTTTTTTTTCATTGCCTTGTTGAGGCTCGTTGGTACTTACTACTGCTATGTCGTCACCTTGTGCTCCTGTAGGTTAAGGTGCCCGGATTTATATATTGCATCTCTTGTGTTCTCCCAAGAACGCCATGAATACTACTAGGGCTGTAGGAATGACATCCCACCGCAACTCTGGGCTCACGGGGAGTCACAATGGTGCAGGATTGGCTGCTGCGGACATTATTAGCCTTCTACCTTAACTCGTGTTTTGAAGGTTTATTTTCTTGTTGTTCAGTGATAACAATGCAGAATCGTATTATAAAGAGCCCTGGGGGTACTGGGTCCTGGTAGGCAGCCCCAAACCATATTGGTTCTAGCATGTACTGGCCATGGCTATCTTGTGGTGGCTACTACTGTTGCTTGTCATATTGCTGTCCTGGGCATGCTTGGCATAATATGACCACCAACGATCTTATGCGGGTAACCCCAGGACTTGCAGGTCTTGCAGCTGTTTTGCCTAAATAAAATAATCAATAGCAGGTTTCTTAGATGGTAATGCAGTCATTTCTTGATTAGTAGATGCTTCAAACACCTTATATTCCCGGTTAAAATTATCATCAATAGACAACACCAGGGCTATATTCCCACATCTATAACAATAATTAGGTGCAGACCATACTGTCACTAATCCTTTATCAAACATTTCCTTATATCCTTCCATGACTAATTGATGAGCTCGGGCTATTAATGAAATATTATTATTATGGAGAAAACTCTTTACTTCATTGTATCCAAATAAATATCCTGCTCCCCTTGGTGATACTGACCAATTGGGGACATCTTCAGGATCTGACCATAATAAATCACACATGGCTCCTTCATGGGGCACCTCTTGTTTCCGATTTATCACTCTAATCTGATCAATTTGATCAATCATTGGACTTAACCCTCCATGTATACAAAATACTCCTTTATCTCCACCTATTATAGCTCCTAATGATAAATAATCAAACACTTCACAACAATGTCGCCATATATTAACACTACCATATTTCCTTAAACATTCATCATAAAATCCATACACGGTAGTGATTTGTCGGGTTTCATGGTTTCCTCTAATCAAGGTGATTTTATCGGGATATCTGACTTTAAGGGCCATTAATAATAAGAAACTCTCTAACGAATAAAATCCCCGATCTACAAAGTCTCCTAGAAAGAGATACTGGGTCTGGGGACATTCTCCTCCGGTTTTAAATAACGTTAATAGGTCATGGAGTTGTCCATGGATATCTCCACAGATGGTAATAGGGGTATTAAGTTGTTGAATATTGCCTTCTTCAATGAGCAATTCAATGGTTTTATTACACAACTCCTCCACGTCTTTCTCGGGAATGAATTTACACTGCTTTATTTTCTCAATGGTTCTGAAGTTCTGTTAGTATGCTGAAGGTACTGATGGCCCTTGGTTCACTTATAGAGCTATAGAAGGTCTACTTACTGGTCTAGGTCAAGCATTCTTGGTGATAGTTATCTTTGATTATACGCGTTAAATTTTCTAATGAGGCTTTCGCATTGACATTTTATGCTGCAAAAAATGCTGTCAGATAATAATTTAAGATCGTATATCAACAATATAAAAATAACTAATACTATAATACAAACCAATAATATACCAAAGACTAACCCCATATTCCCTATTAAGCAAAAAAACAGACTACCAATAATCCTAATTCCGCCTGGTAGGTAAAGTATATTTCATGAAAGATCTCTGTAACTGCTTACGAACAGTAACTTTTTGAGCTCCCACAAAACTATCAATACTGACTTTAATGGCTCTATTCAAATCATTTTGACTGACAAAATCACTTAATCTCATCTTAGCAAAAGATTCGGCGAGTCTTAATATACTTTCCAAATGACGGACAGTGATAGGAAATGATTCGGTCACAAGAGATTCTCTTCTTAAGTCAGCATACACTTTGGACACTTTATCCATATCCATTTGATGTAATTTGGGATGAACTTTGGTTCTAGCATAGGCAATATATTTACTCAAGAATTCTTGACTAATAGGTGAAATTTCTTTCTCTTTTTGTCTATTCAATTCGTCTTGTCTTCTTTGTCTAGAAGTTCTGCTTGGAGTATCGACATCCATTCCTTCTTCCTCATCGCCATTGGGTTCTAAATCTTCTCCCTTTTCATCTGGATGTGATCTCATATGAGAATCAAGAACAAATCCAGCCAATCTTTCGTCTGATTCTTCATTGACCAAATCTCTAACCACACATAAGACATCAAATCTCGACAAAATTGGTTCGGTCAAATCCACGTTTTGTGACAATGTCAAGGTTGAGTTATATCTTCCTCCATTAGGATTAGCAGCTGCAATTATAGCACATCTAGCTTGTAAATTAGTAACGATACCCGCTTTTGAAACAGATATACTTTGTTGTTCCATGGCTTCATGAATAGATGTACGATCTTGATCATTCATTTTATCAAATTCATCAATTAAACAGGTACCTTTATCTGCTAACACTAATGCACCTCCTTCTAAGGTCCATTCATTCGTCAATGGATCTCTTCTAACAGATGCAGTTAACCCAACAGCAGATGCTCCTTGACCTGTAGCAAATACTGCTCTATTGGCGGTTTTTTCGACATATTTTAAGATTTGAGATTTAGCAGTACCAGGATCCCCTAATAATAATACATTAATATCACCTCTAATAGAATGTTTTCCGTTAATATCTTTTGGTACTCCTCCAAATAATGAACAAGCAATGGCTGTTTTAATATCTTTATGTCCATAGATAGATGGTGCCATAGAGGAAATGATCTTATCAATAATCCCTCTTTCTTGACTTAATTTTCTAAACTCTCTTTCTTCTTCCTCGGTGAACAAGTGTAAATTCTGATTCGATAATTCCTTCTTGGTTATAGAATTAGCTTCAATAATGGTAGCAAAGACGGGGAATCCACTTTTAACATTCAAATTACCATCATAATTATTTTTGTAGATCCCAGTAATATCAATCTCTTCACCAGGCTTAGCCACATCAACTAGATCACTTAATAAGATGATCTCTCTGTGTCTTGGTAATCTACCAGCAGGAACAGAACCAGGACTCTCTTGTAAAGTGATTCTTTGATAATTTCTATATAAGGTTTTCTCACTGTTGATTTTCAATGGACCCTTTGATTGACAATTAGTACAGAAAGAAATCTTGACTTCAGTATGAGATTCTTGAATAAAGGGACCTAAGACAGCCCCACATTTGAGACAATCAAACTTAACATACTTTAATTGAGGGAAAACTCCAGTTCTTCTAGTAACAACACCATTCACTTTGATTAAGTTGTTTAAATGAGTTTCTCTCAAATCTCTCATGTTAATCAAATTAGGAAAATTTATGATCCTGACATGAATTTCTTGATGAATTTGACTATAATTTGGATAATGCAATTCTGTGGCTTCCATAGCAACAATATCAAAGATCTTTAATACTTCTGCTGGAGAAGTAGCTAAAAATAATGCCAAAATGGCTTTGGAATCAGCCAAATGGTCATAAGATACTTCTAAAGATTCACTATTAACTTCCCCTAAAGATCTAATTCTGGCCCCATAAACAGATCTCCCCTTCTCATCAGTATATTCCAAAAGAAAAGATTTCAATTCTCTTGCAATAGATCTTGATACAGCTGGTTGTAAAATCCATTCGGTTATACTAGGAGCTTTGATATCACTCAAACTTTCTAATGATAATTCTTCATTGAAAGGATCGATTTCTTCCAAATCATCCATTCCTTCATCATCTTCAAATTGTCTTCTTCTTCTTCTTCTTTGAACAGGTAATCCATATTGATCTAATCTCCCATCATCTTCTTCCTCATCTTCGTCTATATCCAAAAACGCTTGCCCCCTTGATCTGTTATTACCTCTACCCATAATAGCATCTCGTCTATTCAATTGGTCGTCAATTCTTCTTCTGGTAGCAGCATCTAACTCTTCATAATCACCTTCGTCATCGATATTACCAACACCCAAATCATAATTATCTTGTTGTTCATTTCTTCTGTAATCACCTTCAATGTTATCCATTAAATCTTCTCCTTCTTCTTCGTCACTTGGATTTAAATCCTCCACGTCATTATGAATTTCTTGCTCTTCATCTTCATCGTGAAATGGGATTCCTGGAGATGATGCTAATGGAGGACTCGAAGGAATAGGTGAGGAATGTTCGCTCACCAGGTTAACATCATCATCCACCTGTCTCTTTCTAGGGTTACGGGTTGGACTGGACATTCTAGTATATTATCTAGGTGCTAGTCTGGGTGCTATTCTGTACGTTGTAAAAAAAAAAAGGGAAGCGTGAAACTATTACCGTACCGTATTAGGACTGAAATATTTTTGATGAGATTTTGACGCGGGTTATTGAGACCAGACGCGTACCATAATTTATCCTAATAGGGAAACCACTTAAGTTTCCTAAAACGCACATTTTGGAACCATTTTTTACAGCCATTCTTGTAGCTATTGTAGGAATTTAAAGGAATCTATAGCTTTGCATACTCCAATAACGGATATGCCGACAAGTGAATATGATATTATATTTAACCCTTCTAGGGCCAGAGGGCCAGATTCTACTCCCAGATCACTCTACCAGTATGATTGTTGTTTTGTTTATATGCTGCAAAAATCACATAAAATAGCTGATGCTGCCATTTCTCTATCACCATTTACAACTATTTTCTCAGCTTGTAAACTTTTCATGAACATGAACCTATTTGTATTGATCACCACGTTCCTATCAATAAGCATGTGCCACGGCGGAGCCACCACCTCCCCAGCCGTCACCCAGTATACTAAGCTATTGAAAAATGCCATATCCAAAATAGCCCTACAAGAACCTCCAAGTACGAGCCACTTGCAGAGCACAGGCTCGAATACCAGAAGATCCTTAATCTCGGAGGGTCAACCCACTATCACCAAGAGTTTTAGGTCTATGGAAGAAATGATTTCGTCAGGGTATTTTAGAAATGAACAGCGGATGAGTAACGTAGTAGCCCAGATTGAAGGCAGTGAAAACTACTATGAGATCAAACCAAGTGGACAGCAACATGACATCGGCATCATGGTTCTTGAGACCCAATTGGGTCAGCCCCAGGTTGCTTCTTTATTAGATCAACCTATCACTCAGTGTGCATTTGCCGAATCTCCAAATCTATCGGTATCCTTCAGTAAATCCACCACCTTTAGCCAATCGTTTTCCCACAGAACATCATTAAACATCAATGGTATGTACAGAAATGAAGTGGTTGGGGCCCTCTTGGCCATCCTTCGTTACGCTGGATACACCATTAATCTTCCTACCCAACTTGTCAACCTTACAGTCAACATTGGTGGGACGGTTCAGGTCGGGGTTGAGAGATCCACAGGCCATTCGTTCGGGGGGTCTGTGTCGTGTGACTCGGGCCCTGGTGGTACGGTTCAATTGTTCAGTAGCCTAAGGTATATATACTACCCTAAAGCCCGTTCAAGAGTGGTACTCTTCAGTGAAGAAACAAGAGAGGTACAAGCCACTGGTCCTTGGGAACCAGCTTTCAGCTCAGAACAATATCCGCAATACGGAATCATCTTTTATGACAATGCAAATGGGGCTGATTATGCTTGTGTGAATATCAGAGACCAGTTACAATGCAATAGTGCCATTGACTTAAAGGTGTTCAGTCCTGATTTTGATCCGGCCGTGGGGTTACACCGCGCGGTGGCGGGCTGGGACTGAAATCTCCCGTCTCAAATTCTGTCGCGGGAAACAACTAGTTCTTTATCTACTTACCACCATGAAGAGAGACAGAGAACCAGAGGGCCCAGATGCTGAGTTAGTGGCACCAGATGCTGAACCAGCCGGCCAGGTTACTTCCACAATTGAAGTTGAGTCTAAGACCATCACAGCTGTCGATTACATCAACGAACAAAATGATCTAGAAAAAGAGGCTCGAGAGCTAATGCCTTATGATCCTGAAGAGTGCACTTATGAGAAAGGAGAGATCAATCAGTCAGTGTTTGCTTGTTTGACATGCTCCAGGGAAAATGACAATACTCCCGTTGGTGTGTGTTATTCATGTTCGATTCAATGCCATGCCTCCCATGATCTAATTGAATTGTTTTCTAAGCGAAACTTTGTTTGCGATTGTGGAACTACCAGAATGTCCAAGTCATTGAATGGGGCTTGCAAATTAAGAATCAGGGGCCAAGCCTCTAAGGAAGAGCTGTTCAGGCCCAGAACCGGATCGATTCCTTCGGGGCGTGGGTCCTTTGGCAGTCAGAGCACCATAGAGTTACCGGCTGAAGATATCCCTGGATCTAATTCCTATAATCAAAACTATCATGGGTTGTTCTGCTCCTGTAAACGGCCCTATAACCCATTGGAAGAGACCGGTAATATGCTTCAATGCTACTTTGGATTCGAGTGTGGCGAGGATTGGTACCATGAGAATTGCATATTGGGGTTTCCTCCGAAGCTCGATAAAAAGCAACACAAGTCCAATAATACTGGTGCTATGTCAGGAGAAAATATTCTTGATAAACTTGCTGAACCAGGTGAGGAAGCATCTGCTGATGATTCGATCTTGTCTTATAGAGAAAGTAGTGAAAATGGTACCAGTTCAAAATACTTTCCAAACTTGGATGACTTTGATGCATTTATTTGTTGGAAATGTGCTCTGAAATTCCCAAAGATATTTTCTGCTATTAAAAAACATGGTGACGCTATTTTGGTGGCATTACCTCATTATGAACGTATCAATTCTAGCAAAGAATGGGATGACCTTTATAAGAAACATTTAAATGAAGGAGATACTCCAACGTCTAAAAAAATTAAACTTGAAGGAAGTTCTTCTTCTTCACTGGTTCCTGAATCTTTCTTCTTGAAGTATGGGTTCAAACAAAAGTTTGAAAAATTGAAAGGGTCCACTGATAACATTCAATTAAAAAACTTTTTGATCAACAATAGATTCTTATGTGAGCCTGATCCAATCTATGAACCACCTCAAGAAAATGATCACTCTTCTTCAACTGGTTCCCTTTTGGACTTGGGAACAGAAGCTTTACAGTCTTTACCTCGGGAGAAAGCCGTGGAAGGTTTACAGGCTTATGATAAAATACGATCAAAGCTTCGAGACTTTTTTAAACCATTTGCCGAACAAGGCAAGGTTGTTACAGAAAAAGAAGTTCGGGAGTTTTTTGGTGGTATGGATAAAAAAGAAGGTTAAGTATCAAAATCTGTCGAATACGTATATATGTATATATTGGTTAAATTATTTACAAATTGGATATGAGTATTTATGTCTCTCTTATCATATACTGAATGCCTTGATTTAAGCTTTACTTGAAGCTCTGTTGGACTTCTTATTCTGATCTAACTTTGAAAATTCATTTTTCCAAATGCTATTAACTTCGGCTTCTGAAGCATTTGGGAAAATAATATTGAAAACTTCATCGTACCATTCAACAGGAATAAATTTAACCCCATCCTTAACTTCATCAGGAATCTCTTCTAATTCATTTTCAATATCCTTAGGAAAGATGATAGTATCACATCCGTATCTTTTAGCCCCTAAAGTCTTTTCTCTTAATCCACCCACTGGTAAAACTCTACCGGTGACTGTGATTTCACCAGTCATGGCAATACTAGGAGGTAATGACCTGTTGATAGCTAAAGAGATTAATGAGGAAGTAAATGAAATACCAGCAGAAGGACCATCCTTTGGAATGGCTCCATCAGGACAATGAACATGGATATCAGCAGCTTCAAAAAATCTGTTTTCAGGAAATCTTTTAGTCATAAACAGTTTCGAGAAGGAATATGCAATAGAAGCTGACTCCTTCATGACATCTTTCAAACTACCTGTTACATGAATATTAGGATTACCATTTCCTGAACTGATTGGTTGGGTCAAAATTGATTCTATATATAAAGCATCACCATTACCAGATGAACTATAAGAAAGACCGGTGGCTACCCCAGGTGGTGGCACATCATATACTCTATCCCTGGTGTATACTTCAGGCCCCACATAGTCTTTCAAAACATCCGGCGTGATCTCCAACTTGATATGGTCAGGTATTTCGATCTTCTCAACTTTATCATCTAAATCTTCATTCTGTTGGGGTTCTTCTGGTTCTTCTGTCTTATTTTCATCAATAGAAATAGGCTGGCCATCTTCACCTATTGGTATTTCACTACTGGTGGCTGATGCTTGTATAGTCTCCTCGACGTTTCTTTCGGTAACATTACTTGAAGCGTAAGTTTCTGATAATCCTGAAGATTCTTGAACAGATTCATCGGCTTTAGTATTTACCACTGAAGGCTCTTGGGTAACAGGTTCAGGACTTGCAGCCGAAACTGGTTCTGGTTGCTTAGAAGAACTATCTTTATCGGATTTCTTCGATTCAGATGATTCATCCATTTCTTCAATCTTTTCGACTATTTTTAAAGATGCTTTACTGAAGATTCTAGTAATTAATTTTTTAATGTTTCTTAGACCGCTTTCACGACAATACTTCTCAACCAATCTTATGATCGAGGAGTCAGGAATTACCACATGGTCACCTTCCAAACCAGCTTTCTTTGCAGCTTCTGGGACTAAATGTCTCTTAGCAATTTCAACCTTCTCATTGTTAGTATAACCAGAAACATTAATAATCTCCATACGATCTCTTAAAGGAGCAGGGATATTACCTAAGTAATTGGCAGTACAAACAAATAAAACTTTTGACAAATCAACTTTGACATCAATATAGTTATCAACAAATGAGTTGTTTTGTTCAGGATCCAAGATTTCTAAAAATGCTGAAGAGGCACCACCACCACGACTTAAATCTAATTTATCAATTTCATCAATAAGCATAAGTGGATTTGAAGTCTTGGCTTGTTTAAGAGCAAAAATGATACGACCTGGAATGGACCCGACATAGGTTCTTCTATGACCTTTAACTTCGTGTACATCTTGGATACCACCCATTGCAATTCTGACATATTTACGGTTTAATGATTCAGCAATGGATCTAGCAATAGAAGTTTTACCAGTTCCTGGAGGACCAGTAAGGCATAGGATTTTACCATCAACTTTTCCTGATACCTTACCCATGGAGATAAATTCCAAAATTCTTTCCTTAACATCTTTTAATCCATAATGATCACGTTCTAAAATTTTTCTAGCTTCCTTAATATTGAAACTATCTTTTGAATAAATACCCCATGGAATAGAAGTTAACCAATCTAAATATCTTTCACTGACTCCTAATTCACTCGAATGTTCATTTTGACTCTCCATTTTTGCCTTTTCAGCGTTATATGCTTCTAATGCTTCTTCAGTTAATTTCAAATTCTTTAATCTTTCATCGAACTTATGAGTCTTTTTATCTTCAGATTCAGAAATACCAGCTCTTTTTTGTAATTCTTTGATGAACTCTTTAATGAAAAGCTTGGTTTGATATTCATCTGCTTTACTACTTAAATTATGGATAGTATTTTCTTTAATCAAACTAGCCTTCATTTCAACCTTTAATAACTCAAAGGCTTTGGTTAATCTAGTTTGAATATTTAAAGCTTCTAAAATTTCTTGGATCTTTTTTGGGTCTCCGTGAATGGTTGAACCAACAAAGTCAGCAAATTTAGGAGGATCATTAACCAAATCAGTTCCTTCTTTAATTTGAAGTTTCTCCAAAGGATTCTTACCACCCATTTTACCCAATAAGGTCTTTATACTTTCGACAAGGGATCTAATATCAGCAGATTGTTTATCATAAGGTTCATCTTCTACCGGTCTAACAGTAGCATAAGATACTTTCAAGCCCTTTAAATATGAAGTAGGAAACTTTTCAGTCTCAATCTTATCAGATTCCTTTTTATCAATGGGAGTACTTAAGCTTTCCATTTGACATCTTTCTAATGGATAACCCAAGACATTAAAAACCCCAGGACGTGGGGTAGTATGCCTAATGATTTGACAATGAACTCCAAGGTCATATATTGAGTCCTTGCTCTTTATCACATCTGTGTCTGCCTCATTGGGATCTTTGACGTGGAATAACACAAAGTAAGGTTCTCTCTTATCAATAATGGTATAGATAGACCTTATCACCTCAGGGTCAGTTATATTGATCGCAAATGGACGACCAGGTAATGGAGGACGATCCTTCATAGGTATTGCTAGCAAAGGAGGATAAATTCCTGTATCAGGATCTGTCTTTATGGCATTATCACCATCATCTGGTGGTGGAACTCCTCCGTTGTTCCCATTCCCATTCCCATTCCCACCACTTCCAGCAGGAGCAGCAGGAGTCGAGTTTGAGGGACCTGTATTACTTTGAGAGGTCTTAATATCTTTAATCTGTTCCTTGCCCTTATCATCTTCTTTTATATTATCATCCTTGGGTATATCATCCTCTTTCTTTTCGTTGATATCCTTTTCAGATTCTTCGCCTTTCTCCTTTTCAGGCTTGCCAGAATCATCATTCTTATCTCCAGAAGCAGGCTCATCACCACCTTTATCATCTTGACCGTCTTTCAGATTGGATTTCAATAGGTAATTTATATTGTCAAGAGGTCTATAATTGGTGGCAGCATAAGGAAGTCGAGTATAATCACTCACATTATGACCTGCCACAGAGGTGGCCAATCTCGTACTGGATCTTGACCTGGCAGCTCTAGCAGCAAGCCGGACCATGCTACATCTTGGCCCAATCATTTTATCCTGCTAAAATCGATTAATTATAATGTTAATCACAGCTATTAAATGGTTTGCCGTCACTATAGAATTACTAATGTTAAAGTCGAGCGATCGATGGATCGGTGATCGCTCGGGCTTTGTCATGTGCGGACACTCACGTGAGCAAGCCTGGCATACACAGTAAGAGACAAGTGGTAAGAGACAAGTGGTAAGAGGCGTTCAACTTATTCATCATAACTGTCATGTATTTATATCTTCATTACGTGACTTTAAACACCTTCTTCTTTTTTCTCTCAATAGTCCTTTCTTCAAAAGAATGTTGTTGGTGTTGTTGTCTTTTGAAGTTGGGTGATTCGTCATTACCGTCTGTAAAATTGATATCTTTATAATAGTCCAAAGAACTAACACCATCTTGTTCAATATTTAGTCCTCTACTAACTGTTCGTTGGGTGTTTCCCTTTAGAGACCCGGCCAAATTTAATAGTTTAGTCTTATTTCCACCTTTAGCTCGTTCTTGTGATCCTTTAGATATGACCGAAGTATTTCCCAAACTGGAATTGGCACTAGCAAATACATCATCCACACCACTGGATTGGTCAACTGGAGAACCAAGGATTTGCGACCCTGAACCTGGAGTGCCAGGTCTTGAGTCTTCATTTAATGCAGTTGAGTTGGCTTCAGGTACATCATTTTTGTCTTGTTCTTGAGACAGTTTACTTAACGAGTCAGGTAATATATTCTCAGGTTCCTGCAGGGGAAGAGTTGATGTAGGAGCTGCTTTTGAAGGAGTAAAGTCTGGAGATGGGGACTTTGAAGGATCAGACTTATCAAAGTTCTCAATAAACGATAATCGGGATGGTGATTTCGTAGGAGAGGTTCTATTAGTTATGGCTTTATCTAGTTGCAATCTAGCATTTAATCCAGCCTTAGGAGTCTGCTGGTTGTTATTAACAACCATATTAGGCTCTGGGCCCTGCGATTGAGATAATTGTTTAAACCTAGAAGCAGTAACATAACTACCTCTCTTTTCCTTTTGCTTAGGAACTATTGGTGAAAATAAAGTGTTCTTCCTATTACCTACTCCTAAAGCCCCTCTATTTCTTGAGCTAGCAGTTGGTGATAGAAACCCTCGAGAGCCCATCGGGCGGTTCAAATACGGTGAGGTATTAAACGATAAATTTGTTCTAGGATTACTCAATCCACCAGTTCCAGCACCAACTCCACCACCTGGTGGGAAATTCTTTCCCTTTAACTGTTGTCTTACTTTGGCCAACTCATCTTTCAATTTCTCTATTCGTGACTCGCTCAATTTCTCTTTGGTGTTCCAATCCTGTTTGAGTTTGTTAATGGTTAATTCAAAATTATGGCATTTGTTAACTAGCTGTTCCAGGGCATCAGAAGTTTGGGGATCCGCAGCTTTGGGGGCTGCTAAAGAAACCACTTTCAAAATGGCTAAGTGTATTAGGTGTTTTCGAGTATTATCATATTCCTCCAACAAATCCAACTCCCTTCTCTTCTCATAGTGTTCTTGTATGTTCATTTAGTGTCTGGCCGTTTTTGGTGACAATGTTTTTTGTTTTTGTTTTTGGTGCGGGAGAGTTTTTGCGCCCAGACGCGCGGGACGACTGCACTGGCCAGGGCCGATTGCTGCGGCACCGAGCAAACCTTAATACAGTGCCATTCGAGTCAGGGACAGATCCGACGGTTGGGCTCCATGCCTTATCACCCGATATGGCAGAACCCTTGCAACATTCAGTGCCTGTGAAGCCCGGTTCCACCTGCAATTCCCACCGTCACCTTCTCTCCAGCCCACCTTCTCTCCAGCTTTTCTTCCACAAAGCCCTTTCACAAAGCCATAAAAGGCTCTCTAAAGGGCTCTCTAAAAGACTTTCTTAAAGGCTCTCTAAAAGGCTTGCTAGGTTATGATTCATAGTGGTATAACCCTATCACTGTTATCGCAGCCTTATCACAATCCCATGGTTGGTACTTGTGATAGTTGCAAACCGATAACCAGCAGCCAATAACACTCCGTAGAAGAGCCCTAGAAACTTATGCCGTTCATTTATACGGCATAATATCCATTGTCCATTGTACCATTTCCAACACAAGCGGTGGTTTAGCCCAGGTACGATTGTGGCAAACGCATCTAGCTGAAGCGAAAAAAGTGGCTGCTAAAAAACCTTAAACCCCTTTGCAGCAGTAGTGACAATGGATACATATTGAGAATAGTGTATGTAAGGTTTTTGTTATGTATTCCTTATCGAACGCAGTTGCCGTATTGTAGGTAAGTTGCCGCTTGAAACTGGTTAAGGGTTGGAACGCAAATACAATTTCATAAGCTGGTTACCTATTTGGTGAAAATCAAATCAAATACGTCAAAATCGTGTCAAAATCACGTCAACCGTCTGAAACCCTTTAAGCTCAAAACCTAAAGCGCATTTGTTTGTTACAAGAGGTACAGTATGCAATGGGTATTTTTAGTAACTTGATCGGGAATGTGCAGCTCTATAGTCTCTTCAAGGGCTCTCTATCCCTTCAAGGGCTCTCTATCTCTTCATGAACTCAGTGTGGCTCCTTGCCAGTTGTGTTGCTGATAATGCAGGCACCTGTACGTTAACGGTGGAGTACCGTTACGGCTTTTTTTCTTTCTGGCAACTTTACCCCTGATATATTTTTCCAGGCTTTTGGGCTGTTATTGCTACTTCATTTAGGGGACAACCTTCTTCTTCCGGGGTGGCTTTTGGGGGCTCTGAACCCAGTAACTTATCAGGGCCAGTTGGCTGCGAGGACCTGTACGCAAACCTAAAAATGGATGCAAACTCTAATTTCCTAAATCTAATCATGTTTCACTAAGTAAATTAATCTTTTAATGATAGGGGCAGCTCTTAGTAACCAACGCTGTTTATTCCTTCTGGTGTTATGAAGTTGGTTACCCGTGGTTAGCACAAGCATGCATGGTGAGCAAAATCAAATTCCACCGTGTTTTAACTTCAGACAATACTGAATTCGAACCTAAATCATATATTGCTTGAAAACACAAATTATTGCTTATGAAACATCAAGGAACTCTTATCAGGTTGCTAGGTAATGGGAGATCTATTTAAACCCTTGAGTTTCCCTATGGTCGAAGTGTTTTGTAGATTATCATCAACTACTTATTGGTTGCAAAAAAACAAGAAAAACCTCACCTAAAAGTTGTTTAAAATGTTTGCTATTCAATTCACTAAAAGGGCCCTTTATGCCATGGCGTTAGCTTTGCTCTTAGTTTCAGCTGAAGCTGCTTCAATTCCTGGTGGGCTTTCCAAAAGAGCTGACGGAGCTTTGAAAATGGATTTTAGCATTCAAAGACCAGATCGTAAACTTCCTGTTGGGGGTAATGACACTCAAGAAGTTACAATTGATGGGGATTCTAAAGCTTTTGAACAACCATTGATTAACAGAGATGTGTCGTACTTTACAAAGCTTTGGTTGGGATCCGACTCTCAAGAAGTTCAAGTGGTTGTTGACACTGGGTCATCTGATTTATGGGTTATTGGTTCCCAAAGTGGAATTAAAGGTGAATATGGGGTTTATGACAGTTCTTCATCTTCCTCTTATTCATATATTGAATCAGGGTTTAGCATTGCTTATGTTGATCAATCCAGTGCTTCTGGTGATTGGGTAAGTGACAAAGTTTCTTTATCACCTAATGGACCAAGTATTGACAGCTTAGAATTTGGTGATGCTACTCAAACCGAGGACCTTAGCTACGGGATTTTAGGTATTGGTTACAAAAGCTTGGAAGCTTCATCTTCTAAATATGATAACCTTCCAATTGCTTTGAAGAAATCTGGAGCCATTAAAAAAGTTGCTTATTCTCTTTTCTTGGGTGATAAAGGATCGGATGCCGGTACGGTTCTTTTTGGAGGTATTGATAATGCCAAGTATGAAGGTGATTTAGTCAAGTTGCCTGTTACCAGTAGCAACAGATTGAATCTTGATGTTAAGAGTATTGGTGGTGTTGACATTGGTCTTAGTTATACCTTAGACTCTGGTTCTACCATCAGTACTTTACCACCATCTCTCCTTAAACAACTTGCCCAAAAATATGGAGCTACTGGTTATACTAAAGGACTCTACTATTGGGATGACTGTAATGATGCTCAAGATATCACTGTTAGTTTCAACGGTATTGATATCACCATTCCAAAGGAAGATGCTACTGCTGAATTATATTATTCAAATGGTGACCCATTTCCTGGTTGTGCTTTAGCTTTCCTGCCTGACCTGTATCATATCTTGGGAGACAACTTTTTAAGACACGCTTATGTGGTTTATGATCTTGAAGATAACACCATTTCATTGGCCCCAGTGAAATTCACTTCTGATGAAGATATTACTGTTATTACATAGAGATATATTTAGAGTAGATTGAAAATGCTATATTAGCTTTGGATTCCTAATTGTAGAGAACCAGTAATTGTGGTAATTTGTGGTACATTTGTATGCGAAATTGAATGGTTTTCACCTCAATAAAAATCCGGTCTCATCTTATCTTAACCTTGAGGGATCAACTGAACTCAGGCCATGGTTCACACCGATATTTTAAAATTCGACATCTATAATACATGCGATGATAAGTCTAGGCGACTGCTAGTTCTCGATAATAAAAAGCTACAGACTGAAAAGATAGAAGGAGTTAAAATCAATAAAAAGACAGGAGCCGTAACCATCGATTTGAACAAGTTAAGTTGCCCTTTAGACGAAATAATTCTTGACGACGGTCATATCATATCACCAGATGAAGTGGTGGGATCCAATAAAAATAACCTTTTAAAGGTCCCTATAAAGCAAAGACACGAAACTGATCCACCTCTTCCGGATTCTGACTTGTTAAAAGTATTACATTATTACACTTGTAAACGACTGGAAAGTCAAAAATGGCGATTACAAAACCGTTTTGAAGGATCAGCATTGCTAGGGTTTGGGATGTTGGTGGAAAAATGGGCCCAAGACCTTGTGGATGAAGATACTGCCAGGTCATTTGTGGAACGGTATGCTGATGCTGAGGCCACAAAGGATATAAACTTGGATGCTGTTCAAGAGGATGATGGGCACAAGGAGCATAAAAAAAGGACTCAAGAGGAACATTACGAAGTGGTAGAATCTCTCAGTGAAGAGGATTAAGTAATAGGAAGAGGAACCAGAGGATATCGATAGTATGAGATATTCTAGTGCATTTAATACTATATGATCTATAATGTAATATACAAATTAATCGGATTTCGATTCCCCATCTGCAGATTCCGGAACGGCTTCAGAAGCAACTTCGGTGGTAGAAGGTTCTGTAGTGGCTTCACGACTCTTCTTTTCTTCTTCTACCTTCTTTTGATAAATGGCCTCTTTACCTTCATCTTTAGAAGTGGTAGCAATGTTAAAAACTCTATAAAGTAATTCTTGTGTATCCTTCTTGTTGACCATAAGGTTTACATTGGTTTTACCTTTCCATAATGGTAAAAATAAATCTTCCAAATCTTCACCATCTCTCTTGACTGTCAAGAATACACATCCTTCTTCAAATTCTTCAAGCTTATTAGCAAACTCAGGATCGATATTTGTTTCCTTGATATAACTGACCTTAGGGAAAGCTTCCTGGAATAAAAGCTCTAAAAGCTTCAAGTTACATGAAACTTTCCTCTTATCGGTCAAAAAGGAGTTGATAGTATGTAAAGATTCATTTTGGACCCTCCAAGGGCAATTACCAGAATCGTTTCTTTGAGCAACAAATAATTTGATTCCAGCATGAATTAATTTCAATTTTTGATCTTGTATAGTTAAAAGGGTTTTGACTATTGGAGAGACGTAGTAAATTGTTCTTAATGGTTCACCGATTGCATTTCTAACAAGGGTACAATCCTTATGAAATTTATCAGAGAACCCATAAAATGGCCAACATTTTTGCAATTCTGAATTTTCAGGATCTAAAAACACAAATGGCTCTTCATTGGTATCTCTTGGTAATTTTTCTTTCTTTTTTGGAGCATTATCTTCGGTGGCTCCAGATTCGGCAGTGGATGTATCAGTCTTTTGTTTCTTAGTAATTGGACCTTCTTCAGATGCATTTTTTGTGTTAGCTTCAGGATCAAGTTTTTCAAACACGGTGATGAAAAACCCACCAGTATTTTGTAAATGTGGATAGACTCTAATACAATTTTGTAAATTAAACTCTTTAATTTCTTCTTCTGAAGGAGGGAATGCACTTTCAGGAACATCATCAGCTCCTTTTTGTCTTTCTTCCATATCTTTACCAAATACTTTCCAGTCAGTAATACCTTGACGTCTTACAAGACCTGGTAATTCATTATCACAATTAACAATTTTAATTTGCAGCCCCCATTTTCTTAAAGCAGAAGCAATGACTGCTTCATTTTCAATTGGAGATAATGAGCAAGTGGAATAAACAAGTCTCCCACCTTTTTTCAACAACTGTAATCCTCTATTCAAGATATTAACTTGTAATGGATGTAATCCTAACCCATTACCCACGGTAAAATCTTTCCAGACATTAACATTCTTTCTCATGGTTCCATCACCTGAACAAGGAACATCACATAAAATTCTATCAAATTTAAGAAATTCACTGGCCCCATCAAATTTAATTCTAGGAAATAATTGAGCATCGTGGTTAACCACCACAAAATTAGGAGAATTTAATCTCTTAACTTGGTGGACCAACATATGTGATCTTTTATAATCAGAATCATTAGCCAATACAAATCCAGTTGGAGTTCCTTGAGAATCATCATTAGCATGTAAAGCTTCTACTAATTGAGCAGTTTTAGATCCTGGAGCTGCACACATATCTAAAACAGCATGATGAGGTTTGATATCCATCAATAATGGAGGAATCATCGATACAGCTTCTTGACGAGAAATATTACCCACCTCTGTTTCTAACACCAAAAACCTTTGGGTGGATGCAAACTTTTCGTTCTTTCTAATGACACTTTTAGGAACATCTAATTGCCATCCTAACTGATTAGGATAATAACTCAAATTTTTGGGTGCAAGTTTAACTCCTTCAAATTCTTCATCTTGAAGTTGTGAAACGTGATTTGTGATAAAATTTTGGTTAATTTCTTTAGCATGTGCTCTGGATCCAGTGATCCTAAAGGTTAATGGTAAATGTTGTTGACAATGGCTCTTGAAGCTATCCCATTCTTCCTCTGGAACAATCTTCATTTCTCTGTAATATTTCTCCCATTTAGGATTCTCCTTCTCAAGTTCGGTCCAGCTTTCGCTTCTATTATCACCACCACTAGGTCTGCTACCAAATTTTTTGGCTCCTCCTTTGTTTTTTCTAAAGTTTCTCTTACCCATACTGTGTGTAAATAATTCAACCACTCGTCTAGCTACTGCTCTATTTAGCATCCATCTACTGCGATAATGCTAAAAAAAAAAATTTTTCCGAGCCCATCGCGCACCATCCATCGATGCGCGGGGGATGCAGAAATGTTCTGTGCATCTTGATGCGTTTCAGGTGACAAAAAGTATAATTATAAGGTCATAAAGCCCGTTAGCCACAGTCCAGTTTAGTTGCTAAGATTTCATCGTGGTCTATAAAAACAGAACCCATCCCAGTGGTATTTTTCCTTTTACTCTTGCTTGTTTCAGAAGCCATCAATCCCCTTTCTCCTTGAACCCAACCCCATTTGCAGACGACACACAGCCACCATCATTTTTTTATCTGCTTCCAACAAGACATGGATGGACCAGAAATGAATCGTCCACCTGCTAGTGATAGTTCTCATACAGAACAAACCCGAAAGGTGAACAACAAGACGGTAAAATGGAAATATAGTGCAAGTGCAGTATGTATTATCTAACACGTCGTGTGACGTGATGTTTATTGATTTATACTAACAACAACTATTTTAGGTGGGATTATTCTTAACCGTGTCGCTATATTCCAAGCTCACAACACGAGCAAATGGGATACAAACAAAGTCATTTAATCTAATAGATAGTCCGGTGTCTATAACAAACCAATATGCCGTGGCAGCCACCACAAGTACGTGGTTTAATTTAATCAATATTGCTTTACTTGCCATAGCACTTGTAGCTAATGTGGTCAAACGGGTAATTTTTGGTAAGCTTTTTGATAATGAAGTGAAGACCCTAAAAGATAATATAAGCTACACCATTTGGGAATTTTGTTTCGGGTTACTCATATTTCTACGAGAGATGAAACAAAGTGAGCATATAGTGTTATCTGATTCAATTATAAAGGATGAATTTATCAAGTATTCAGGTTTATTTTTCTGTATAGTGTTATTGAAATGCTTTCATTATTTGAGTGCTGAAAGAGCTTATACCCTTGTAATGAACTTAAACCGAGATGGAATGCCATTATTTAAGAATCATCAGTATAAACGATTATGTTATGGGGTGTTGACCATTACCATAATTGATCTTTTACTCATGTATTCATTTTTTTATCAAATGTATTATACTTATTCGGGTGATTCAGTGTTGAAGTTTGAAAATAATATATTGGTAGCAATTTTTGGATTTGAGATCCTTCATATGTTTCCATTGATTTTCTTCACTGGAGTTAAGTTTGCTTTGAATTATCATGAAAAAGTCAATTATATTGATAATAAATCTATGACTAAAAGTGATATTTTAAAATGGCAAGACAAGAAATCCAAAATGTTAAATCTAGTTGAATTCTCAGTTAATTTTACCAGGTTTAGTATGTCATGTGCATTTGCCGTCATTTTTTTGTACTTTTTCATGTTTCCATTTCATATACTTCCTTCATCTTATCTAAGTCTTAGGTTATTAATTATCAAGACCAGATGTTGGATCAGTTTTGAACGAAGGAATCTCAAGTTGAAAAAATTGAACCTTCCTTCTAGCGTGGATCCTACTTCCCAATGTGTTATTTGTTTTGATCATCTAAGTAATTCTAGTGGTGATGGGATTAGATGTCTTCACTCCTGTGAACATAACTTTCACTATACTTGTTTAAAAAACTGGATGAATTACTCTAATAATTGTCCCATTTGTAGGACTAAAATTTAATACATCACTTTAATATATCACTATTTATATACCGGTAATTAAACTACTAATGAGTTAATGCATATTTATTAATTAAAACTTCAATTGTATATTCGATATAATCTTTCTAGGATCTTTGATAGAAAGAATAAAGAGTATTATAAAAGTTACATGTATATATATACAGTCAATAATAAATCGTAATAAAACATTAATAAGAAATGAAACGTCAATACATATAAATTCTTACAGCCAAGTGCTTGTTTAAAAGTAATCATTCCCAGTTGATCCATTAGTAATTCCTGTCGTTAAAGTGTCAATGTCTGGATCATCATTTGTTAACTGTTTGGTTAATTCGTCGATATTTGGTTGATTTTCGTTACTACCCATAAAGTCATTATATTCATAGCCATCTTTACTGGTTGACTGTTTGCCATGTTTTTTGTCTACTTCACTATTGGTATTGGCCGTTTCACTATTTTGATCGTATTGGTCGAAAAATGACTCTTGTGATCCCATGGAATCTTGATTCGTCGGGTGGTCACCCGTATTATGGTTATGCACCCCGGCTTCAAATGGATGGTCTTGACTTGGTGATTGTGGTGAGATTGTCTGTCGAGTTACAACTTCATCGCTTGCGTATGAACGTCCATCCTCCTCGTCTTCACCTTCATCAACTGCATCTCCAGTCATTTGTAAACCGTCCCCATCAACTGCTGATGAAGGATCTGAGGTAGCATCGCCTTCCACTTCTGCTGCTGCTGCTGCCGCTGCTGCTGCTGCTGCTTTAAGCTGTTTCTTGGTCTGCTTCGTCTCCCCTCTTTCATGCCTTATAGCTTGTTGTTCACGGTATTTAGCAAGAAATATCTTCAACACTTCAGCATAATTTTCAAATCCTAAATCATGCATCGAATATAAGATATCTTCTCCATTTATGGTCTTACGTTTTTCTCTTATACATCTATCACTAGCTTCACTGGTGACAAACGAGATAAATTCAGATACACATTCTTGCATGCATTCTTTAGCATCTTTTGAAACTTTGGCTGACCCTGGCAAGGTATTTTTCATGAGCCGAGCCACATTGGCGATCGGTAGCCAACGATCTTGTTCTCTTAATTCGACTTCACTTGGATTTATGGAGTTAGGGTCCATGGTGAAATATAAGACCGGTTCTAGTCGATGGATGGTAAGCCGTTTATAGCTGGGAAAACAACAGCAACAAGGATAGGTACGGAGATAATTAGCAAAGAAAGACAGGTATAAAAGCACTAGCTACTGGTTGTTAGTTATAGTTGTAGTACCTTGGTATTAACTTGATCTTGTAATGATTACTTTCTCGAATCTGCTAATGGCTGTTTTTCATTTAAGAGCGAACAAAAAAAACTAGACTCTGTTCTGTAACTTACTGCCGATGTGAGTAAATGCTGGGCCACTGCCCCGACTGAACCATCCGGTGCGAATGGCACGGAGGGCCGCGTGCGGTGATGGTTGGAGTAATGGTTGTAGCATTCTAGCCTCTGGCAGTGTGGCCGTAGACCCTAGAACACTAACATTTACGTTTCCACTGGCAACAATACCACATTGTTGATGTTACCATGACCCCAGCTGTTCAAAAGAGAACTAATAATACCCATGAAGATAAGTCAAATGTGGTTGGTGCTACCTTATTGATGCTCACCCAGGCCGTGTCGAAGCTATTAACATTCATGTTAAATCAGTTATTGGTAAGATTAATTTCACCTACACTCTTTGGAGTGTCTTCTTATTTGGATTTCTTATACTCCACTACGTTATTTTTCAGTCGAGAGGCTGAACGGTTGTCAATTCAAAGAACCAGTGGGAAATCTGATTTGCTGCAAACTTACCAGTCGATTGTAAATTTCAGTTATATTCCTTTGGTAATTGGAATCCCCATGTCTGCATTAATATTTACATGGCAATTCCATAGTGAGACATTTGTAGAAGTTAGTGGACTCGCTAATTACTTTTCCTATACCATATTGGCTTACTGGTTCCTGGCCATTATTCAATTGTGGGTTGAACCAATTTATGCACTTAATCAGTACACTTTAAACTTTGGGAAAAGAAGTAAATACGAAGCCATGGCTGTTTTCCTTCGATGTATAGTTACGTTTTTGGTGGTGGTTCTTGTTTCTAGTCCCGATGAGTTTGACAATAATGGGCTTGTTTTGCTTGGGTTTGCTTTGGGTCAATTGACGTACTCGTTAACTCTCTTTGTGTGTTATTTATTAAATTTTAACAGTTTTAGGTCTACCATGGTATCCCTTATGCCCACGAAAATCGAATCAGATGAGAAGCTGTGGTGGTGGTTCGACAAAGATGTGTTACGGTTTTGGAGAATCTCATTTGTTCAAATGATATTTAAACAAATGCTAACAGAGGGAGATAAGTTTCTTGTTAATGGATTCTTCACGGTTGATGAAAGAGGGGTTTATTCGGTCATGAATAACTACGGATCAATTATTGTCCGGCTCATATTTCAGCCAATCGAGGAATCTGTACGCTTGTCAATTACCAAAACAATTACTAATTATAGACAATCTGATCTGAAATCATCAACTGGAATTTCCCAAGTAATTGCTACTATCAAGTATTTGCTAATATTTTATGTTCAATTGTCGATTTTAATATTTTTAGCAGGATCATTTAATGCATCTTACCTATTGAAAATTCTTCTAGGTGGTAAATCATCCAATTGGTTGCTGACTGATTTGTTCGAGTTATTCCCATTGTATATCTGTTATATCCCATTTTTGGCATTTAATGGAGTATTAGAAGCTTTCTTCTCGGCTATTGCTAATTCTAAACAAATCTTATCCTATTCATACTTCATGTCTGGTCTGAGTATCTTCATCTTAATCTTACTGTACTTTTTCATTGAAAATCTTGAACTAGGAATATCAGGTCTAGTGTTTGCAAATATTATTAATATGGCCCTAAGAATTGCATATTGTGCTGGGTTTATTCATTCTTTTCTTACAAAAATTGATGCCCAGCTATTCAGTTATAAAGCAATCGGGTCTTTCTTGCTGAAAAATATTTGTATTGGATTGAGCTCCTTTTATGTCAATTACATGTTACTTAATGGTTCATTGGTTTCTACTACCATAGCTGACCTCTTCAAGAGTGCATTGATATGTGTACTCTGTTTGGGATCGATGTTATTTACTGTTAGACAAGAGATTACCCCAATTATTAATCGGTACTTTCATAAAAAAGCTGCATAGGCAACACATTATATAAATTAATACACGGCATCTTCTCACTGATAAAATGGGTGCAAAAAAATCAGGCAAACACTTTATAATATTGGGTGCAAAAGGTTTTGATGTAAAAAATTAACTGGCGTCGCAACACCAGGTTCTTACAACCTACTACATAACCAAGGAAATGCCATCCGTTTCGCCTCCACCACGGGTAACTTACTGTGCTGAATTACTTCCCTCCAGTGATAGAGCCACTCATTGCTGAGAATAGAACGATTGATTACTCGAATCGACTAATTCTCGACCGCAGGGATCGAACCGGACACTTCCATTGTAATAGTAGAGCTGAAGAACACAGTCAGTGCGCTTCTACCACAAGCCATCACAGCAAGAATTAACGGTTTTAATAGCCTCTATGAAGTGTTAGAGACCTTTAAACTGGAATTTTTCGGCTCTTTTTCTTGTGTTTCGACCATCTATGATTACTCTGGTACATAGTTTAATCATAGAAAGCTGCTGTGGTTAACTGGAGAGTAATAGGATACTTGTAAGAGTAGGGTATTGTGTCAAACTCAGTGTCTATCACCAAAATATACCCTACTCTCTTCAATCCTTTTTTTCCTCTAAACTTTCTTATCTCTTTACAAACAGTAAAATTCACCATCTTGTAAACGGAAACATTCCTTAAAGCATAATTAAGCGTTCCTATCAATTCGCTTTAGCTCTTTTGGTACCTCCTTTGGCAGTAATAAAATGGACCAAAAATGTGAGAGTGAGGAACATCAAACCCCAGTGATGACATTGGTGGAAGTACTGGAAAAGGTCGACCAATTAGCACGGGCATTTCATGAAAAGTCTAAAGCTTTGGATGCTCTAAAGAATGAGTATTCCTCCAAGTTAGAACTTATAAATGAGTATATAAGGTCCTTGCCGCAAGCTAATGAGGAGGACTTAAAACAAGAATCCATTAGTGATGAAGTGCTTTTAAGCCAGTTAAATACCCCCATTGTATGTAACGGTTGTAGGCAAGAACTGTGGAAAAATAATGATTTCGTATTGCTACCGAAGAAAATGATCAAAATACCAAAAAAGCTTGACCATTCAGAAAGTGAAGAAACAATACGGCACATGCAACAACTACTGATCCTGTCCCCACATACCAAAGTTAATGATCTGTCTGATACCTTTAACCCCATGAATACGACCAAACCTGCTGGTAATCGATCTGGCAAATCGGTTTCAAAAAAAGTTTGTTCTTACTGTAAGAAAAGAGGCCATTCGAGAGCTAGATGTTATGCCAGATTAAATGGTGAAAAGCCTGTCACCACCACTTCTACAACCCCTAACACCGAAAATAAATACACCTAAGTATGTTTATTACTTTATTTAATATATATTTACTGCTTTCTATAATACATTGAAATAAACTGTTGCTTATTTGGTAGCCTGGACCATTGCCTCTAAAAACAATTGTTAGTAACATAGTTAATAATGATGGTTATCATATGGTTATACATACCTCTTCTAGATGCATCTTGCAATAATGTACAATCGACTGCGTTTGGATTCATGTGGATATAACGAACAGTGGACCCCCTGATAAACAAGTTCTTTACTGAACCCAAGTGGGGATACTTGGTTTCGTTGGTACAGACTATATTATCTAATTTCAAGTTTAAGTATTGATCGACTGATTTTAAAGTTCCTTTAATGCCAATATCATTTTTTAATTCGACTGTGACCTCCTGGTCCACAAGGGTCTTGAAAAAACTAAAGAACAACATCGATAGATGGATGGAGATTGGTGATAAAAGTGATGAAAATTTGGTGGTGTTGAGAAAATGCGAATTTTAAGGTGGAGGATTGGTGATGCTCGGTAGACAACAAGAATAGATGCGTAGGTGTGAAGCTGTAGGAGTTGAGTCTACTCCCTTTATGCAACTACTGATGAAGTTTTAATACTGGTATATTTATTTTTCGAAATAATCATTTTATTTTAGTTTTGTAGACATATATAGATAGAGTTAACCAATTGTTACAATTCCATTTGCAACCTTTCAAGCTCACTTTTGAACTTGCTAAAACTTGGGGGGTTCTTTTTACTTCCATGTTTATCTGACTTATGTTTATGTTTATGGTGGCGCTTGCTTTTGTGTTTGCCCTGCTTGTGATGGTTCCCCGAAAGTTCAGATTTAACCCGTACTGAATGATTCTCCTGATCTTGATCTTCGTAATCAACAAAATAATCCTCGACAAATTGGGTGTCTAGGTTGCTTGGAATTTTTACATGGTCGTAGCAATTGAAAGGACCGAAAACATGATTATCACCCTCCTGGTGTATCTCTAATACCTTGGAAGATTCAGGGTTACTTTCGGGCTCATGTTGTGAATTGGTAGCAGAAATGTTATCCTGATATATCATAGGAGTACCTTCTGATAAGTTTAGATTAGTATTAATTGATTGCATCACTGATCCATTATTACTTTCACCAAATTTAAAATTCAACCCAGAAACATTTTTAGACTCCCCTAAGATGTCGGTATTATGATTTAATAATCTCATTTCCTTATGGGCACTCAATTTAGCTAATTGATAATTGGAAGGAGACCTTCCTCTAACAATCAATGGTGGAGTACTGTTGGTTGCCAACACACTATAAATGCCATTATCTAAAACTGCTAGTAATTCAACCCTTAAGATGAAGTGTCTATTAACCAAGGCTGGTTTACGATAGTTAATAGAAGTAGAAAATTGCATTCTTTCATATCTGGCAACGGTTGAAATCCTAGCGTTGGTGGGGTAGGTTCTAACAATGGAATCTTCTGAGCACCTATCCTCGAAGTCATATAAATAAAATAATCGGTTAAATTGACCAATTTTTGTATCATTTCTAATATTTGAAGATTTCTTAATATCAATATGTTCAGGCAAAACTCCTGAAATTGCTGGAAATACTTGAGGCTTGTATTGTGGTCCCCTATCACGTTTAGCAGTATGTTGAACCAAACTAACTTGGACATCTTCTTCACAACATTGGGATTCTAATCTAATGGCAAAACATTTAATATTAAGTTGTTCATTATTCATTCCTAAGATATGAAACTTGTCTTGTAAGAATATTTCCTGGGGTTTATGCTTCAATTGAAACGCAGCCACCAAGCTAAAATAATTCCTCTTATAACCAATCCATTCATTATCAATTAAATCAAATCCTCTGTCGACCCTTGCATCAATAATTGGTGTAACTTGTTCGCCAGTAGATGTGACATAGATTTTTCTAAGGTTATTAGTGCCTTCAAAGGCTGGTCCAATTTTAAACTGCTCGCTTGATCTTGGTGCTATTTTCTTCTTCTTTCTGTCTAAGCTGTTTGAAACAGATGCTTCCAAAGAACTATCGTCCCTACTATATCCAATTTCTTGGTATTCCTTACTATCATTAGGTTCTGTCTTGACGCCTACAGTAGTTGATATTGTCGTAGTCTCTCCTTCTCCTTCACCACTACTCACCATGCGTTCTTTGCGACCCGGTTTGCGTCCTCTGGCCATTTCCGGTCTTTACAAACTTAAGTGGTTCTTGTCCTCAATTAGTGGATTGTA
This sequence comes from Yamadazyma oceani, assembly GCA_030569555.1. Lineage (NCBI taxonomy): Eukaryota > Fungi > Ascomycota > Pichiomycetes > Serinales > Debaryomycetaceae > Yamadazyma > Yamadazyma oceani. The sequence continues at coordinate 425,928 of JAJMLF010000006.1, read as the reverse complement.
CTCTCTGTGCACTGGGTCTGTACTTCAGTTCTACAAGCACAATTGCGTGTACAAAATAAATAGAGAAGGGCACTACACTGATATAATAAAAGTGGGTTTTGTTAGTAACAAGGTTTTTCCTTTGTGGACGCTTACAGTGTACAGCTTTGTGCTTCTGTACCCCAGATAAAATTTGGGTGCTAAAATATCAAGCGGTTAATCCACAAACTCAACTGCGAATGGTTGCAATATTTTCCTCAACCGGTTCAGCCTGATGGACGGATTTGATGGAGTGGGGGGCTGGCGTAGCAGTTTTTGTAGGAGCTTAGGAGCTAGAAAAAAAGATATATGGGTATATAGGACCTGCCATAAGTCAAATTTATACATATATAGATATCCTGGACGCTTTTGAAACCCTTTTGGATACACCTGTTGGACATGCTACGGCTAGTTCTTTTAGCAGCCATTGTGTGTCGCACACTACTCATCTCAAGAGATTTTTTTTTCCAACCGTCTGTGTGAAGCAGCTAATAGTTCATTACTACTTTATAGCACCATGGGTAAGAAAGCCATTGATTCCCGTATTCCATCGTTAATCCGAAATGGTGTACAGGAGAAGCAAAGAAGTTTCTTCTTTATTGTGGGTGATAAGGCTAGAAACCAACTCCCTAACCTCCATTATTTAATGATGTCAGCTGATTTAAAGATGAATAAATCAGTCTTATGGGCTTATAAAAAGAAGCTTCTTGGATTTACTTCTCATAGACAAAAGAGAGAAGCAAAGATCAAGAAAGATATTAAAAGAGGTGTACGTGAAGTTAATGAACAAGATCCATTTGAAGCGTTTATTTCTAACCAAAATATCAGATATGTCTATTACAAGGAGACCGAGAAGATCTTAGGTAATACTTATGGGATGTGTATCTTACAAGATTTCGAAGCTATAACCCCCAATTTATTGGCAAGAACCATTGAAACCGTAGAAGGAGGGGGATTAGTAGTGATTTTATTGAAATCTATGACATCTTTAAAACAGTTGTATACCATGACCATGGATATTCATAGTAGATATAGAACGGAAGCTCATAATGATGTGGTGGCTAGATTCAATGAAAGATTTTTGTTATCATTGGGCTCTTGTGCCAACTGTTTGGTTGTAGATGATGAGTTGAATGTGTTACCAATATCTGGTGGTAAACATGTTAAACCTTTACCACCTAAAGATGATGATGAAATAACTCCAAAGGCTCAAGAATTAAAAGATTTGAAAGAAAGCTTGTCTGATGTTGAACCGGCTGGGGCTTTAGTGGAGTTATCTAGAACCGTTAATCAAGCCCAGGCTATTTTAACTTTTATTGATGTTATTACTGAAAAATCTTTATCTAGTACAGTAGCTTTAACTGCTGGTAGAGGTAGAGGTAAATCTGCTGCTCTTGGTATTGCTATGGCTGCTGCCATATCTCAAGGCTATTCCAATATTTATGTGACTTCACCCTCTCCTGAAAATTTGAAGACCTTGTTTGAATTTGTTTTTAAAGGTTTTGATGCTTTAGGTTACACTGAACATTTAGATTATGACATTATTCAATCCACTAGTGCAGCTTTTAATAAAGCTATTGTGAGAGTAGATGTTAAACGTGATCATCGTCAAGTTATTCAATATATTCAACCTCATGATTATCATTTATTGTCTCAAGCAGAATTAGTTATAATTGATGAAGCTGCTGCTATTCCATTACCAATTGTCAAGAAATTAATGGGTCCTTATTTAATATTTATGGCATCCACCATCAATGGTTATGAAGGTACTGGAAGATCTTTATCATTAAAATTGATCCAACAACTTCGTGATCAGTCGGTAGCTAATGATGCTTCAAATGATACTGTTGTCGTTTCAAGAGATAAAAAATCAGATGCTAGCTCTAGTACTATGTCTTCTGGAAGAACTTTACGTGAAGTTGTATTAGATGAACCTATTAGATATGCTCCAGGTGATCCAGTAGAGAAATGGTTGAATAAACTATTATGTTTAGATGTAACATTGAATAAGAATTCTAGATTTGCTACTAAAGGTACTCCTCATCCTTCTGAATGTAACTTGTTTTATGTTAACAGAGATACTTTATTTTCTTACCATCCAGTTTCTGAAGCATTTTTGGAAAAAATGATGGCTCTTTATGTGGCATCCCATTATAAAAATTCTCCTAATGATTTACAATTAATGAGTGATGCCCCTGCTCATCAATTGTTTGTTTTATTACCACCTATAGATCCAAAAGACAATAGAATCCCTGATCCCTTATGTGTGGTTCAATTAGCATTAGAAGGTGAAATTTCTAAAGATAGTGTACGGAAGTCATTATCAAGAGGACAAAGAGCTGGAGGTGATTTAATTCCTTGGTTAGTGTCTCAGCAATTTCAAGATGAAGAATTTGCATCATTATCGGGGGCTAGAGTAGTCAGAATTGCTACCAACCCTGATTATGCTGGTATGGGATATGGTTCTAGAGCTTTAGAATTATTACATGATTACTATGAAGGTAAATTTACTGATATCAGTGAAACTAATGATGTTACAGAAGAATCAGTTACCAGGGTAACCGATAAAGAATTACAAAATGCCTCCTTAAAAGATGAAATTAAATTAAGAGATGCAAAATCATTACCTCCATTATTATTGAAATTATCTGAAAAGGCTCCATATTATTTACATTATTTAGGGGTATCGTATGGTTTAACTCCTCAATTGCATAAGTTCTGGAAAAGATCTGGTTACTCGCCCCTTTATTTAAGACAAACTGCTAATGAATTAACCGGAGAACACACCGCTGTTATGCTTAAGGTTTTAGAAAATCGTGACAATAAGTGGTTGAAAGAATTCTGTAAAGACTTTCATAAACGTTTCTTACAATTATTGTCATACGATTTCAGAAAGTTTGCTTCAGTACAATCATTAAGTATATTAGAAGCTACACAATTGGATTCAAACCTTGATAGCAAAGAAATTACAAAGGAACAATTAGATGGAATGTTATCACCATTTGATTTGAAACGTTTGGATTCTTATGCTAATAGTTTGTTAGATTATCATGTTATTGTAGATATTTTACCATTATTATCCCAGTTATATTTCAGTAATAAAACCAGTGGGATTAATTTATCATCCGTTCAATCAGCTATTTTATTGGCCATTGGATTACAAAGAAAACAAATTGATGATATTTGTAAAGAATTGAATTTACCTAATAATCAAGTTATGGCCATGTTTGCTAAAATCATTAGAAAATTTTCTAATTATTTCAGAGAAATTTTAAACAAGTCAATTGAAGATACTATGCCATACTTGGAAGATGAAACTTTGAAACAAATGGAAGGGGAAAATAATGAAGATGATGTAAAGCCTTTTGAGCAAATAAATAACAATGATATTCAAGAAGAAGGAGAAAAGTTTATCAGTGAAGCGCAATTAAAACAACGAGAATTGATTAATGCTATTAATTTAGACAAATATGCTATAGCTGATGATGATGAATGGAAATCTAATAAAAATTTAGAAAAAGCCATTAAGGGGAATGGAGTTGTTAGTGTTAAGAATAAAAACATTAAAAGAAAACAAGAAAATGCTAATGATATTTATGAACAAGAAATGAAGGATGTTAAAAAATCAAAGAAGAAATCTAAGGCTTAATAAATAGGTGAATAGGGATATACTTTTATTTTAAGTTTTTAGCAAAATCTATAATTTGATCTACTGACCATTTCACCATATCGTGAATACCAGTATTATCGTCATTTTGAAATCCATGTAAGTTTAACGTAGCAGTAGCATAACTATTTAAATCAGAATTTGTATCATTATTAATAAACAAATGTTTGTGAAATTGTTCGTAAGCTGGCCAAACATAATCATCAAAATAATTAGGAGGGTCTACCCAAAACCCAGCAACCGTAGAATATCCCTTACGTTTACTCCTTCTGGTTTTAAGACAATCATGATCTGAGTAGTAGAATAACTTCAAATCAAATAAACTTGATAATTCTTGATCGTGGAACAACATAAACCCATCTACCAACACAATTGTTATGTCACCTAATAGATGAGATATCGACTGTTTCAACAAATCAATCTCATTCTGTTGCAATTTGATATTGATATCTGGCTCAAAAGTATCAATTTTCTCAGGGGTTTCAGTGCCAGATTTGATGGATTTTATATGATTCTTGAACTTGTTGAAATCTATAGCATCAGGGTGATCCCAATTCTGTTCTTTTGTATTAGGGTCAAGTGGAATCTGATCATCAGGAACATAGAAATCATCCTGGTGAAGAATCTTTGCATCAAATAACAGGAGAAGATTCTTGGTGACAGTTGTCTTCCCTGAAGATGAAGGGCCACTAATCCCAATGACAAGTATGTTAGATTCAAGGTGCTGGTTGTTCATAATGGACTGGAAGAACATAAATTGACCATTTTGTATGTGTGGTCGGTGCACGACCGGCCCCTACTGCTACAGCAGCACATAGATAGTAAGAATTAACAATTTTGCAGCTACAAGTTGTTGGTTAGCACTGGACATTAGATGCCCGGTCCTGCTCACTAGATTGCTTTCAGAGATCAAATCGATTATCAAACCCTCCTCCCTTGTCCCCGTCTTTGTGGTTAAGTGCTCACACTACACCCCAACCGTACCCCTGATATCCACCCCACCTGCAAAAAATAACTAATCGGAATCGGAGCGTTAGCATGTCAAATTCTCGCAATGATAAGCCCCTCTATCACAATTATATTGTTTTAAAAAAAAATGTTGAGTAAAGGTGGAGTTATTTAAGGGATTTTCTACATGTAAACCTAATGAATTTCAGTTGATGCATAAAACCGAATATCGCTAAAATCATGTTTTTTAACCGTGGTTAAAAAAGAAGTGTACTGATTATGGTTAGCTAATATTCCGAGTCATCTTTCAGGTAGAATCGGTAAAACTAAATACAAACTGGATTGCATGTGCTTTTGAAATCAGAAATTAGATTAATATTAGATCGCCTATCTAGGAACTGATATACCCTTATTCCGAATCACCATACTCATATCTATAAAAGGAAATTTCTTTGGATGCGAGTACCTCATTTTTTTAAATTTTTTTTTAAATTTTGCTTTGTTATTGTTCTGGCCATCCCCCTGTAGGTCTGTGTTATTTCCGTGCTATCGGAGTAGGGGGGGATAAGATATTCGTCTTAACTCCTGTATTGGAGATAACTGCGTTGGCCTCCGGGAGACTCTCCGGGAGGTTCTCCAGGATATTCTTTAGGGTAGTGTCTAGATCACTAGGGTAGTCTAGGGTACTAGGGTAGTCTCCGGGCACTCTGTATCCGTTTATCTTTGAGCTATGGGTGGTCCTAGCCTCTCATACTGTCTAGATGCTTATGGATCCTCTATCTTGCTTCAAATTACAGCTTGTAGCTTATACTACATTAAGTAAAATCTTCGAACAATATCGCATTAATTAATTTCTTCTCTTGTTACTAACCCGTAAAATCCAATTACATTTCCCAATAAGGAAATTTGTGCATCGCAATGCACCTTTGACATTACTACATGCGGAAGTTTTATCGAACGTTATACATGTATATATATATATATATGTGTAAAATCTCTAGCCTCTTTTTAAAACTTCCACTTGTCCAGATTTCACAAGGACATACAAATTGGTTCTATTACGTGCCTTTGGATTGTTTTACCTTAAAGCTATTTCTAATCTTTTCGTATTCATAGAACTCATCCGTCATCATCTTGACTACTTTTGTACTATTAGCATCATTTTGTTTCTTGTACTATAATTCATTCGTTTGTTTTTTAATCCCTTAATAATAGTTTTTTTTTTTTCCTTTTTGTTGGCAAGGAATTTTGAATGGCTCTATATGTCCATAACTGCTTTCAATAACCTAATAGAAGAATTGTGTTTCCAAGTTGATATCGTTAATTAATCTAATGAATGATCCTCATACCAGTGATCATCAAGAATATCCTGCTAGAAAAAAGGATTTTCAATTATCAACTGATGATAAATCTTCTTCCAAAGGTCATGATAATTCAACTCCTAAGAAGGTAAATCAAATGAATCTGGAAATAAAGAAAGAGTCTCCTTCTAACTTATTGCCTAATATAAAAGATTTCAATCTAGAGAGGTCAAGGTATCAGCATTATGGTCATAAATCATCAATGAATGCTCTATCTTTGGATCGCATAATTAATGAAGAAAATAATCGTATACCGTCTCGTGATAACAGTATTGCTAACAATAAGATCGAAGAAGGACCAGAAAGAGAAGAAGCTGATAAAATGTCGATAAAGTCTGAAAAGCTGGAAAGGTCTGAAAAATCCGAAGCTTCTGAAAAGTCTGGTAAATCAAGATCTGCTTCTGAAAGTCTGTCTAGTTATAAGCTTACTATAGATGAATCAATGGGCAGATTATTGGGTTTATCTCATGATAAAGAAGCTTCTTGGCCCTATAGTAATGAGACTTTATCGGAACTTTTGAGGTTTAAGACAGAACAAGAACGTACCAAGCAAGAAGAAATTAGAAATGAATTTGCTTCCACCAGTTTACAATTATTGACATTGGCCAAATCTATGAATATAAATAATGAGTTGATACCTCATTTATTTAACAATTCATTAAATGACATGCAGAGAAACTTGGATACTTTAAAATCAAATCCCCATGAATTAATTGATACTATCCATGACAATAGAAAGAGAAGATATTCTGATTCAATTAGACCACATCATGGACCATCCATTATAACCCATGAAATTCCTCCTTATTCACAAAGTGCTTTAGTATCACCAATGAGGTCACCTACTAGACTGCCAAGTTCCGGTCATAGAAGAATTCGTTCAGACGATAATGATCACCTAATTGTTAGTTCTGTCCATTCCCCTTCTAGTGCTATTAACCCTAGTTATGGTGAACCATTTTCTCAACAGCATTCTCCAAATCAACTTTCACAAGGTCCTCATGCTCCACCAGCAATGTATCCAGTTTATTATCATCTGGGTCCTCCACCACCTCCTAGTGGTACTTCTGCTCCTGCTGGCCCTCATAATGTACAAACCCCTTCATCTGAGAATCAACCAAGTTTGGGATCTCCATACCAAAAAAAGTATCAGGTGTTATACCATCACCCACATCATCCACATCCACCTCCTCCACCTTCATCTACTCAGACTCATTCAACTCATCAGCATCAGCATCAGCATCAACATCAGCATCAAAAAACTACTTCTGGTCAACCACCTCAGGGGCTTGCTCAAGGGCAACCATACCCAGGACATTATATGCCTCAAGGACAATACCATTATTATATTGCATCTCCACCTAGTCAACCTGCTGGTCATGGTCAATATGCTTCTTCAATGATCCCTTCTATGAACCAATACCCTCCACCAGATATAAGAGATCCCGAAGACCCAAGCCCATCTTACAAAAAACAAAAGAGTGTATCAACTGGTAGAAGTGGAAGCAGTGGAAATATTAATTTTATGATCTCTACACCCAAAAACCCACCTGCCAGAAAATACAATAACCCAAATAAGGATAAATGATTTAACGAATTACTATGTCCTACGATATTTTTAGGAGAACATATTTATATTATACCCCATTTTTAGTTCAGTAACCAATCGAATATATAATTAGCATAGAACTTACTACTAAAAGAGGCTTTTTGCAGCCGATTATCCGGAACCATGCCGCACAATGCGGTTAAAAGGAAATCGATTTGACGTGCGGCATCTCCGATGCAGCTACAAAAAAGAAAATCTACCTGAAAGCGAAAAGATACTTAAATCTATAGTATTTGCTTTCAATTATACATTGGTTAACCACTGGAACTCAGGGTTATGACGATATAGGTTGACGCTCACAGTTATTAACAAACATGCTGGAGGAAAAAGATGCCGTTACAAGGGATCCAGAGATTAAAGGTAATACTACGAAAAACCTGGGAACTCCGGTTTTAGCTCTGAAAGATAATGATTTAGAAAGAGAAATTACTAATAAAGTTTACCCTTATTCCATATATTCAAAGAATGAAAAGTATGTTTTAATGCTAATTTTATCTTTAATTGGATTTTGGAGTACTGTATCAAGTCCTATTTACTTTCCTGCTCTACCAACGATTTCTAGGTATTTCAACTTGACAGAAGCTGTAACTAACTTATCTGTGGTAGCATATCTTTTATTTCAGGGAATAATGCCTACATTTTCATCTAATTTTGCTGATACTTTTGGGAGAAGACCAGTGATCATGATCTCTATGGTGATCTATATTGCATCATGTATTGGGCTATCACAAACAAATGTGTATTGGTTATTGGCGGTTCTTCGATGTGTCCAGGCTGCTGGAATAGGACCGGTTATTTCTATATCTTCTGGGGTTTCAGGGGATGTATGTACTGCAGCTGATAGAGGAGGATTTGTAGGAATGGTAAGTGGAATGCAATTATCTGGGAATGCATTTGGAGGATTAATAGGGGCTGGTTTAATTCATCAATTCGGTTGGAGAGGTATTTTTGTGTTTTTAGCTATTGGTAGTGGTATCACTTTAATATTTATAAGCTTATGCTTACCTGAGACATTAAGATCTATGGTGGGTAATGGAACAGTGATTCCTAAACGTTTCATTAATACTCTGCCAATATTTTTATTAAACCATTATCGATCTCGATTGACTAATGATACCCCAACTTTAAGACCAAAGCTGAAACTCAATCTTTTAAGTCCCTTTAAAATCTTAGCTCATGTGGAAACTCTTTGTGTGCTTATACCTTCAGGTCTCAAGTTCGCTAATTGGACCATGGTGTTAACTTCCATATCTTTATTAGAAGATGACGGATACAATTATAGTGTCTTAGAAGTAGGGTACATTTACTTGCCACAGGGAGTGGCTTGTTTGTTGGGGTCCATGGTTACTGGAAGATTACTAAATTGGTATTACAGATATTGCAAGAGAAAATATGAAAATACCTATGGAGTTACATTAGATCATACCTCTGAATTGGATAATAATGATGATATTCCCAAGTTCAATATTTTAAAAACTAGAATCTTTGTATGTATCCTACCAGTAGGATTACATTTTTTCGGGTTGATAATTTTTGGATGGTGTTTACAATATAAGCAAAACATTGCCTCGATTATCATTTCCACCAGTATGGTATCATATGCATCCTCGTCATTCATAGCAATCTGTACTACTTTATTGGTGGATTTGCACCCAGAAAATGCATCTACTTCTGCATCATTGATGAATTTAGTTAGATGTTGTTTGGCAGCATTAGGGACCGGGGTATTATCCAAAATGACTAAAGCAATGGGCCTTGGAGGATGTTATACATTTTGGGCCGGGATTAGTTTAGCATCTGATTTACTATTGGTATATGTTGCCAATCGTAAAGGACATTAATTGGAATATTTATAGATATATTTTACATTATAGATTATGAAAGAAATAAAGTCGACAACTACAACGATTCGCTAATAATATGATTTATATATAAATACATGTATCAATACATATACATACATAAGTGGATATGTAGATATAGGTGGGTAAGGAGAAAAACCTGAAAAGAATAATGGGGAAAATATATGAAAATGATGCGATTATTGAGATTGACATTGGACACCACTACCACCAGCACCTTCTTCTTCATCAGAATCATAAGCATCACGTCTACCAGCACTTTGGTGTCTATAAGGATCAACATCTACCAAGTCACATTCATCAACTTCAACACCTTTAGGTACTTTAACAGGAGTTCTAGAAGGTAAAATATTTTCTAATTGTTTTAATTTATCTTCAGAAGCAAAATTCTTTGGAGGGAATTTAACATTGAATTTAACAAAAAGGTTACCTCTTCCACCATGTCTATAAACTGGCATACCTTGATTTTCAATAACTTTAGTAACACCAGGAGAGATAACTTCACCAGGTAAAATAGAAAATTTAACAAAATCACCAGATACCGAAGTAAATCCAACATCACCACCAGCTAAAGCAGTTAATAATTCAATATCACAATCATAATATAAATCATTACCTTTTCTGTTGAATTTTTCATGAGGTTTTTCATCAACAACAAATACTACATCACCAGGGGTAACACCAGGTTCTTGATCACCTTCACCACTAAAAACAATTCTTTGACCATCTTTCATACCAGGATCAATATTGACTTGTAAAATTTTACGTTCAGATTGAGTCTTTTTACCTTTACAAGTGGTACAACGATCTTTAGGATCACAAATATCACCAGTACCTTGACAAGCATCACATACAGTTTGAAATCTTTGAATCATTGGACCCATTTGTCTAGTAACAAATTTCATACCTTGCCCATGACAAGAAGAACATTGTTTAATTTTACCTTCTTTACCACCTCTACCTTCACAGGTTTTACATAAAATAGTTTTATTTAATGCTAATTTAGCAGTTCTTCCTTTATATAATTCTTCTAAAGTACAACTAATGGAATGTTTAATATCTTTACCTTTACTTGGGCCTCTAGAAGCTCCACCACCCATTCCACCAAATCCACCACCAAAGAATTGAGAAAAGATATCATCAGCTCCCATACCACCAAATCCACCACCTGGACCACCAGCTCCACTTAAACCTTCTTCACCATATTGATCATAAAGTTCTCTTTTATCATCATCGGATAATACTTCATAAGCTCTAGAAATATCTTTAAATTTTTCAGCAGCTTCTGGGGATGAATTCTTATCAGGGTGATATTTTAAAGCAGCTTTTCTATAAGCTTTCTTTAATTCAGTATCTGAAGCTGATTCCGATACTCCTAATAAGTCGTAAAATTTCTTATCTTTAACCATGTTATATTAATATATGAGTTAGTGTTTGTGATTATATCTATGGATATATTATTAGTTGTATCTGTGGATCTATTAAGTTTTATCTGAATAATCAGGATTAAACCTCAATGATTTCTGTTCTGATTGATATAAACTTTTGACCGTGAATAGATATCTTTAGGGTAGTTGTTTTCCCTAGGATTGATAAGTCTTAGAGTTATTGTACTGCTGTATTTGGGGTCCTAGCAGCTATATATCAGATAAAAATTTTTTTTCAGTTTGCCTCTTGAAGGTTTTTTTTTTTCTATCAGCTTCTTTCGCAATCTTTCACAAGCACTACTTTATGGATCGAAGAGGTTGGAGGATATGCAACAGAGCGAGCGCTGACGGACCAAATAGGGGTCCAATCCCACGAACAGTGGAACGGGGGACGACCCACCTGCGGTATTAGTGAGGAATTAGTGAGGAATTAGTGAGGAACTGGTGAGGAACTGGTGAGGAACTGGTGCGATCCATCGATCCAATGCTTGTTTAGTTGGTGTTGGGTTATCTATCAACGGCCAATTTACATGGCGAACTGAAGGTCTATTGCTGCCAGTTCTAGCTCTATTTATACTTGAAGATCCCAGCCCCTGATAACCTACTACCTGAATGGTTTGCTACCCTATTGCCCTAATAGCCTGCTACCCTAGTAGTTGCTAGTGCCTACTGGAGCCAAAACCTCATGTCTATTTGCCGGTGCACTACCTTCCACCACCTTTCACTACCATAACCCGGCACCATCATAAGTCATCACCACCAATATGTCTAGTGTTACCTCTTTCATCTTATACTTCTATTTGTTGGATCTCATATTTTTACCTTTCCGGGAGCCGCCTCTGGTAATCGATATAACTATTTCCTTTCACGGATTCTCTTATAATTACCGTATTGTTTACAATAGCCTCCGTCAGGGCAGCATATTTTTTCTGGTGTCTGCAAAATCTGAGAGCTGCAAAACTGCCAATTGCAAATTTCACATTTGCGGGTTTAAATTCCAACGGTTTCCACAGAGGTCGGTCTGGACCTGCCAGTCTACATAGATTGGGTCTACATTACATGAAGTGCACCACAACACAGGGTCAAATTACCCAACGTTGTTGCTCTTACTGCATCACACGTACATAAAAAATAATTTATTTCTAACTATAATAGCTTAATCGGAATCGTAACAGAGATCGTTTCATTTCGGCTGTATTAAGTATATCCATATCTCAATTTAGTCAACAAAGGACAGATTGTTAGTCTTTTGTATTCGCGTCAACTACTTACTATTGAGGGTTTCTAAAAACAAACATTTTATTGTTCTTCTTGGTCCGGTGCACTCTCATTCTCCGGTAGTTGAAAGTCTCACAACCCTTCTCTTACACCTGCTTTACGCTAGGGGGTGACGCCTTCCTAATCTATTAACTATTTAGAGATTTAGGCTTTAGGTTATGAAGTTAGTTAAACTTTTAGACGATAGCAGATGTTCAGGACTAGCCGGGAATTAGCAGGCCGCACGACTGCAACAGCCCCTACCCACGCCCTGTTGCTGCTACTATTAGCTGTTATCAGCTATTTCAAAAGGGCCGTTGGTGACATCAACAGAGGCAGCAAGGCTTCTAAACCGGGGCTTTGTTATATGGAAAGCTCTCGTGACTGTTATACTAGATTTTGGTGTATGTTTTGGTTGTACCCTTCCACCTGAAACTGTAGTTATCAAAAGAGGCTGCAAAATATTGAAAGTTTGTTTTTCGCAACAATACAGGACAATGAAAAGGTAAGAGTAAACTATAAACACAAAAGACAATGCAGCTCCCATAAACTCACAATAAAGTTCTCGTGTATGGTTCAGCACTTGTACCCTTAGTTTTGGTTGTTCTTTTTTCATTATAGCTAAAACAAGATGATATAATGAGATGGCTCATAATAAGAGCTGCCGTAAATGGAAGAGCCATTTCACGGGTGACAATCGGGTTCTAGTGCACAATGAATTCGTCCCGTTTTTTAACCGCAATGGGCCTCTACCAAGGTTCAACAACTATTATGTTTCCGGTGCATGAATAGCTATTGAAGATTTACCTTTGTATTATCTCCGGTTACAATTGAAGTTATTGACTTTTTGCTCAACCTTATAAACCCTTTTTTGAAAAACAAACAAATATTCTTCAGCTGCAATGGAAATTATAAATTATCTACGTTTCCACCTACTAATGGGCTTTTTTTTCTTCTCTTAACTGCAAGTCTAGCAACACCCAAAGGTATTTACCAAGTCACTCGTTATGTTATTTTCTAAACTTGTCGCTGTTGCTTCAGCAGCTTCAATGGTTTCACAAGTTGGAGCCGGTGCCCTTGACTTTCAATTCAATGAACATTTTGATTTTACCCTTAACTTAGGTTACCCATTCATGGGTGCTTGTAGTCCAGCTGAATTATTACAATTCGGTATCCATCAAAATTTATCTTTGGGATTGGACTTACTTAAAAGAGACATGGATACTCTTCCAGCTCCTGAAACTCAAGTGGTTGAAAAAAGAGCTTCCCTTATTCCAAAAGCTGATTTCTCCGTTAGTGATGTTGAAAAAGTTGTTGACAATTTATTTAAAGTTACTGTCAATTTCCAAACTATCGCTGCTCTTGATTTATTCAATATCCTTGGTGCTAATGCCGGTACTGCAGTTGTCGGTGGTTTAGGTGTCGGTCAAGATGAAACTCAATTGATCGCTGGCGCCGCTTCGGAAGGTGGTATTGATAATTTATTCCAATGGTCTGCTGCTATTATGGTTAATGCTACCATCAAAGGTGATTTATTCTGTTTACCTGAAGGATTTAATATCGAAATCCATCTTGATGCTGATGCTGGTGTTGATATCCCTATCTTGTCTCAAATAAGAGATGCTATTTTACCAGAAGATTTCCTTTATCAATTAGAACAAGACATTTCTGATGCTACCCAAAGTGTTCTTAAGAGAGACGAAATTGCCGATGCCGTCATCCAATCCGAAAAGAGAGCTGGTCTTGACCTTGATTTTGGCCTTGACGTCGACTGGAGTCTCTTGGGTACTGACAACAACGTCTTACCAAACTTCTGTTGGAAGGATTGTGCAGCCAGTTCTGCTTCTTCAGATGAAACCTCTTCTACCGACTCATCTGCTTCTTCCACCGATTCATCTGCTGCTTCTTCCACCGATTCATCTGCTGCTTCTTCTACCGATTCATCTGCTGCTTCTTCCACCGATTCATCTGCTGCTTCTTCCACCGATTCATCTGCTGCTTCTTCCACCGATTCATCTGCTGCTTCTTCCACCGATTCATCTGCTGCTTCTTCCACCGATTCATCTGCTGCTTCCTCTACCGACTCATCTGCTGCTTCTTCTACCGACTCAACTGGAGCTTCTTCCACTGACTCCACTGCAACTTCTACCCCTACTTCTGGATCAGGTAACGGTGACGGTTCCGGTAATGGTGATGGCTCTGGATCTGGTGATGGTTCCGGTAATGGTGACGGCTCTGGATCTGGTGATGGTTCCGGTAATGGTGACGGCTCTGGATCTGGTGATGGTTCCGGTAATGGTGACGGCTCTGGATCTGGTGATGGTTCCGGTAATGGTGACGGCTCTGGATCTGGTGATGGTTCCGGTAATGGTGACGGCTCTGGATCTGGTGACGGTTCCGGTAATGGTGACGGTTCCGGTAATGGATCAGGATCAGGTAATGGTTCCGGTAATGGTGACGGCTCTGGATCAGGTTCCGGATCAGGTAATGGTTCCGGTAATGGTGACGGCTCTGGATCAGGTTCCGGATCAGGTAATGGATCAGGATCAGGTAACGGCTCAGGATCAGGTAACGGTTCTGGATCTGGTAATGCTGGTTTATCAGGTGCAAATGCCACTAGCACTGACATTATTGGTACTACTATCGTTACTATTACTTCTTGTGATGACCACAAATGTACCGAAGCCCCAGTTACCACTGGTGTTACCACTGTTTGTGATGAAACCACTTCTTACACTACTTACTGCCCATTAACCACCGAAGAAGAAGTTTCAACTACCGTTGTCACTATTACTTCTTGTGATGACAACAAATGTAACGAAACTCCAGTTACCACTGGTGTTACCACTGTTTATGATGAAACCACTTCTTACACTACTTACTGCCCAATCTCTTCTGAATCAAAATCAATTGAGAAGACTACTGTCACTGTTACCGAATGTGACTCTGGCAAGTGTAAAGAAACTCCAGTTGAAACTGGTGTTACTACCGTTACTGTTGATTCTACCTCAACGTATGTTACCTACTGTCCATTAACTGAAGCTTCTACTACCCCAACTATGGCTCCAGCTAGCTCAATGACATCTAAAGCACCTATGCCAACCACTTTAGCTCCTTATACTAATGGTACTGTTGCAAATGAAACAAGTGCATCCCCTGAAGCTGAAGTTTCTACTTACGAAGCCTTAGCTAACGGATTCTCTGTTTCTTTAGGTGCCTTGTTTGCTGGTATCTTCATTGTCTTTAATATCTAAGTTTGAAAAGGTCCAATCATTGAGTGTTCTGGAATTAAACGTTTCTCATCAATATATCAAGGCTTTAATTTATTTCAATTTCTAGACGTCATAATAAGCGTATCATCAGTTTATTTTCTTAATGGGGAGTTATTATAATCAACTTCCTCTACTATTAAATTTCTTTTAGACAAAAGTTTTTTATACCCTTAATATATATTCGTGAAATAGATTCTGGTATTCATGACTATTTACAAGATTGAATTATTAATCATTCTGGTCTTTCTCTATGTGCCTGTCTCGTATTTTTAGTTCTGGGCCAAAGAGATGGAATCCTAACTATTTGAAATCTCGGTTCAACACATCTCTCTAGAAACCAATACTTCAATTTACTTTCAATTAATGAAGAAATCTTAGGTACATCCTGCAATTTAGCTCTTGAACCTATCAACGATTTAATAGTAAATTCAAGTCTGTAATCAGGAGAGAATGAAAACATTATTGCCGTGCCTGATTCATTATTCTTTCCATCTTTAACAGGATTTTCAGGATTTGATTCAAAAGTCGTATTGCTAGCTGGATTACCATTTGAAGAGGGGCCATTGGAGTCATCATTAGCAGTACCAGGAGTGGCCGAATTACCGTTAGGAACACCACTTGTGCCATTGTCATTTATAACAGATCCGTTTGGAGACCTTTCGATCCCATAAGCAGCATCATCACTATGTTTACTCTTGCTTGTATTCAAATTATCATGATTATTATCGACATTGCTGAAGCTACTGTTACTAACAACACTTTTATCCAAGTTCAAAAATTCCTGATCATTGGGATTGATCAATGAGACACTAAGACATCCACTAAACCGTACTAGCGATACAGATAATTGGACTGGTAGAGCAGCAATACGAGGTCTTGGATGGTTAATTAACAATCGAGTTTCTATCCCCAAGGTTATGGTATCCGATAAATCTACATCAATCTTTGCTTCTAATCTTCCAGCATTATCTTTACTATGCTTAATTCTACAATTAGACAAAATTGGATAATCATCACCTATATCAATTTCAGTAATCCTTACATCGTCTAAGTAATCAGGGAAATTCAGTTTACCTAAGAAGTCATTTAAGGAATGAAATATATTATCAGAAATCAATGCTTCAGTTCTAACCTGAGATATTGCCTGCGCTATCAACACATTAAACCAATCTAGACTTTCGGGCGAATGGTTATCAACATCATAATATGTCTTTTCGAGAATAGAATTAATCTTTCTTGACCAACTATCTTCGTCCTGATAATCATTTGAGTCCTTATGAGACGTGTCCTTTTTTCCTTGATCCTTTCTCGCCAACACCCCACTAGCGTCTTTAGATGGTTTCAAAGTGGGGATATTAGAGGCATCCTGAAAGACAAAAAACTTGATAAACATTGCAATGACCAAAATCACACTCAACTGACCAATGATTAATCCCTGAGCGAAACTAGCAGAACCAGATGCACCCGAGTAGCTGGGAACCCCAATCCTATCTACTTCAGCCGCATTAGAATCGGATCCATGCTCTAGAGCCATTTCTTTGGCCAAAAAATCCCGTTGTTGTTGAAGAATTTCCTGCTGTAGCTTCAACTGTTCTCGTAATTCTTCCACATATATGAGTTTCCCATTGTTGTCCCTATATATGGTACTTTCAACATCACCGTCATAGGAGTTGCCTACCACCCCATTATACTTAAGTGCCATATTGCTAGGGTGATTGACTAACAAGAGGTTTATCATCCACTCCACTGAACAATATTGATGCAAATTGACTGTGCATCGCGCACGCACTTATAATTATAGAGGTATCACCAGTTATATATAGACAGCATCTGTTGTATCGATAATACTTATATATTAAAACGTTACTAAGAATAATGAGCCACCTCCTAAGAATTATATAAATTTGATATAAATCTTATATGATTTATTGGATCTTCTTTCTACTAACGGGTTTTTTAATTTTCCTCTGTTTTAGAGCATTAGGATCTTTCAAACTTTTTGGAAGCTTTCTTGGTGGTCTTTTTGTTATTAAAGTAGAATCACTATCATGATGGGAATCGGAATCTTCATGAGTACTATCACGACTCATCCATTCCTTAACATTAGCAAGTATAGATCTACCATTTAATTCTTTATTGGCATTACCAATATATTTAGCAGCAAATTCGGCCATTGGAGATGCTAATCTAGAATTACTATCATGATCAGAATCGGAAATTGAAGGTAAGTCCTTTTTACCTCTAAGATATTCTCTAACTTCAAAATATAAATCTTTTGATACATTATTAAAATTAACTTTATTCTTAACCCAATAAGTTCTGAAATCATTTATATGCTTTTTAAAATCCAATTCATTTTTCTTTAACCAACTAACATTTAATTCTTTTCTAGTAGCCCCTCTAGCAAAATTTCTCATTAAATATTTGTCATAATCTTTAATAATCTTGGTAATTATATCAGAAGTAGAAATTCCTTCAGTTCTTTGAGTAGTTAAAAACATTCCCTTTTCTTTAATAGGTTTATAAATATCATCTGAATCAGTTGAAGCATATGGTAAATCATCATGAGCGACATAATCAATCTTATGCTTAGCTAAAAAGTCTGGGGTAACACACCAAGGGGCATTAGGAATTACTTCATCAACCCATTTACAATGCTGCAAAGTTTCAATTCTTTGTTTATCAGTCAAAACTGTCAAACCTTTCCGTTTATGAGTTTCCACATCTGATGGAATCCCACATACTAATTGCCCATTGGGAAAAGATTTTTTAGCTTGCTCCAATTGTTTCATGTGTCCCAAATGAAATAAATCAAAAACTCCATCAGCATAAATTCGAATAGGTCTATCCTTAGGAGGTAAATTAAATCTAAACCCTCTAGGTCTAAACTTTCTTAATTCAGGTGGTAATTCTTCATCCAATTCCTTTTCTCGTTTAGCAAATTTCTCTTCTTGTTCAGTTTGAATTCTTCTCTTTTTAACATTCTGAATGGTTAACATGGAATCTTCCTTATCTTCATTCTCACTATCGGTCTCAGGTGATGATCCAGATCCAGATCCTTCTTCTCTATCACTGCCAGAATCACTTTGTTGTCTCAGTCTCTTTTTTCGGTTCTTAAAGAACGAAGAAATCTTTGGAGCAATTGATTCCATTGAAATGCTACGCCCTATGGGACTTTGTGATCTTACTTCCCGTACATAATTATTCTTTTCACTGGACATTTTAACCAAGCTTTCCCTGGTATAAGTGTCAGTGTAAGTAAGAGACCCTGTTATACGTTATTTGTGGCCTTCTATAGTAATTGGCTAATAAGCCCTTTTCATATCGCAATAATCCGCCTCGTGCACAGACCAAAAAACTTTTTTCCACATTCGAATAATCTGTAATAGCAGTTGCAGCCAAACACATGATGGGACATATACCCCACTGCAACAGCAGGTATACCAATAAAAACTGGATTGTAGACAAATAATTGATCAACAGATGAGAATTACTCTATCAAAAACAACCAACCCAATCATCCCTTCCTCCTGGGGTTATCCCCAATCCTCAGCCTCTAGCCTGTAGGTGTTCCGGTACGCTCTGTGAGACAAAGTGAGGGAAGATTGCCAAATACTGCAATGGTGCAACCATATAAGCAACATGACTAGAACCTATGGAGTAAGTGATTTAAAGTATATCAAGCTGCCTACCTTATACTCATGGCTCAAAGGAGGAGCCCCAGGAAGTTTTGCAGTGGTAGACGTTAGAGATTCTGATTATGTAGGTGGACATATAAAAGGATGTTACCATTATCCTGCTGGTAACTTTATGGAAACCTTACCGGAATTAAGAACTCGATTAATGGAAGATAATGTCCAAGATGTAATATTTCATTGTGCATTATCACAATCTAGAGGCCCTTCATCCACTTTGAAATTCCTCAGATCTTTAAATGACGTAAAAGATCCATCTCAAATTGAATATTTTAATCAGTTAAGTGTTTGGGTTCTTCAAGGTGGGTTTACTAAATGGCAACAAAAATACGGCCCTGATGAATCGGTCACGGAAGATTATGCCCAGGATATTTGGGAAATGTAACCAGTAAACCCATTGAACCTATATATAGATGTAATACCACGCATATCCGTTTGTTTATTTAGCCCTATGGACCGGTGGCAGTGGGGTCTACGGGTTGTTACACCTACACCTTTATATCTCTGACGGCCCACTAAAGGCTAGCCGATGGCTGGCTGAAGGCGTGCTGAAGGCTGTGAAGACACGAGATGTCCTGTCTAACGCGTTGACGTACCGGGCTATTGCTTATGGTACCGCCTTGATCCGCAGACCAGTACCGCCACAGGGGTTACCACCGCCAATAAACTTTGGTCCCTTTGGGATTTAGAGCTTTGACGGATGCTGTAAAAGATACTACCAAGCATTAAAAGGGGCGTGTTGTTATTCAAAACACCAAACTTTAATGTCAAAAGTAGTCTAAAACTCCTGCCAATGGCTGAAAATATGCGAATGTTGCAACTATTTATAGAATATTTTGCAGCTTATGCAACCACCCAAACAAAACAACTGCCCCGGTATGATATCTATATAAGCAAACCAGACGTCTCTATTATGACTTTAGTAGTCCACAGTAAGAACAATGGCCAACTATAAAATAAATTTATTGATTCCATTGTTGTCAGTTATTTGGCACATATCTATTGTAACTGCTGCTACTGGTACTTCAAGTCTTTGTAATCCTTTGAAAACTTCTTCATGTCCATCGGAAAAAGCTTTAGCAACAGATATTAGTGTTGATTTTAAAGAAGAATCGGATTATTTTACCGTCAAATCAACTGAATCTGGAGTTAGTTATGATGATGATGGATTGGCATTAACCTTGAAGAAACGGTTTGATAATCCATCATTAATGTCCTCTTTCTATATTATGTTTGGAAGAGTTGAGGTATCATTGAAAGCTGGTAATGGTAAAGGAATTGTTTCATCATTCTATCTTCAATCCAATGATTTAGATGAAATTGATATCGAATTACTAGGAGGTGATACCACTCAATGGCAATCAAATTACTTTGTCAAAGGTAATGTAGAAACTTACGATAGAGGTGAATATCATAATACTAAATCTTCTCCTCAAGATGATTATCATAATTATACAATTGACTGGACTAATGAGAGAATTATCTGGTATTATGATGGTCTGGCTGTAAGAACTTTAAAGAATGATTCTTCTCAGGGGTTCCCTCAATCTCCTATGTATTTAATGACAGGAATCTGGGCTGGTGGTGATCCTTCTAACGAAGCTGGTACTATTGAATGGGCTGGTGGGGAAACCGATTATTCTCAGGCTCCATTTTCTATGCATATTAATCATTTGGTCGTATCTGATTATTCTTCTGGTAAATCCTATTCTTACGGTGATCAGTCTGGTAAATGGACCTCTATTGATGCTGAAGATGGTAAGGTCCTTGGAAGACTTAAAGACGCTGATATCAATACAAATCAAAGCAGTGAAGATGATTCTAACTCTTCTGATGCCTCCAGCTCTTCAAGTGAATCAAAGACCAGCTCCAGTTCCAGTTCTAGTTCCAGTTCCAGTTCTAGTTCTAGTTCCAATTCCAATTCCAGCTCCAGTTCCAGTTCTAAACCAAGTGCCAGTACACTGGAGTCCATATCACTGGAAGTAGCTTCGACTAGCATGGAAGCTGGTGCTACGACATTATCGTCATCTACTAGTGGTTCAACAGAGTCCGAAGAAACAGATTCACCTGAATCATCAAGCGAATCGTCAAGCAACAGTTCTGATGCTCCACAACCAGCAACCAGTTCTGATTCAGGCAACATTAAACAAACATCATCGCTAGCTTTTATCACTCTCATCTTGTCTCTTATAGTATAGATAATATAATAAAGTACATAGTAACGAATTTTGTAATGATTCTAATATATAAATGATCTATAATACATACACAACTTTTAAAAAATCAAAGTAACTTAAATTAAGCTGGGTCCGTCATACGTATTGTTAGTAAAAACGGGCTGGCTATTCTGATTAGCATGCATTCCAAATGGTTGGGTTTGTTGAGGTTGCATTTGTTGTGGGTACTGTTGAGTAAATGGCAGCAGTCCCTGGAATTGCTGTGTAGCTTGAGGTTGCATTTGTTGTGGTACTTGTTGAGGGAATTGTTGTTGCAGTTGTTGTTGATACTGTGGGTTGGATCCTGTCATTTGTTGTTGGAGTCCAATTTGAGCATTATTCAAGAACTGTTGCTTTTGTTGTTCCTGTTGAGTCTGTGGAAACACAGAGACAGTGGGTAAGTTTTCTAATCCACCAGCTGTGGCTTGAGGACGCAACGCTTGTTGCTTTTGATTTCTGGCTTCTGCATTATTGAATAAGTTGGTAGTAGTTTCAGATACCTTGAATGGGTTAGAGCCTGTTGATGATGCTTTTAAAGGCTCTTGCTTTTGCTGAGAACTTCCATTGTTGAATGAAAGAGCGGTCGTATTGCTACCCAGAGCAAAACGTGTATTAGCAAATGGATTAGCATTACCTGTGGATGTACTCGACAATGTTCTTCCATTAGCAGCCATCGAGGAAAAAGGATTGGTATTAGATCTTTGTAATCCAGACTGAGAATTTTGCTGGGTCATTTGAGGTTGTACTTGTTGCTGTTGGCCAAATTGAAGCTGTTGATTAAATGGTTGAGTGCTTTGATGTTGTAATTGCCCATTAAATGATTGTGAAGGTTGATAAGGATTACCAGTTGAAGTACTTTGAAGGAATGGGTTATTTCCAGTACCTTGAGGTGCTTGTGGCTGAGCTCCATAACCACCAAAGCCATTACCAGTAGGTACAGTAGTTAATTGAGGTTGAATTTGGGGTTGAACTTGAGGTTGAACTTGAGGTTGAGCAGAAAATGGAGAATTCAGTTGTGGTACCTGACCAGTATGTTGAGGTTGAAATGGCTGGCCCTGGGAAATCGAGGGCATTGTAAAAACACCACCTGTATGATAGCCTTGTTGCTGAGGCATGCCTGTAAACCCTTGGTTGATTTGTTGCTCCCAGGGATTAAAACTGGTTTGTTGAACCACAAGAGAATTAGCTCTTTGAAGATTATTCTGATTAGGATCTTGAGATTGAAATTGGGGTTGGGATTGAGGTTGTTGAGGTTGTTGAGGTTGTTGAGGTTGTTGAGGTTGTTGAGGTTGTTGAGGTTGTTGAGGTTGCTGAGGCTGTTGAGGCTGTTGAGGCTGAGATTGGGGTTTCTGTAAAAGAGAAGGGACCTTGGAAGGACTGGTATTACCATTTTTCAATTGTTTCTCATACAAGTATTGCTTTCTATTAGTTTCAAAATTAGGATCATCAAGATACTCTTCAAGCGAAGAAGTTAAAGCAGTAGGAGCATGTTTGATAGTAGGAACATGTAATTTTGTTGCAAATTCCAAGTGTTTAGCCACTCTAAGATAATCAATGACATATTTGGTTTGATCTACAAAATGTTTATAGATATCAAGGGCTCTTTCAGCATCAATTTTCGACATCTCAAAATAGTGTTCCAAAAGATTGATCACACCTTCATTCAATTCTTGAAATAATGATAATAAATCATTAACTAATAATCGAAATGAAGTTAACAACACATCATTCTTGACGTCATTTTCTAAGAAATTATTCTTCAACAATGCATCGATTTGCCTTTGTACACTTTCACACTCCCTTAATAACCCCTTTTCTACTGATAAGCGTCTCAACCTACCACCTGCTTGATCAGTACTGTTATTGGACCTTTCATCTCTAACGTAATCAATACCAGTAGCATCGAATTGTTTAACTCTAGTCTGTAAATATTTAGCATATTTCAAGGTAAATTTAACATCACTAGTCATACCACTATTTCTAGCTACTGAACTTTGATCAATATTTAGTAATCCAGGCATCTTTTCTGCAATGTAATCCAAGGTAAAATCTCGATCTCCTTCTCTAATCATGATATGAATCACAATTAATGATTTATATACCACTGACCAGGCACTATCTTGAAGCCTTTGTCGTAATGTCCTCATAATAGTATTGAAATTTTCCAATTCTGTAGACTGATGAATCAGGGTAGCCAAAAGAATCGGTTCAATATATTTCAGTTTAGGGGCAGCCACTTTGACCTTTGTAGCCCCTTTTACAATCTTTTCATAAGTGGTCATGGTATTAAACAATTATAAGTGATGGTCTAAAAATATCACTAGAAGTTTATGATAATGTAATTGATAACTCAAACCCCCCACAATCTTGTGATAAACCACTGGTTATTAAGGTATTATAAATAAATTGAATTGATTGAGTTTCCACAATGGCCGAAGTTTGATGGTAGGCGCGTCGGTATCGCACACGACCCTTATCGATTTTATTTAGTCTCAAAAAGTTGATGTTAAAATGCAGACTAAGACAGCTGGTTAATGCATATACTTAAACTACCGTGGTTCTGTCACAAGGGTATGTAAAATTTAGCATCAATGAATTAGAACTGAAGGCTAGTGGCAGGCTGTCTGCCAAATTTTGCTCCGCCAAATGTTATGAAGCTGAGGGTCTGTTAACATTTTTACTAACATCTTTGCAGCAGAAGGAAAACTGGTTGAATGCTATTCGGTCAGCATCAATTCAGATGGTAGCAGAATTGCTTCAGGAGGACTTGACGGGAATGTGAAAATATGGGATACCGAAACAGTGTTGCAATTCAAAGCCTTGGGAGATGGAGGTGTGGATGGAGCGAAGCTGATAGATGAGTTTGATAGGTTATTACCACCACAATCACAACGAAGACCCTTATGTTCTATGAGTAGACACAATGGGGTTGTTACAAGTGTGAAGTTCTCTCCAGATGGTCGGTTTTTAGCATCTGGATCTGATGATAAGATTGTATTAATATGGGAAAAAGATGAAACCATGAGCAGTGGACTAAAACCATTTGGTGACTTGGAAGGTGATTTGGAGCATTGGGCAGTTAGAAAGAGATTGGTGGCGCATGAAAATGATATTCAAGATATCTGCTGGTCTCCTGATGGATCTTTATTGGTGACAGTAGGGTTAGATCGACTGATTATGATATGGAGTGGTACGACATTTGAAAGGATCAAACGGTATGATATTCATCAATCTATGGTGAAAGGAATCGTATTTGATCCAACCAATAAGTTCTTTGCAACTGCTTCTGATGATAGAACCGTTCGAATATTCAGATATTCTAAAAAATTACATGAACTGGTTAATAATTATGAATTTCAAATGGAGCATGCTGTCTTTGATCCCTTTAAGAAATCTCCTTTGACTTCATATTTTAGAAGGATGAGTTGGTCTCCAGATGGCCAAAATATTGCTGTTCCTAATGCTACAAATGGTCCTGTTCCTTCTGTGGCTATTATTAAAAGAGGTAATTGGAGTACCGATATATCTTTGATTGGTCATGAAGCTCCTTGTGAGGTATGTTCTTTCTCTCCAAAACTTTTCCTGATCAATAACGAAAATGATAGCAATAGCAATAAAAGTGTAGAAGAAAACTTTTATACCATATTGGCCACCGGTGGTCAAGACAGAAATTTAGCCATTTGGAGTACTCGTCAAAGTAAACCCCTTGTAATTGCTCAAGATGTTGCCCAAAGTGCTATAACAGATATATGCTGGAGCCCTGATGGTAATAATTTGTTTTTCAGTTGCCTTGATGGGACAGTAACTTGCATTGGATTTGAAAATAATGAATTAGGTATGGTTGTTAGTCCTGAATTAGTGACTTCCCAATTACATAAGTTTGGTAGAGATCGTGATGTCAATGTGTTCCCTGAGAGCGTAGAACAGCTTGAACTAGAAGAAAAGGCCGAAAAGGTATTAGATGGTGAGATTAAGGTAATTGAAAAGCCCAAAGAATCGACCCCAAAACCATCATTACAGCCAACGACCGACCGTTTGAGTAACGGGGTTACTGATGCTCCTCAAGTCAAGAAGACCAATGAGAATAATGTTCAAACCCCTACCATTAAACGGGTTAACAAGTTGACTCAGAATATTACCACCACTAAGAATGGTAAAAAGAGAGTGGCTCCATTGCTTGTTTCATCACTGTCCAGTTCCAAGCCAGAAAATTTACCTGACTTGTCTCTTAACAAGACCAGCAAAAAGCTTAAACCTAATAGTAAGATTTCCCATACCCCTTACTTACTTCCTCGATCAGGTGTTGCCACTGCTGTACATGGGGCCAGGAAAAGAATACATGAAAATGGTGAAAACAACGATATCAATAATGAAGACCAAGATAATGACAACGAAGATATGGCAATTGATTTACCAAACGATGGGGCGTCAAATAATAACTTGTCGGTTGCTAGTTTGAAGAGACAAAAGAATAAAATTAAACGTCATCTAATGGAAGCTAGGTACCCTAACCAATTCAAATTAATTTCAAACTTGCCCGAATCATTATTCAATCATAGTTCTTTAATGCAGTTTGAAATGAGTCAAATCATCAATGCTCATGATTTTAAGATCTATACCGAATTATTCAGCAATACAAGTGTTACTGCTGATACAAATGACGAAGATATCATATTTGCAGTTTTAGTATCAGGAATAAGTCATTACCCAAACCCGATGTATCAGAATGAAAAACATCAAAATGGTAACCTCCAGAGGGATAATAAAAAGATTAGATCCACTATAGAAATACGAAATGGTCCATCTTGGCCAGAGGATGAAGAAGATGTAGATATGGAATATAATGGGAAAATTGATTTCCAGGACCCAACGTCAGTGATAGTTACCAATAATTTGGATACAGAAAAGAGGAAATATGTTATGTATTTTCCATTCAAGATCCAACATGCAGCACCTATAGTAATGGATGGAATATTACATTATTATGTTTTGGTTTCCTTTGAAGGAACCTTACAGGTTATTTTAGCAGAATCAGGTACATTGTTGTGTCCAAGTATGGAACTTGGAAGTAATTTAGTATGCTTAAAACAATCCGATAAATTTCTAATGGGGGTCACCAGTACAGGATTATTATTTGTATGGGAATTACCCCGATTCCCTAAAACAAGGACATTAAAAGTAGTCATAACAGGGGTTTCAATATCAGTGATTTCCAATAGCTGCCTCACCATTGATGTCAACGAGGTCAATAGCACCATCAAAGGGTCTAATGTCAAACTTATGTCTCCTATTATTAAATCGATCGAATTGGATCCCCAATCAGGAGAACCCTATGTAATGTTGAATGATACCAATGATGTATACAAGTACTCGATTGATCTCAGGTGTTGGGTGAAAGCTATAGATAGTTGGTATTTTCATGCCATCACAGACACTAAGGATTTAACCCATAACCAAATCCTCAAGTACTTTTATTACATGAGTACCAATGGATTCACCGAAAATATTCATAGAGGTAAAAAGGGAAGATATATATTTAATAACACCACCACCGAATTGGAAGCAGTCATGAAGCAAAAGTATAACGAATTAATGCATTGTTAGGTACTGTATTATATAATATGTATATACTTGAACTAATACACTACTTAAGTAACCTTTTCTTCTTCATTAATGTCCTGAACTTTTTCGGTCTTTAAAGGTTTTGCCACGGGACTTTCAAATGGGAACTTGACCAAAAACATTATCGAAGATATTACACTATTACTAGCAAACATCCATACAGTCAACCCTACACCACCAAGAGGAACAAATGGAAGAGCAAGAATCCTTTCTATAGGATATGGGAATACTCCAGAAGGTAGATAGAACAACACAGACTTTCTAAACCATAATCTAAAGAACCAAATAGGAACCGTGGTCAATGCAGTTATAACTAATCCTAAAACCTTTGATACCTGAGCTTTTTCATCACCCACTTGTTCATTCAATTTTGCAATTTCATCATTAATTTTATCGTATTGACGATTCAACTTTGTCCATTTGGCATACTCATCTTGGGCACTGATGGCCTTCCGAGCCTTATTGATATTGAATGCTTCTTGATTTTTTACAGCAATATTGTTTAACTTTGTATGGCCAAAATTTGGGGCTACTTTACAGTAAACCACCCATAAAAAGGTCTCCAACTGCTTCTTACCCACGGCATTGACCAGTTGTTTTATAACCAATGTCATCAACACGCACACCAAAAGTGTGAACGGATGCATGTCCAAAGCCCCACCAAACATCACCACCGTAGAATAACCTTGTATATATAACTATAGTAACTTGAGACTAACAAGTTGAAAAATTATTACACAAAGGGTGAATGCGCACAAGTTTTTTTTCAAAAGATCCCTTCCACGAAGTGACTTATACGGTAGACAGAAGCACAGGCGGTACACACAAAAGGACATATACCAATAACTGAGATGTCGAGTGAAGGAGAAGAAGATTACATTCCTTGGATTCAACAATTCTGTGACTTGTTTGGACACGATTACTTTGTACCAGTAGCACAGGATTTCATTGAAGATGATTTTAATTTGACAGGATTGTCCCTGCAAGTACCTTATTATAGAGAAGCTTTGTATACTATATTGGACTATCAAGTAGATACAGCTGAAGATAATGCTAATGGGAGTACTGGAGGCGGAGCAGGAAGTGGAGTGAATGGTAAGAACTCCAAACAAGACCTACCTAATAAATCATTATTAGATCATTCTGCTGAGTTATTATATGGATTAATTCATGCTAGATATATTATTTCTAAACCAGGACTAACGGCCATGGCCTCTAAATTCGAGAGAAATGAATTTGGGTCATGTCCCAGATATTATTGTGATGGGATGCATTTAATACCTTGTGGGGCAACTGATTCTCCAGGTCAAGAAACCGTTAGATTATATTGTCCATGTTGTAATGATATATATTTACCATCAAGTTCCAGATATTTAAATATTGATGGTTCATTCTTTGGAACCTCATTTCCTGGATTATTACTTCAAAAATTTCCTGAAATTGAAAATCAATGCAGAATAAGAATAAATAAAGTTAATCAAGATAATTTTGGATTGAGATTATTTGGCTTTAAAGTTAATGAAGCAAGTGCCAGTGGTCCTAGAATGAAATGGCTTCGGATGCACCCACGAACACCACAAGAAAAGGAAGAATATGCCAGTTGTGAATTATCTATTCCAAGCTCCGATGATATGGATGATATTGTCGATGGCAATGTAGATGATGATGTTGATGATGATGACGACGATAGAACTATGGCCAGTGAAGGATCTTAATATATTATTAGCATGAACCAGTAGACCATTTTTTTTTTTTTTTTCTAACTTTTGTATAGTGCATACTACTTATCCTAATGTTGTATCATATCTTATTTTTTTAATATATACCACTTCTACTTAGAATGTATCAATGAGTCAAGTGAACTGGTTTACCCGGTTCCCATTCTTTTATACCATTTTGAATATTCACCCAATACTTTAACCGAATGGCTTCGAGCATGATTTTATCCCAATCCAATGGTTGTTGTTTTAATAATTCTTCAACTTCAAGTTCAGTAGCTTCAATTCTCTGATCATTTTCCTCTGATAATGGTTCTAAATCCTGTTCATTACCAGCAAATTCCAATGATTCATGGGCATCCAACACGGTCATCAACATGGATTTATACTCCAATGAGCTCTCCTCTGACTGGGATTGAAATTTAGCTATCAATTCCTTAGAAACATCGTCCTGACTTATATCTGGGTGGTCCGGATGGTCGATTTCTATAATGTGTGCTAGCCTGGTGTATGGGTTCAGAACAGTGGTATATGCCTTATTGAGTATGGCAGAGAAGTTGTCATTGGCTCCCTCATTTCCCCCGTCTCCTTTGTTCAAGGCAGCAGACCCAATTAAAATATCTGGATGGTGTTCACTCTGTAACTGTCTAAACTCTCTTCTCAATTGCCTGGGAGCAACATAGAACGGATCTTTTGGCGGGCCACCTTTTGGAAATGTCTTGGGAAATAATTGGAAAAATGACTTGATGGGGGTCTGGGACCCAGTACTATACCATTGGCGTCCAATAGAGCCTGTCAACCTGGGTACTAACCTGGCAGTTATCATGGTTACTACTGATCTGTAATGATAGCAAGTGATTTTTCGCACCATAAATGTGAGCTCATCGTACCGACCAGAGGCACATTTAGATTTATCAAGCAGAATTACCAGGCAGCACCACTGGCCAAGGATACCAGACTATACTTCTTTAGATATATAGACCTTCCATATGTTTAAGAAGCGACCCGTAAAGAAGCAAGAAAGTGCTAAAAGAAAGGCTCTAGATGGCCCTCAAAGTGATGACAAACATGGCCCTCCACACTCCGAAGGGCTTATAAAGCCAGCAGATATCCCCCATAAGAAGCTCAAAACTAGCTCTAATTTACCAGAAAAGACCTCCAAAGACACCCCTTCGAGAGCTGTAGACTATAAGACCAATTCCGACTTGACAGCCACCGACAATAGTGCTGTGGTCGACATCCGAAACCCAGATGATACAAACACAAATGGCCCACCAAAGGACGCAGTGGGGCCTGTAAAACCGGTACCGGCAAATATAAAAACCACCACTATCACCGACTTCCAGCCAGATGTTTGTAAGGATTTCCAGCAAACCGGTTACTGTGGATATGGTGATACTTGTAAGTTCTTACACATTAGAGGGGAATCTACTAATAAAAAGCCGGTGAAGAAGGAATGGGAGACGGTGGGGGCAAACAAAGATGGGTCTCCCAATTCAGATGCTGATAGTACAAACGCCACCGTCCCATTCAAATGCTTGCTCTGCAAAGATGACTACAAGTTTCCCATTAAGACAATTTGCAGCCATTATTTCTGTAAGCAGTGTTTTATGGACCGGGTTAAAACTCAAAAGAAAAACACCTGCTTTATCTGCGGTAAAGATACCAATGGGACCTGTTATCCGGTATCCAAGAAACACATGGACTCACTCATCAACCCACCTTAGAGGTGTATAGCACAGGTGCGTTGTGGTGGTGATTCCGGCTGCAATTTACGACTTTTACGAGTAACTGCGCATTCATATATAACCGAGTGAGCTTGACGGCATTATTTTTTTTCAAGTCATTTGAATACAATCGATTGGTGGCTGGAACAAACTGCAGAGCAGGTCGGTTGATAATAGCTTATAGGATTCCACAAGTTTACCTGACCTTTAACTGATAGTTGCCGCATAACATCATGGCCGAACTTCAAGCTCAACTAGAGGGATTACCCGGGTTTTCCATTCTCCAGGAATTATGGGAAGGGTATGCAGAGGAGCATCTCAACACTGTTGATCCATTTGAAGATGAAAACGGGAACAAACGGAAACTCCCCAAAGAATTCACCACTCAAAAAGAACAAAAGATGTGGAAAAAAGTCCAAAAAAAAGCATGGACTCATGATAGATGTTTTATGGGATCATGTGGGGTTGGCATGGATTGTGGGTTAGGGTTAGCTCCTTTGGTAGTGTTACTATTCCCAGTGTTGGGACCTTTACTTATGTATGCGGTCCATTCCCGGTTAATTCATGTGGTAACCAATGAAATGAAGCTACCTAATAAGTTGGTAGCCAAAATGGAAGGACAAATATTATTTGATTTGTTAATTACTTTCCCACCAGTTATTGGATGTTTTTTCGGATATTTACATGCATGTTCTACTAGAAATGCTGGGATGATCTATAAGTATTTCCAATTTTTAGCTGTTCAAAGATCCAAGAATAACCATCCTACTTATATAGGAACTGGGGCCATTGGCCATGGTGATGACAATGTTGAACCCAACTATGCAGGCACTACTAGAGCCATGAATTATTCTAATCCGGAACCTGCTAAGCCCAAATTGTTTAGAAAGGCTCCCCAGCATAACAATGATATCCAAATCCATAACCAGCAACAATCAGGATTTGTGTAGTTCTGGTGTAACTGTCAACTGCTGCCATCACAGTAACCATCAGGACAAATTCGCACCACCAAAAATTGCATTTATATGTTTGTATAGCAAAATGTATGAAAGACCACCAGACATTGAACACTGTAGAATCTGGGTAGATGGTTGTTTTGACTTTACTCATCATGGTATGTAACTAAAAGTTTTCAATTGGCTAGTTTTCGGGATCTTGAATCCTTGTCAATCAAATTTGATGCTTTAGCACATGCTTTACTAACACCTTTAGGCCATGCTGGTGCTATGATGCAAGCTCGTCTGTTGGGGAAAGAATTATACGTAGGAGTCCATTCAGACGAGGAGATTCTAAAGAACAAGGGCCCTGTGGTGATGAAATTAGATGAAAGACTCAAGGCAGTGGAAGGATGTAAATGGGCCACTCAAGCTATTGCTGGAGCCCCATATGTGACCGATCCGGCTGTAATGGAGCAATATGGGTGCAAATATGTGGTACATGGAGATGATATCACTACAGATGCTAATGGGGATGATTGTTATCAAGCAGTAAAAGATTTAGGAAAGTTTGTGATTGTTAAAAGAACTCCTAATATCTCCACCACTGATTTGGTGGGGAGGATGCTCTTGGGTAATAAGGCTCATCATTTACCAAAGATTACCAGCATGAATCATGAATTATTTGGTTCAGATAACGTTGACAGATTCACCAAATATGCTACTGATGAGACTGCTAATCATCCTCATTCAGCAGTGTATGTCAATATTGGTTCCGAACCATTACACACGTTGGTGAAACCATCAGACTCGGTACAAACAGGATACCAAAAATTAGTCTATATAGATGGAGGATTTGATTTATTTCATCCCGGTCATATTGAAGCCCTTCGCCTAGTTAAGGAATATGCCAATTCTGTTGGAGGGTTGGTAATGGTTGGATTACATGATGACAAGACCGTCAATGAAAACAAGGAATTAAATTATCCAATTATGACTATCTTTGAAAGATCCTTATGTGTGTTACAATGTAAGTATGTGGATGGAATCACTTTAGGAGCTCCATATACTCCAGATAATCAGTTTTTTGATAAATTTAATGGGCAAGTGGTGGCAGTTTTCCATGGCCCTACTGAAATTGATGAGTCTGTATATCAATACCCTAAAGATAAGCACATTTATAAAGAGATTGGAGACCATAAATATCAAGATATAAATACCAAATTCATTGTTCATAGAGTGTTGAGTAATGTTGAAGCTTACGAAGAGAGACAAAGAAAGAAAGGATGGAAAGCAGAAAATGAAAAGCGATTGAGAGAAGAAGAACTTTCTAGACATCAATAGATTAACAGCAAAACTTTTTATTTTATATATGTTGTATTGATCATATACACTTTCGTTATTATCATTTATTTTCGTTAGTAACATTCATCAGACTTGAGCAGCAAAAATTCTCTCATCAATAAGTTTCATTCTCTCTTTCATAGCCATTTCGTGTTCTTGATGGTTAGAATTACGCCTAGTTGATTTATTAAACATTTTAACTTCAATATCTTCATCATCTACCAATTCATCTCCTGGTTTACCCCAATTACCTTTACCTGCCCCCATTTTTTTCACTTTGGTTGGATCACTTCCATAATATCCATTATGAGTAAACCATTTTGGTTCAGAGGAACTCTCGTGAATAGTCCATTTGGCAGTTCTAGTCATGGTCAAGGTGAAATAAGTCAATTAGTGTTAAAGTCGTGTGCGGAGTGCAATTGATGTTTAGCGTAAGTGGTTAAGTTGGTAGACCATTGGGGGGATTATTAGAGGGTATTTATAGTTATTGAAAGTTCCACGCTGTCCCAAACCCTTACTCAACAATTTCCAAATGGTTCCACAACGGTAAAGTTTCTTACCGGAAAAATAGGAGTATAGAATGACCCCTTTGTTTGCAGTAATTCCACTAATAGTAATTTTTGTGGGGTGAGGTTCCAGTAGAAATCGGTGGAACGGTGTGCCATGCACAACTGCAGCCTTCAAGATATGTTGGTCGGGGCCAGCTCGGGCATAACTGTGGAGCCACAGAGGGGCCAGGATGGAGCCACAGTGGACTAGAGGTAGTTTCCAATAAAGTTAAAATGGGTTATGGTTGGTTTTTGTTGTTCGTTGTGGCTTTCTGTCGTTGTTGGGTCGTTGTTGGCGGTGCTCAGTGGAACCGTGGTGCTGGGGCGGTGGGACCATCAGTGGAACACGCATGACTTCGCATAAGCGACGTGCCAGAAGAACAATGCGGCCGTCCTAGCTGGGTCCGTCATACTGCCGGACCGGTCATGAAACACCACCACCGTTATGGCAGGACCCATTCAGTGGATACTTTTCATTGAGTCATAACAAGTAGACGTGAAAGCATGTCGAACCCAAATAATCTGATGCAATTAATTGTGGTGATTTTTTCTTTATTGGACATTTTCTTGAACGGCTTGTTCCTGTTTAGTTGACCAGTCCACACATCAAAGAATGTCAATGAGAGGCCTTCAAAAAACCGTTTATTTTGTTCAATAAAGGCCAATATCTTGGACAATGGGACCAATCCAGGGATAACATTGGGGAAATCATTAGAACTGAAATCTACCTTCACCAGATGAGCAATTTGTTTTGCTGCTTCATCAGCTTCTTCAAATAACTCGTCGCTATAAAGTTGTTCAGCAACATTGTGAGTGAACCTTGTTCCTGAAGCTTCAGCTCTTGACTTTGAAACTGGAAGTTCATTAGTAACCAGGGCTTCCCGTATTTCCTTCAATGGAGTTTGACTTTTTCCCATAACAAAGAGTTTACTATTTTTGATATAAGGTTTAACTTCATTAATGGGGAAATAAACTCCGTTAACCAAGTCCAATAACTCTCCACCAAATTGATCTTTATATACCATTTTGGGGCAATCTTCGATGTAATAACCCAAATAATAGTAATCAATGTGCATATACTTTAGCATCAATAACTCCCTTATACCAGACACAGTACCCAAAGATAAATGAGCATAATCAGGGTCCCAAATGAAATATATAGACGAGATCCCAGAGGGCAAGAAATCAGTCACTGAAATGGCAATAAGCTTATCATTAAAATAGTAGCATTCGTGTGTAGGGCCCGTTCGGCGAGTGGTAGATCCATGCAGTGTCCCATGGTTGTGTCTCCAGTTATTTAGGGTTTCCCATTGTCCATCGTCACCCTCTACTTCATTCTCTCCAAAGGGAGTATCACATAGAAACCGTTTGAATTGTGATTCTGATACATCACTTGGATCATCATTATGGACCATTATTTGATATTTCTTATACAATTCATATTTCTCTTTGGTGAATCCAGACGGTTCAAATCTTGTTCGGAACTTGGATGAATTTCTTTCAGCTTCAACCAATTTCTCCAAGTCAAATGGAGACCCCTTTTTATTACCATTATCCTGTGATTGACTGGGGTTATCACTGATTTCTCTAATAAATCTATTGATGATCTTACGGTGCTTTTTGGTCAATTTAAACTGAGAATAATCGGTCCGGATGGTATAATAGCGGCAGCAATTCCTAAGGGGATCAGGTTTATATAGAAAACATCCAGATCTTCTAAACCCTTTGTTGATAAACAAGTCATAATCAGCACAAGTCATTCGTTGGAGAGCAAGTCCGATGGTGGTAGAGGTAGCTGGAGCAGGGTCTGCTGGTTTCATGGACTCCAAAGCATAATGATCCTCTTTTTCAAGATTACAGTATCCACAATGGTCCCTATCTGACAAGTATAAAGGGCTGCTTAGGATGATATATGTATCCATCTTGTCTCTATGTTAGCACCATTCACCGGTTGATTTAGTGTCTTTTTTTTGCACCCTCCGCGCGGAAGCTTTTGGCCTTCAAAGAAAAACTCTCTTGCTAACCAACACTGTTCTTTATAGACATTGGTTCACAATGAGTTCACCAGTAAAACAAGAGAAGCCGGTGAAACAGGAGGTTGACGAAGGAGTAGAAGTCAAAGACGAGCCCGAATTGTTATCGGATCCAGAAGATTATCTTGAACAAGATGAATCTTTAGACATGAATTTGACCAACGGAAACCAAAAGATTTGGTTAGTTAAATTGCCCAAATATTTGGCAGACAAATGGCAAAATCCTGAGTTAATGGGGAAGAACTTGGGGCGGGTAAAGATTAAGAATGAACCCCAAGGAGCTGGGCAAAAAAAGTTACAAGTTAAATTAGTATTAGATCAAGATGGGAAAAACTCGGATATCCCCCATGAATATGATATGTCTATATTAAATACTCAAGTAAGAAATTCATATGTATTTGGAGAAGAAAACTTGAAGAAGTTTAAGGCCCAGAACACTGAGATGAGTAGTGATAGACCAGAGGATAAACCAGAAGAGGAACCCCGAAACAGAGGATATCAACGGAATTTTAAATACAATCGATATAATAGCAATGGAGGAATTCAAAAGAATACCGGAGAACATATTCCATTTGTTAAAACCATTCCAAAAAAGACCTCATTGTTTGGAAAGATTTGTCATGATTGTCAAGTAAGACCATCAGTTACTGATAACAAATACGGAGAATATTTAACCAGACGGCAAAATATTGGTCCTACTAAAGAACGGCCTAAAGTGGTATTATTAGATGAAATACCTGGTGTAGTACAATCTAATGCAGGACCATCTATCAAAGGAAAGAGTACTTCAGTATTTCTTAAATCTAATACCAATAAAAATAAAAATGAAGGTAGAGCTATTAGAATGCCTAAAAAGGATTTATTGGATTTATTATTTCGATTATTTGAAGAATATGAATATTGGTCAATTAAAGGATTAAGAGAAAGGACCAAACAACCAGAATCATATTTAAAAGAATCATTGGATTCCATAGCTAATTTAATTAAAAAGGGACCTTATACTTCTAAATATAATCTAAAACCGGAGTATAAAAAACTTAGAGATGCTGAAAGAGCTGCCAAGATTGGGATCGATTTAAATGATGAAAATAATGACCAAAATAATAAAGAAGAAGAAGAGGATGATGATATGGAGGATGTTATTTAAAATCAATTTTCTTTTTTATGATTATTTTATATTAACTTAATTATACACAAATTTAAACTTATAAAGTGTTGATATCTAAGTTTGGTGGTAAAGATTGTTGTAATTTTTTGGCTTTACCAGCATCATTAACAACCAAAGTGTAGTTATATCTGGAACCTCTAACTTTGAATTTGGTTTGTTTGAATTTTTTTCCGTTGGCATTAAGTTTTTGGTTAACTTTGACAACGGCTGATTTGACATCAGCTCTTCTAGCTAATTCAACAAATTCTTTGATATCTTTAATTTCTTTCTATAGGGGTTGTTAGTATGAGTACATTGGGGTTGGAACACAGGTAGACAGCTAATCTTCCGGTGAATCGTCTGGTGAATCGTCTGAAGGACTGTCTGAAAGTAGTGGACTTTGGTGGGAATCTCTGGCACTGGTGTAGGGGTAGTTAGGTGTATGGATGACTCCACAGAACCTGACGGGCTCAGAGTCTTTCCACAGCATCTGGCCCACACTATCAACCGGTATAAGTCTCTCTAGTTCATCCTCTGTTGTTCAACGATCAGTTCTATCAATACATACGGCCATCTTTAATTAGTATAGTAGTTGGAATTTTTTTTTTTTCAGGTGAGAGTTTTTCAATGAGAGGCAGAAAGCAGTCACGGGAGGGCCCAACCCAGGGGGTGCTGGTACGCGCACGTCGATTGCAAAATATACACCCATACAGACATACTACAGGCATACTATACCCATGAATAATATCCTCTACCACCTAGATCTGGTTCTTCTCGCAGAACGTAATCAACCTCTTGATGGCCACAATCCATTTCCGAGTCTTATCATCAATCATTATATTAGCATCAAACCTCTCGTCCCCCACCTTATTCCCCATGGTCTTGACCGACTTACTTCTCTCATGGATCCCCACATTCATAACTCCAATGGGCCAGGCTACGTTTCCAAGACTCAATTTCATATAGCTTTCACTGGCTCTACGGTAGTCGTGGTTCTGTAAGTAATAGCATATGGTGGCCAACGATACCACCATGCTGTTGGTCAATTGCCCATCGGTCCGGAGCTTGTATAAAAGGAGCACCAAATCCATCTTTGTATCATTAACTAATGATTGGTCTGCTTCAGTAACCATCAGGTCCCAGAGGGCCACTACTTGTTTGATGTGAACTCGGACCTGTACCTTCAAGGTATCATATTTTGGGGGGTCTGCGATGTGGTCAAGATCAATTTTGGGGTCTGTGGTGGCCTCCTTATCTCGTTGCATTTGGTATCGCAGGTGCTTTCTCTGTAGTTTATCATGTTTAATCAACTCTCGGAGAATCTTGAGGGCCTCTGGTTTATTGGAGGGATCATATTGGTGGTTGTACTGCAGTAGTTTCTGACGGAGAATTTCGTCACTGGGATACCTTTTGTCCGAGGTGGTGGTACCAGAAGTGGTGGTGGCAGCCAGGGCCTGGTGGTGGGAGCCAGGGATATAATCCCCGGATTGAACCCGGACCTTTTTGTCAGATTTATTTAGTTCCTTATCTAGTTCGTTATTACCAGAAGTATCATTAGCCAATTTTCTCTTCTTGTCTTTTTTGGTCTTTTTAATCTCCTTTGATAATTGACTGGAGAAATTCATCAACTTTTCAGATGCTTTCTGGCAAATGTGAGTGTGAGAAATGCGGAACCTTGATGAACAGCATTCAACAATTACAAAAAGACTTCATTCGACATGCCACCCAAACTGGATAAGTCAGGTGAATCAATTCATGATGGGTCCAACAATGATACTCAGGGCTTAACAGCAAATTTTGTAGATGATAATCATTCCACTATAAATACTCAATCATCTCCATTGTTGTCATCAACTCCTTCCACGGTATCAAAAGCATTGGTTAGAGCATACCCTTATTTATTAATCTTGAATAAATTTTTATCGATTATAACTTGGACCAATGAAGATTATTGGATTAATATTATTATAATTAGTGTATATTCTTTGTTGGTATTATATTTTGAAAATTTGGTCACCTGGTTTGGTCATTTAATTGTTGTTGGGTTCCTAACATTATTTGCATTATTAAATAATAAAATCTTAGAAGAAACTCAATTACATCCTACTTTGGATGAAGTTATTCAAACCTTAACTAATACTTGTTTAAAGGCTGATCGATTATTGGATCCAATTGTATCATTATCATTAAGTGGTTATGATATCAAAAGATTACTTTTTACTACCGTATTTTTAACTCCAATTTATTTAATCCTAACGTTTTTGTTAATTAAACCAAGATATATCTTATTAATTTTGGGGAATTATTTATTGACTTATCATTCTAATTATCTGAAAATTATTAGAAAATTAATTTGGAGAATTAAATTCACCAGAGTTTTATTCTTTTATTTAACTGGATTAGATTTTCTGAAAGAACGGCATAATTCTGTTTTTGCAGCTGCTATGGCTAAAATTCAAAAGAATTCTAATTTAAATCCTTTAAATCTGGATTTAAATAAACCAGTTAGATTCACTTATGTTATTTATGAAAATCAAAGAAGATGGTTAGGAATTGGTTGGACTTCTAATTTACTTTCATATGAAAGGACTCCCTGGACAGATGAATTTTTAAATGAATCAGCATCACTAGAAAATTTTAAATTACCCAATGCTGAAAATCATCATCAATATTCTTTTGGTTCTGATCAAGCTTCTGCATTATCAATGAATAATGCTCATTGGAGATGGGTTGATAAGACTTGGAAATTAGATTTAACTAATGATGGAGCTATTTCTTTATCTAGTAATAAGAAATCAAAAACCACAGCTGATCCTTCTAATGATGAAGGATATATCTATTATGATAATACTTGGAAAAAAGCTTCAACAGAAGATTCTTATTCCAAATATACTAGAAGAAGAAGATGGATTAGAACGGCTGAATTGGTATTTGATAATTCTACTGATAATATCACTAATGAAGATGAAAGTATTTATGATAATAGTGCTAGTTTAAGCCCTGAATTATCTGAAACTATTGATAATGATAGTAATAAAAAGAAAAAGAGCCTTAGATTTGCTGAACCAGATTCTCTGGAAGATAAACTGGAAAAAGAACAAGTTGCTAATGTATTAGAGAAATTAGATGTGGCTCCTAAAGATGTTAGTAAAGATATACTAGATCCTGTATTGGATAAACAAGATATTGAAACTAGTACCGATAATGAAGCAGATCAAGTAGAAGATATTAAATCAAATAATCCCATAAGTGATAATGTTCCATCGGATATCTCCACCAATAATCTCGATAAAAAAAATCAATAAACATTACTTTGACTGCATTTCGTATCAGGTTCATACGAATAAGACATAAATTTCACGGTGTCTTTATCTCCCAAGTTTTGTTTGTAGGGTTAATATATATAAATTATGAACATGTCCCAACTATGGCCAAATCAAGTAACTCGGGGCTCCGACAGTGCACTATGAAGGAAGGCCCTGCAAATCTTTCAGTGGTTCGTTCGATTAGGCATTATCTTGCATTATCAATGAACTTGCGATCTTATCGACTTGAAACGGTTCCTGTGGGTTAGTGGCCTTCCGTGGTTGGGAGTTGCTCTGTAGGTTATTGCTGGCCACCTGTGGGTGCAAACTGTTTCAGGTGTGGAGTTAAGGAGATGCCCGCGGAGCTGCTGGGCGTACAATGTACTGTACACGGAAACCGTGGGTGGTATCAGACTCTACGCTGCCAGTAGTTGTGCCAGTATGTGGTGCCAGTATGTTGTGCCAGTATGCTGTGCCAGTATGCTGTGCCAGTATGCCCTACCGGTATGCCCTGCCAGTATTCGCTGCCAGTCTCTAACGTCCACCTCTTCAAGTGTCTCTACACGGATCTCCTACATAAACATTAAAGAGTGGTGTGGTTTGCTGTTGTCAACCACTAAAGTGGTTATGACGTATTTTGATTATGGTATAATTAAGAAATAATCCGTCAAATGGGCCAACTATTTACCTTCACGGAGCACCCCGAAGGTAACTGCTAACATTTCTGGCGTCCCGTTATCGCACTGATAAGACGGTGGAAGTAATGGGGCTGGGCACGACGCAACCCATATCCTATAAATATAGACATGAATGCTGAAAGAAAAAATAAAACCTACAGATCAACAATCATCTAGAATGCAATCGGAATTAATTGATTCCACTTACGGGAAAGCTAATGTTAAGTTTTTGAAGGTTAAAAAGAATCCTTCCAACAAATCTGAACAAGAAGTATTAGAAGCTAATGTACAAGTATTATTAAGGGGAAATTTTGATATTTCATATACCAAAGCTGATAATGCTCCAATTGTTCCAACTGATACTGTTAAAAATACTATATTGGTAGAAGCTAAAAACACTGATGTGTGGCCAATAGAGAGATTTGCTGCTCATTTAGCTAAACATTTCACTCAGAAATATTCTCATGTGTCAGGACTTGAAGTATCAATTATTCAAGCTAGATGGACTAAATATGAAGTCAATGGTAAACTTCATGCTCATTCATTTAGACATGAAGGTCCTGAAACCAGAAGAACCGTATTGGATTATACCAAATCTTCTAATAAATTAACCATTACTTCTTCTATTAAAGATTTAACAGTATTAAAATCTACTGGATCCATGTTTTATGGGTTCAATGTTTGTGATTATACAACTTTACAACCCACCACTGACAGAATCTTATCAACTGATGTTGATGCTTCTTGGTGTTATGATCCTAAATATATTACAACTTTAGATGATGTATTTAAATACGCTGATAAGGGACTTTTTGATACCACTTATAATCAAGCCAGATCTACCACCATGGATTTATTTGCATTAGAAAACTCCCCTTCTGTTC
Organism: Yamadazyma oceani; assembly: GCA_030569555.1. Lineage (NCBI taxonomy): Eukaryota > Fungi > Ascomycota > Pichiomycetes > Serinales > Debaryomycetaceae > Yamadazyma > Yamadazyma oceani. Next base: position 384,656 of record JAJMLF010000006.1, on the reverse strand, counting down.
AAGCTACCATGTATAACATGTCTCATAAGATCTTGGAGAATGTTGATCAAGTAGCTACTGTGTCCTATAGTTTACCTAATAAGCATTATATCTTATTCAATTTAAAATGGAAAGGTATTGACACCAATGATGAATTGTTTTATCCATCTCCTGATCCCAATGGGATGATTAAAAGCACAGTTGCAAGAAAAGTCTCTGCCAAGTTATAGACCTGGTTGGGTGTCACCAGTGCTACTTTTTTGATGATTACACGGTCCAAACGCTGAATTGCATGCTTTAAAGTATATAAAATCAAACTAATACACATTCTTTGGGTATAGAGATGTCTCATGTAATTCCCAGTCTCTCTTGGTACCTTTTTAGTACTACTCTGGCACTTCTTTGGCACCTCTTTGGCACCTCTTTAGAACCTCTGCGCAATGAGCTCATCGAAACCAAGCGATGAGCCGAGCGAAAATTCATTCTTGTTAGTTGCAAACCCTATAACTGCTGTAGGATGTCGAGAAGTACATGGTCCCTAGTAGTAGCTACAGCTGTGGCTACCGCAGCAGTGGTCGAGTGTGTTCATTATTATATGGCCCAAAATCAGTCAAATCCCAGGAAGGTTCCTTCAAAGCTCAAAACAGTTGATGATCAAGCTAACTATCCAGAGGAATTGATTCAAGAACAGTTGGCCAGAAATTATGCCTTCTTAGGGAAACAAGGGGTTGATAAGTTCAGAAACCAGAACATCATTGTTGTAGGAGCAGGAGGTGTTGGATCCTGGACAGCTACCATGTTAGTAAGATCCGGAGTCGGCAAAATCAGAATAATTGACTTTGATCAGGTGACCTTGAGTTCCTTAAATAGACATGCAGTTGCCAACTTGAAGGATGTAGGAATACCAAAGGTTGAATGTTTAAAAACTCACTTAAAACAAATAGCTCCTTGGGTTCAAATAGATGTGAAAAATCAATTATGGAATAAGGCAAGTGCAGAAGAATTGATGTTTGGTGATGACTTTAACCCTAGTTATATTGTTGATTGTATCGATAACATCGATACCAAAGTAGACTTATTAGCATTTTGTTATGAACACAAACTTCCGGTGGTCTCTTCCGGTGGAGCTGCTTGTAAATCAGATCCTTCAAGAATCAATATTGGTGATATCTCCAAGACTGAAGAAGATCCCTTAACTAGAGCTGTCCGGGTCCGGCTCAAGAAGAAGGGCATAATTACCAACATCCCCACTGTATTCTCAGCAGAGAAACCTGATCCTCGTAAAGCCCAATTGTTGCCATTATCTCCAGAAGAAATAGCCAAGGGGAAAGTTGATGAATTAGCTGCCTTACAAAGATTCAGAGTCCGGATATTACCAGTCTTGGGAACCATGCCAGGGATGTATGGATTATCCCTTGCCACCTATATCATCACCGATGTGGCTGGATACCCTATTGAACCAATTGAAGGTAAAAACAGATACAAGATATACGATGGGATCTTTCAAAGTCTAGCTGGACAACAATCTAGAATTGGTAAATTGGATCAAAGAGTTCCTATTGCTTTAAGTGATGTCAGTTATATCTTGGAAGAAGTGTTTCATGGTAAGTCTCCTATATCGAATTATTCAACAAAGTTAACTTTATCCAGATGGGATCCCACCCGGGAAATTAGTTGCCAAAATGTGGTGGTCATGACCAAAGAAGAACAGGCTAATCATGAAAAGAGAGTATTAAATGGAGGAGAAAAAGTAGAAGATGTTTACTCTCCAGAAGTATTAAAAGCTATTGAAAATAGGTTTGCTGACGAAAGGTACTGGTCCCAATTTCGCTAGATTGTATAATAGATTAAATGTCAATAGTTAAATATAATTAAAGTTAGTTCCGTACAAGTTCCGATGTCCGGCCAAAGCGATGCGGAAAAATTCAAACTATATAAAACACCGCAAAAAGTAGCCACCAGTCACTTTGATATATTGAGTACCTGTCAAAAATCTACTCACCTAGTTAGTCATTGTACCATGTATCGGTTCCGTCCGGTTAGATCCCTGTTGGGCTTTATCAAGGCCAGCTTGAACCCCGTTAGAATCATGACAAGAAGTCCTAACCGTGGCTCATTCAGATCACAAATGTTCAAAAGATTTCAATCCACAAATCCATCAGGTAGCTCCTCTGCCCAACAAGGTAAGAAAGCCACTGGGATTAAAGCATTGATGAAAGAGTATGGGTATTCAGCCCTAGGGGTTTATTTGGGATTATCAGCCATTGACCTTCCATTATTTTACCTCTTGGTTCATTCGATGGGTAAAGAAGAAATTGAATATTATGAGAATAAAGTCAAACAACAATTTGGGTTTGGGATGTCTGATGAAGAATTAAAGAATAAACATGAAATCGACAGGATTCATGAACAACACGAGAGGGAAGAAATGAAGGAAATGGAAGATGTTAACCCAGAAACTCAATCAACTTTTCTGTATATATTATCGCAGTTTTCATGGGCTGAATTTGCAATTGCATACACCATTCATAAATCATTTATATTCTTGAGGGTTCCTTTAACAGCAGCTATTACTCCACCGGTTGTCAAGGCTTTAAGAGGATGGGGGTTTAGATTAGGGACTGATAAATTGGCTACTTCAGCTAATTTAGCAAAAAGTAATATTAAAGATTTTACTGCTTCAAGTTCCAATTTTGGTACTAGACCTAATGGTAAGAAGAAATGGTTTAATTTTTTCTTTTAAATTAGAACCATAAATGGTCTTTTTAACTTGTAAATATTGAATATGATGATGTTTATATATACAATACATCTAAATAAATTGGTATAAATATAAGTATAAATATGAACACGCAAGAAGTAAACTGGAATGAATAAATAAATAAATAAATAAAGTGAAAATGACAAAATATAATCTAACCGTAATGTCATAAAATAATCAACAGTATGGGGATCTTAGATCCCAAATATTTTTTTACATCTTTCGTATACGAAAAATGAACATGCTCCCATAGGAATAACTTTAATATATCCAATTGTAAGACCAACAAAGTATCCTCTTATTCCTCCTTCTTTGAAAATAAGTTTGACTGTATTCTTAAATGATAAAAATTGACCCTGATTAATGGCTCCTCCTACTTGCATTCTTCTTCTGATAACTTCAAATGGGTATGCAGCAGTTTGAGAACACATTCCTGCAACTCCTCCGGCTATTAGTTGAGCATAGGCTTTTAAAGGAGCTCGAGTATCTCTTGAATTATATTCATCCTTTCTATATTTGGATGTCTTTATAATCTTTTGAGAATCTGGTTTCCCTTTAGTATCTGTATGTTGAACAGTATAATGATATAAATATTTTGATCTGAAAATATCATGAATAGAATCATGGGTATAAAAAGATACTCCAGCATAAGGAACCATTCCCAAAATAGTAGGTGCAAATCCTCTATAAAAGTTGGATATAGAATGCAATGAAGGAGGTGATATCTTTCTCATAAACTTTAACCAATTGGGATCCGTTGATTTATGAGGTGGATTTTCTTGGAAAATCGTTTTAATGGTAGAAAATAATCTTCCTCTATGATGGGACATATATTCGGTATGCTCATGACTAGTATGAGATAAATTCTTGGTTTCAAATGCCATTCGAACTCTAATGACATCCAATGGATACGTGAAAAATACACTTAATAATCCTGATAATGATCCGGCCATAAACCTTCTTACGGATGTCTCCATTGAATCATTAGGTATCAACATTGATCTAACTTGTTCATACGCCACAAATTTAATGGCTGCATAGGGAAATATCCTTAATATGGTGACAGAATGCCCTTGATATAACCCATAAAGCCCATCATTTCTCCAAATAAGTTTCCCTGCTCGGAAAAATCCTGAATAAGACCCTCTGTATTTGATAAATTCTGGATTTGATGTTTGAAATAATATTTTTATTCTATCCAATGGGGCTATCAATGTCTTTGCTGCTGTACCTGCAACCCCACCAGCAATTCCTGACCGAATAACATATTCCATGGACCGTTTATCAATTACCTTAACTGGATTTATAGCATCGGCTATGTCTGTTTTTATCTGTTTCGCCGTCAGATCCTTACCATTATCTTCATATACATGACCATTATTATTCAGATTATTCTGGTCACTAAATACCTTAATAACCTTATTGGGCATGTAAGACGCTACTCCAGATGAACCCTGTCCGGTCAGCAAGTTGTCGTTCTTGTCCAACATGGAAATATTAATGTATTTTTGTCTCTACCGATCTGGTCAACTTTCTATTTGTCAATCACCTACCCACTTTTCACTATTTTCTTGTGCTGCTGTAAAACTTTTCTTCACTTTAAAATTATGTAAACCTGCACCTCTAAAATTGTATACTCAATTTTCAAGTCCGATTCTTGGGGTATGTCTAGCTGTATATATGTTTATATTTCTATAATACTATCTCCGGTGTGACATGAAATTATCACAGTTAAATTTTTCTCGCACTTCTCAAAGTATGGGGTTGAAAAAATTAAATGTTCATTTTATACAACTACAATAAAGATATAAATAATACAACACTAAGAATATAAAAGGAAGACGAAATTCCACTAGGTTTATTCACATCTCTTGGTTTGTTTGATCTTCTTTTTCGCCTTTTTTTTTTTCTTTTTTCTGTTTCTCTTGTAATACTATTGGGAGTTCATATGATTCAACTGTGAGTTGAGTTGTGAATTGAGCAGCGGATTGATCTGAGAATGATGGATTTGATTCATTGGACTCATCTGGTTCATTTGGTTCATTTGTCCCATTTGGTTCATCTGGTTCATTTGGCCAATTTGATTCATTTGGTTCATGTGCCCCATCTGGTTCATTTGATTCATCTGATTCATTTGATTAATCTGGCCCATCTGGTTTATGTGACCCATATTACCCATCTGATTCAATTGGTTCAATTGAGGATTTATCGAATGATTTAATTGACTATTGATAGGTGAAGGGCTCATCTGTTGGTGAGGATTATGATTCATTGCCTGACTTGGGGCTCTATAACCCGAGGTTCTGTCTTTATGATAACTAGAAGGAGATCTGCCTCTAATATATAATGGAGGGGTTTCGATCGATGATAATAGAATTGGTTGAATTTGAGAGTCTTCGTCTTCCACAATTCCTAATAATTCCACGTGTAAGGTGAAATACTTGTTATTGACTGATGAAGATCTAACTCTGATGGAAGAAGTAAATTGAATTCTTTCAAATCGAGCTACCCTCGCAATTGAATCACTGGGGTAATTCTTAATGATTGAATCATCCTTCATGGTATTTAGGTTTGAATCATGATAATAATCTCCTCGATTAAAATAAAATAACTTGTTTAAAGTATCCAACTTATTATTATTCCTTTTATTGGAAGCTGCTTTAACAGTTTCATGATCAGGTAAATTACCAGGAACTGCTGGAAATATTGGTGGAGGGAATTGTGGCCCTTTATCACGTTTGGCTGTATGTTGTACCAAACTAATATTAAAATCATCTTCAGAACATTTTGCTACTAATCGTATTGCAAAATAACTAATTTCTACCTTATTACCAGGAACAGTATTGGGAAGTGATTTAGATTTTTCATAAGTATAAAACTTATTATTAATAAACCTTTGGGTATCGAACCCTTCCAAAGTAAACGATGACACTAATGTCATATAATTTCTTTTATATCCAATCCAAGTTCCTTCATCACCTAATTCAAATCCTCTATCAATTCTAGCATTTAATACTGGTGATACCTCCATATCAGTTGACTTACAATAAATCTCTTGATGGTGCCTCGTGGGGCTGAACTGAGGTCCTATTTTATATAAATCACTTGACCTTGGTGCCACTTTCCGACTATTGTTATCTAGTAAATCATCGTCCTTTACCTGGGTTAGCATTTCTAGTTGATTCAAATGATGCGGACTCACTTGTTGATTCCCTAATTCAGCAGAATCAAATTGATTAGTCTGGGACCCTTCGGTTTGTAAGTGTTGTGGTTGTAGATGTTGTGCTTGTTGTTGCATATAATGCTGATGTAGTTGATCTTGTGTAACAGTAGAATTGGCTGCTGCCACAGCAGCTACTGCACTAGCATCTTCCGGAGAAATTAAATTATCTTCGTTAGGCATCGACATCATGTCAAATCAATGAAATCAGTCACCAAAACTCTTATTGGATGTTTTTATGCCTATAAATAGTGATCAAGTTACCTCTAAACCCTGAATTATTGACTTTGGCAGAGGCCAATCGATACAAATAAGGATAGTGTTTAAGTGTAGGAGATCATTCACTAATCCAAACTATGTCACCAGTAGAACAGTGAACAGAAACTGTATTGTAAAATTATAATTGTTCTTATCACTGATAACTTAGATGTTGCACTCTACCAGGTTTGATTTTTCAGCTTATCAAGTAAATTTCACAAAGTTGATTTTGTGTTAAAAATATTCTGAAAGCGAACGAAACGTTCAAGGCTCGCTGGGGTCGTGCGGGGCCCTTTTTTGGCACCTAACGGTCAGAACAGATGGGTGAAGGGATGTGGGGTGGCTGCAAATGGGGGCTTTGGTTCCTTTGGGGGTCCATAGTAGTTTAATAAAAAAGTGGAATTCACTATTGTCGGAGGGTACTGGGATATAGTGTTAAATGTGCTAATATACTGGTATTGGCTAATGGTTTAATGAGCTCCGTTAGGTTCTACCAGAGACATTCGGATTGTCAAATGTCGCAGAATTTTTAAATTTTGCAACAATTACTTTGTAAACTTTACGGTGCATAGATTATATAGATTATATACCACTTAATAGTTAACCAGATGCCATTAGACCAGCCAAATGCAAAAGAGTCTGAAGGTGCCAAGGAAGAGGCTTTGGGCGTGGAAGTAGCTTATACTGCTCCAGAGCCTCCCAGCGGAATAGGAATAGAAGATTATCAGGTATACCAACAGTATAGAAATCCTTTGACAAATGAATCCTTTACCGGGGATCCGGAACGAAACCCGGGTCTTTATCCTTCATGGTGTGTTGAAAATGGAGCAAGTGTCTCGGAGGAAGAAATCAAGCTGATATTCTTTGATCTTGTAGAAAAATTGGGATTCCAACATGACAACAGGGAGAATATGTTTGATCATTTGATGACTCAATTGGATTCAAGATCCAGTAGGATGCCATGCCCTACTGCTCTCTTATCATTGCATTCTGATTATATTGGGGGCCCTCAATCAAACTACAAGAAATGGTATTTCATGGCTCACTACGAACTTGATGAGAACATGAATAATCCCAACATCTGGTATAAGTATAGTAAATTTACCAAGGGCGAAGAGAAGTTATCGGATAACAAAAATAGCTTAGCTGGCTTAGAATACTTATGGAGACAAAAGATGTCTCAATTGACAGAGCGTCAGCTAATAATACATCTTGGTTTATACTTGTTGATCTGGGGAGAAGCCAATAATGTAAGGTTTATTCCTGAAGGAATTTGTTTTATCTTCAAATGTGCTTTGGATTATTATGACCATATAACCAATAACCAGTCCTCTGCTGGCCCCCCTCATTCACTTCCCTTTTTAGAAGCAGTCATAAACCCCTTATATCGCTTTATCAGGAACCAACAATACAAGTTGGTTGATGGAAAGTGGATTAGAAATTCTAAGGATCATGACTCCATCATTGGATACGATGATATTAACCAATTCTTTTGGTTTCCAGAAAATCTCAAGAGCATAAAACTTGTGGAACCCCATAAGAGCCTATTAGACTATCCCAGACACGAAAGGTTTTTGTATTTCAAAAAAATAAAATGGAATTCAATCTTTTACAAAACCTACAAGGAAAAGAGAACCTGGGGCCATTTGTTCACCAACTTCAGCAGAGTGTGGATTATTCACATTTCCATCTTCTGGTATTATACAAGTTTCAATTCTCCTGCCCTTTATACCAAGAACTATAATCAGCTACTCAACAACCCACCCGCCTCTCAGGTCCAATGGACGGTGGTTTCCTTGGGTGGTGTCATAGCTTGTTTGATATCGCTTTTCGCAACCATTTTAGAGTTCCAATACGTCCCCAGAAAATTCCCCGGATCTCAAAACCTTATCTCAAGACTAGCTATTTTAGTATTGTTAACTATTATAAATGTAGGGCCTTCCGTCTACATTTTAGGGTTTTTACCTCATGATATTGACTCAATTCACGGTAGGTATGTTGGAATCTGTCAGTTTGTGATCTCTGTTTTTTCAGTATTGTTCTTGGCTATTACACCTCCAGCTAATTTGAGTACCAGGTCTGCTAATGGCATAAAGTTGAAAATTTTTACGGCTTCTTTTCCTAAACTTTCATTTAGAGGCCAGATAGCTTCAATTATATTGTGGGTAATGGTATTCACATTCAAGTTGTTCGAATCCTATGTGTTCTTAACTTTATCATTAAGAGATCCTATTAGAGTTTTATGGATTATGGATCTATCGAGATGTAGAGGAGACATAATTTTCCATCAATGGGTATGTAAATATCAGGCGAAAAGTTTATTGGTGATGCTATACATTACAGATTTGGTGTTATTCTTTTTGGATACTTATTTGTGGTATGTCATTTTCAATTGTCTCTTCTCCATTGGGCTATCTTTCTCCTTAGGGATCTCGGTTTTTTCTCCCTGGAGAAATATTTTTGTCAGACTACCAGAAAGAATATACTCCAAGCTACTATACGTAAGCAAGAATGGACCACAGTACGGGTTCACCCCTTTGGTAGCCCAAGTTTGGAATAGTATAATAATTTCAATGTATAGGGAGCATTTGTTATCACTCGAACAAGTGAACAGATTGGTTTATCAATTCTTGGAACCTGATAACGAAGACCATCCAAGGTTCAATGAAAACGGGTATGGTCAAGTGTTTGTCAAATCTCCTTTATTTTTTGTATTTCAGGATGATAATTCTTTTAACCTTAGTGATTTTTTCCTGCCCGGTAAAGAAGCTGAACGAAGAATAAGTTTTTTTGCACAATCACTTTCAAGTCCGATAACTGAACCAATACCAACAGCATCAATGCCTTCTTTCACGGTATTGATTCCTCATTATTCTGAAAAGATATTGTTAACTTTAAAAGAAATTATTAAGGAGAATAAAGGCTCTAAAGTATCAGTATTGGATTATTTAAAACAACTTAACCATTCTGATTGGGAGTCGTTTGTTCAAGATACTAAAATTTTGAGTTCCTTTTCTGCTCAACCTGAATTGGGCAGTGGAATTGAAAATTCCGATGACTTCTACGGTACAATGGCTAATACTGGCAACTCTTCAATCAATCCTGACAAGGGTATGCTTTCCGCCTCTCTTGACGATAAAAATGATGATTTACCCTACTACTACCTTGGGTTCAAGGACTCTTTACCAGAGTATACGTTAAGAACAAGAATATGGGCTTCATTACGACTGCAAACCTTGTATCGAACTGTTTCAGGATTCATGAACTATGAAAAAGCTATCAAGATCTTGTATAGCTTAGAAAATGGCTATAGCGATTCTAAAATTTCGATGTATCCAGAGGAATCCGAATCCGAAATACAAGCTTTTGCAGACAGGAAATTCAAGCTTCTTTTATCTCTACAGAGGTATCAGAACTTTAATTCAGAAGAACAAGAAAGCATTGATATATTGTTTCAGGCATTCTCAAAAGTCAGTGTCTGTTATTTGGAAGAGGAATTGGATGAAAATACTAATGAAAAGATATATTATTCCACATTATTAGACGTGAATTCAAAGAAAAGTACAACTGATCAAGAAAGGACCTGTTACAATAAAAAATATAGAATCAAGTTATCGGGAAATCCAATATTGGGTGATGGGAAATCAGATAATCAGAACCATGCCATTATATTTTACAGAGGTGAATATATTCAAGTGATAGATGCAAATCAAGATAATTATTTAGAAGAGTGTTTAAAGATAAAGTCAATTCTCTCTGAATTTGAAGAATATAAATTAGATCCTTCCAATGATTACACTCCCGGTATTGTTATCAAGGAAAAGAACCCTGTTGCTATCGTGGGGGCCCGGGAGTATATATTTTCACAAAATATTGGGGTTTTAGGTGATATAGCCGCTGCTAAAGAGCAGACTTTTGGTACTCTTTTTGCCCGTACGTTAGCAGAAATCGGTGGGAAATTACATTACGGGCACCCCGACTTTTTGAATGGGATATTCATGAACACAAGAGGGGGAGTATCTAAGGCACAGAAGGAGTTACATTTAAATGAAGATATATACGCTGGGATGATGGCTGTCTGTAGGGGTGCCAGAATTAAACACTGTGACTACTACCAATGTGGTAAAGGTAGAGATTTAGGATTTAATACTATTTTGAACTTCACCATAAAAATCGGAGCTGGGATGGGTGAACAAATGCTATCACGGGAACACTACTACTTGGGAGCAAACCTACCACTTGACAGGTTTCTATCATTTTATTATGCCCACGCAGGGTTCCATATTAATAATTTATTAATATCCTTATCAGCGCTGTTGTTTATGATCGTATTGATACAATTGGGGTCACTAAAAAATGAAACAATACCATGCAAATATGACCCAAATAAGCCTATAACTGATGTACTCGAACCCTTAGGGTGCTACAACATCGAACCAGTGCTACAATGGGTCAGTAGGTTCGTGCTTTCTGTATTTATTTGTTTTTTCATTTCATTTTTACCTTTACTATTCCAAGAATTGATTGAGAAAGGAGTGACTAGAGCTGTCTTAAGAATTATCTATCATCTCATTTCCTTGTCACCATTATTTGAAGTATTTGTATGTCAAGTTTATGCCAAGTCCTTACAGGACAATATCTCACTTGGGGGAGCCAAATACATTGCTACTGGTAGAGGTTTTGCAACCAGTAGACAATCATTTCCTACGTTGTATTCTCGATATTCTTCACTTTCAATACAACAAGGGTCAATGTTCTTCATGACTGTGATGGTAGCTAGTATCACAATGTGGCAACCTTCATTGTTATGGTTTTTTGTCAGTTTCATTTCTATGTGTTTAGCACCATTAATCTTTAATCCTCATCAATTTTCCTGGAGTAAGTTTTTTCTAGATTATAGGGAATTAATTCGATGGTTTAATCGGGGAAACTCCAGATGGCATAATAATTCATGGTATGGATATCAAAAGCTTCAAAGGATTAAGGTATTAGGCTATAAGAAAAAAGAACTTGGCCAAGGGTCTCTGAATGAAATTCAATCCAAAAAAGGGTTAAGCAATCGCCGAAAAGTGTCAACGCTCCATAAAGTTTTTGAACAGGTTTGCCTTCAGTTACTTCCTATTGGATGCATTTTGATATCATTTATGTTCATCAATTCCCAAACAGGTGTGAAACCAAATGAAGCCAAGCAAGTGAATCCATTGTTTAGAATCGCTTTGGTGACCTTTTTTCCTATTGTATTGAACGGAATCCTTTTGATCATAGGATTCAACGTATCAGTGTTCCTTGGTCCTATTTTATTCTTCAATAAATTTTCAAGTATAGTGGCCGGTGTTATCCACGGAATTACAATCATCAATTTAATTTTAACCTTTGAAGTTCTATTTTATTGTGAGTCGTTCAATGTAGCAAGAACCCTTATAGGTATTATCCTAGTTATATCCTTTCATAGGCTATTGAGGAGTATTGCCTACAATTTCCTTATAACCAAGGAAATTAAGAATGACTTGATCAATAATTTGTGGTGGTCAGGGAAATGGATGCATAATGTCAAACTATTGAGACATCTAATAATAACCCAGCCGATCCGAGAATTCTTCATCAAGAACATAGAAGTAATGTCATTCAGTTATGATTTCATATTGTGTCATCTTTTGTTATTTTCCATAACCCCTTTGTTACTTATTCCTTTCGTAGACAAGTGGCACACTTTAATGCTATTCTGGTCAAAACCTACGAAGCAATTTAGAAACCCCATAATATCTAAAAAGTCCAGGGCAAAGCAGAATTTCAGAATACTGAAGTATTTAATATTATACTTTACATTATTAATTAGTTTTACTGCATTAATTATATTGCCAATTATTGCTAACAACCTTTACAACATTCCCAACGTTTCCGAACTTGTTCAAGTCCCCTATTTGAATCAACTAATCCAACCTAATCACCAACTTAACAATGACAGCGGTCCCAACGCTCCAACAAATGTGGTATAACCGTCCATATCAAGTCAACCCATGATTTTCTACGTATTGCTCAAAAGAGGCCCCTACAACAATCAATAAAATACATATAATGAGTGTCAATATACAAGCTCTGCCACTAGCCCTCCCTCTTATAATATCGTAATATTGCAAAAACCACAACCCTAAACTAACCCCAAGAGCAAAGCCACCCAATTTTTGAACTCCTTGAATGACCCCTCGGATACCTCCAACCACAAACTTCTCCCAGTTGATATTAGCTGATATCAATGAGAAAAACGGCTCCATGGTTTGTTAGATTTTGCAGTCTGTCAGATGCGCATCAAAAGTAAACAATTTCTGATTCACAGGTGATCCGGAATATATTCACCGTGTCAAAGCCATGAATAGACACATTTCAAACAAACAATTGAGGGCTAAGACGGGGATATCGCCACCACCTCCCCCAGCCAATCACTTTCTGGATGATAATACAATACGAAAATCCAAATCAAGGCGAGATGTATCGAATGTGAATGCCATCAAACCTAAGAGCAAATTATTGCACAAGTACCGGGAAACCACTTTTGATGACAATATATTTGGGGAAGATGAGCCTTTGGAGGCGATAGATTTGGAATTGGATGACGAATTCCAAACCTTGAAGCTCCAGGATCTCCAGAAATTGGAGGATTTGAAGCACCAGAAGCTGAATATAAATCAAGAGACCGTGCATAAAACACAACACCAACCATCTCATAGACGCCTTCAATCGCCGTCTAAGACATCTAGAAATACTGGAAATGATGGTATTATCGATGACTATGATAATGAGTTTGACTTGGAGGAAAACGATGTACGATTCGAAAGGGACCATGATTACAATCTCCCAACTTTGAAGCCTCAGAAATATAATACCATTAACCCTGGTGATCTATTACTGTTGAGTCCTGACAAACATTCTATTATCACATCGTCTCCTAAATCACACCGAATTTCCTTAAGCGAGTATAGTGAAGAGGGAGAGAATGGTGATAAAGGTGTGAATGAAACAGATACTGATGTAACTTCTGATTTAAACGAAGAGGATTTTGAAGATATAGATAATATATTTGGAGATGAGGAGAGTGGGATTTACGGCTCAAATGGCAAGAATAAGTTCCAAAACGTCCTAAGAACTCAACAACTAAAACTTCAAAATGATGCTGAAATAGAAGAGAAAGAATTGATGAAGAAATATAATCGGATCAAACAGAAGCAACAAAAACAGAGACATCAGGACCAAGGTCTTTATAAAGACGGGAATGAGGTGGGCACGTTGAAATTAAAGAAATTGGATCAAGATCTAGATCCTTTTGGTTCCTGGAAAAATGACCACAATGATACTATAAATTATGAATACACTAAGGATGATTTTGAAAACTTTGAAGATGGGTTTGAAATCGATGGAAAGCCGAACAAATTAAAGCTTAAAAGATCAATGCCTAATGTGAAATTCAATACTGGTAATAGTCGTAGTCAATCCCAAGCCAACCTCAACCAAGTTCCTCTTAAAAAGTTTCAATCTACCTATAACTTTGGTAGCGGGACAAACAAGCTGATACCGAATCTCGATGATAAAGTGATGAAAAAATTAGATCGAATTCCGTCTTTTTATAATCATCAACGCTTGAATGATATGATTGAGCAGAATGAAGCCTTTAAGTTAACTAAACAACAATTGCTTCATCAATATCAAGAAATTGATAAACAGCATAAAAGGACAAGTGATCGAATTGTTACCATGAAAAAGTCCATATCAGTACCCGGGAATTATGGTCAACATACTGGTACTAATGGTAGAGATAAAAAGAGGCAAGGAAAACCAATTGGATTGGTTAGATACTTAAATGAAGTACCCAACACCCCAAATTCTAAAATGAAGTATAATCGTGAGAGGAAGGTATGGGAAGGTAATGATATGGAATTATTAAAGTTTAATAACAACTTGAAGAAACCATCATTGATAAAGTTTAAAGATTATATAGAAAAATATCAAAATAATGGTAAGGGTGAACAAGATGAACCCGATATGGTTTTTGATAACAAAAACTTAAGATGGGTTTCAAAGACCGGAGAGGAGGAAGACGTTTTTAAAGATTTAAATGAAGAGAATGAACACGAGGAGGAACATGATGAAAAGATCTATAAGATTGATCAAGAAGCAAGGCCTAGAACGTATGAGAATCCAGGAAGTAAAACAGGAACCCAATTTAAATCACCTTCAATTGCCCCTAGTGTCTCTAGATTCGACGCCCGAGGTGTTAGTAATTTCACTGCCAGAACTGCATCGTCAGCGGATTTAGGCAGTAGGATCTCTTCAGTTAAAAAGGGAGGAGCTTATGAGACAGGTCATGGGTATGCAAATGAAAATGACTACGTAATTCCTAAACGAACTATAGACAGGTTCTTAAAAGAAGAAGTCAAGATATCCAAGAAGATTAGCAACTGGTTCAACCAAGGGGAAATGTATGAGCCAGGAATCAGTAATGCCAAAGAAACAGCAAGGACCATGGATCATTATTGGGACATTAGGAACTTGGTGATTGATAATGGTAATGATGTAAACGAACAGTAATTATGTACTACTAATGATACCCACAGTGTATATAGATTTGACAAGAAATACATGGTACATGTAATCCACCAGTTCTGGTTAAGACCATACGCCAAGGATAGCGACAACAATTATATCAAAATGCGCTCTATCTGTATAACGATTCCATTTTATCATAAGCTTCATGTATTGAGTAAATATTTTTTGTTATCCAGTAATGTAGCCTCACATTTTTTAAACTTAATGGTAAAAGCAGAATCATACAACATTTTTCTTAAATCTTTTCTTTCATCCTTGAAATTATTATCATCGTTGTTGTACCGTAATCTCTATATGTTACAGTAGTCTCTACATGTTCCAATATTTTAATATCCCAATATCCTTATCTACTCGGTTAAACATCTTATCAGTCACCTAAGCCAATATTTAGATATGATACACCCCACAGATTATAATTATATATATAATATAATGTAATGAAGTAGTTAATCACATTTCCGAATGTATCATACGGCACCGATTTATCTTTATACCCTGAGTGGTCACCTATCCTAGTTGGGTAAAAAATTGAGAAGTCTTTTATTGCTGATACAATTTCGAACCTATATTAACAACATAACGAAGCATACACATGAGTATAGTATGATAGGATCTGTCTCTAAGGTGCCGCTCGGTTCCAGTTCATGGTATTTTGGGACCAATCTTAAACACGGGACCAGTACTGCATACAACCCAGGAAACATTCTCTCTCAGGGTCATAAAAGAAATGGCTGCGAAAAGTGCTGGAGCGTGGAAGTGTTGCATCAATATGTCGTAGAGTCAGTCTGTTAGGATGGATCTCTTTGAGTTCTCTATCTTTAGAATCGTATATACCAGAACATAAAGAAAATCAATTTGATGGTCTCTGATAGGTGACGGGTCGTGGCGGTTTTTTTTTTTTTTTTTTTTTTTTTTTTTGACAGCTACATAAATATGCATAGACCCACCTTACATAGGGTTGCTTCAATCTTATAGCTTCCTTAAATTCATGTTCATCGGTATATACCGTCGTTATAAATTCTATATATAGGGGTCAATATATTCTTATTTGTAAACATCTATATTTTATTATGGAGGAAAACAATTATGTGGAAAGCACGGTCTCACCAGACAGTCCACAAACACCTGAGTGGAGACCACCGAACGTTTTGGGAGAGAGTCGATACTATACAAGAAGAATGTCAGACGGGGAACCAAATGAGGAAGACCCACGAGAAAGAGTGATCAGGCGTTTGGAAAAGGACAAGCAAGAATTGAAACAAGAATTGAAACAAAAGGGTAAGGATTACATGAAAGAATTGAAACAAATATATAAGGATAACAAGAAAGAATTGAAACAAATATATGAGGATGCATATGAGGATGACAAGAAAGAATTGAAACAAATATATGAGGATCACAAGAAAGAGACGGATCAAAATGAAAGGGACCACAGACAAGAGATTAGACGAAACCGTATTGCCTATGAGGAAGAATTGAAACAAAAGGATAAGGTGATAAGAAAATACAGACTTGTATACAAAACTGACAACATTGACTATCTTACCCAATTAGTCAGAAAATCTAGCATTGAAGGTGTAATAGCACATATCGTCGAAAATTGCCATAACGAAGAAGGTTCATCTGCTTATCTTTTCAAAGAGAGTCCAGAAGAGGCCGCTGACACAATCAAGCTATTACCCCAGTATTTGAAAATGTATGACAAATATGATGAATGGCACAACAAATTGGTTAAACTATTCTTGCAAAAACCTTTATTTATCAGAAACCCATCTCTGTCTGCTTCCGCTCCTCATTCCGGTGGCACCAAAAATAAAGAGACAGAATTGTATAATTGGGGCCTTAAGAAAGAGAACCTGAAAAAGGTGCAATCGGGCTACACTTTGGCTGACCGAATGATTAATGACTCAAAACCTCGAATTGAAAAAGTGATTCCACTAATATTTCCGAATATTGGATTCCCTAATCAAGTTAAGGAACATGGAACATCCAAAATAACTGGTTTCGTCTTGAAAAGTCTATGTGAGCTTATTAGCGACACCCTCAAGGAGCCAAATTTGAATTACCACGAGCAAGTTTCTATAAAACCATCCCATGGTCTGGAAGACATTTCAGGTGTTTTAATACCTGATGCTGTCATCGAAGGCACAGGTGTCGCTATTGTCACTATAGAAAACAAATCCCTTTTTAGGTTAGACCTCAATTCTATTAAACTGTTGACCGAATTTCCCGATTCTTTCTTACCAATATTGAAACAAGTCTTTATTTACATGATGGCTAATGGTAGTAGCCACGCAATCGTTACTGATGGAATTGCTTTCTTTACAATCCGTTTATTGGTGGACCACTTTCTTAATAATAAAAACGATTTCGACCCAAGCGATATTCCACCTCATGAATTCGACATTCATCATATAAATGACAGTGGATTCTACCGGGCCATGATCAATTGGATTTTAGAAGCTAAGAAGTGTGGAAAAAACCCCAACATGTCAAAGATGAAAGAGTTCTATCGGAAGGAGATGTCACCAAGCAACAAGCGTCAGAGAACCCAATAAATGACCACTCATAGATCAGTATGTAAATGATGGCATTTTTTGATTTAGCTACCATCTTTCTTGCAATATACATGTCAGTTCATTATGTGTAGTTTAAGCCGGCTAATGACCTCACGTGCTTAGCTGAGAACTAGTGATAGCAAATCATGAGTATTTAAAACGAAAATATCGAACAAAAAATAAACTCTTTGGTACTGGTATAGCAAAGCCTGTTTATTCAGTCAATTCACTTCAGGCTTGAATCAACAGTCTCTCATACATTTCCACACTTTTACTAATACCACTGCCTTCCTCCTTCTGCCCCTTTCTTTCAATATGATCTGCTTCTTATCCTCCCCATATAAACCCACTAATCCACCACACCACATTTTGAAACATAAAATGGGGTAAAGTCTTTGAATTACCCAATATGAATGTGGTAGAATCAAATAACTCGTACGGCGAGCGGGCAAATCGCCGCTCCAAGTTTAGCTTGTGATAAGATAAATGCCATGGATCTTCGATAGGTGCTGAGCCTATTTCTAGATAATCAATATATAAATTAAACAGATATCAACACAAAGGTCGTATATTTGTCATATGAAGCTTCAAACTATATTCAGACTTGAGCCCTTATCGGAAGTTTAGACAATACTTTAACCATCTCGTATTAATACGATAACGCAGTGCTCGAACGCACTTTTTGCAGCCAAACGGTGAGAGGAAGTTTACAACACAGGTATACATAAACCACTATATATCACATAAATAAATCAAAGGGTCCTTCTATTCAAGCTTAGATCATTAAGACACCAGCACCAAATAATAAACCAATACAAACAGCAAAGGTGGAAAAAGGAGTGAAAGCTCTTGGAGCGGCAGAATCAGGAGAGCCAGAAGAACTGGAATCAGAATCATCGGAGTCAGAAGAGCTGGAAGTACTTTGAGAGTCATCATCACCACTACCAGAAGCAGTGATTCCAGTATGCGAGGTAGCGACGATTTCACCACTCAAAGAACCTAAACCAGAAGTACCAGCAGAAGATAAATAAGAAGCACAAGAAGAAGCGGTGTGACCTTTCTTAGTTGAAGCAGAACCATCAAAATCACAAGCAGACTTATCTTTATCTTGAGCTAAGTAGTATAAGTTAAGAGCGAAATTTAATCTTTCCTTTGGAGTACAAGGGGAGTAGGCACCATATTTACCGGTGGTACCGTTACCACTAATACCATCACAATCAATTTCAGCACAGATATAACCGAATAAATCACCATAATCTTCTTCATCAACATCACTATCAACGACACATTCCAAAGAGTCTTCCATACAATCACAGATTTTTTTATCAGGAACAGGAGGTAAATCAGTAACGGCGAACCAATTAGAAGTAGAAGTAGGACAATCGGTGACGGAAGCACTTCCTTCATCAGAAGATTGAGCTAAACTTGGAGATACTTTAGCTAATTCTGATTTTAAATTATTGAAATTTTCTAAGGTTTCAACATCACCATCATCATTAATAGAAACTAAACCATAATCATTTGCTTCTTGGAAATACATATAAACAATACCACCAGACCAAACATCAGTCATGTCATCAGAATAAATGGTACCAACTTCTTGGAATAATCTAGGAGTAACTTCATTACAACCATATTCACTAAAAAAGAGAGGAATACCCAAATTTTTGTATTCATCAGTGATATCTTCATAACCCGAAGTTTTGAAAGAAGATTTTCCACACCATTCATACATATTTAAACCAAAGAAATCAGCTCTAACATCAGAATCCCCACAAGCGAAATATTCAGCTAAAGGTAATCTAATTTCAAGATCATCATTAGCAGAATAACCAACGGGGATATCTCTATAACCTTGTTTTTTAATATAAGCTTTGGTATCTCTAATGGCAGCCTTAACAAAAGCAGAAGCACCAGTATTAGAAACCTTATTAGTAACTTCATTACCAGCAAAGAAACCTAAAATATTGGTATAATTTTGGAATAAATCCACTACTCCAGTATATCTATCATATAATTCAACAGTCCATTCAGGATCAGCTCTATTAATAGAGACTTTAGGTTGAGATAAATCAGCAACAATATAAATTCCAGCATCTTGAAGCATTTGCATACATTCAGAATGATCTTTAGTAACATCTAAAGCATAAACTCTAATAACATTGGTTTGAATTTCTTGTAAATAAGGAATATCTCTTTTACATTTTTCAGCATCAGCTAATGGATCAACAAAATCTACATCTCCAGTAACATTAGCAGTATCTTGTTGATAAGCAACCCCTTTCATAAGAAATTGACTTCCATTATTGGAATAAAAGAATTTATTACCAACAATTTCAATGGCTGGTAAGTCATCAGCTGCTACTTTAGTGGCTGCTAATGAAGCTAATAATACTCCAAAAACACTTTTAAATAACATTTTCTCTTAGATAAGTCTGCTATAACTTTAACCAAGAGTTTTTTATTTCGGTGTATGGGTGGGTTTAAATGAAAATTTTCGAAAAAACCCGTCAAATGAGATCGGAAAAATCCAAAAATACTCACATTGCCCAATAAAGGATTAATCAAAACACGATTTTTATTTTCGAACCGTGCCGGGGAAGACATGTTTGCGTCATAAGGGATGGGTTGCTGGACGAGAAAACAAGGGTAGAGTTAATGATGGGGCGGTATTTAATAGGCTATGTACAATTGTGGTAATATATACCAGCAAATCTGGCTCCAGAGCTTCCCAGAGCCAACTTTATGGCCATGGCAAAAGCATTGGTTGACGGTTACATACTATTATTAAAATCGTAAAGTTTACTACCCTCGCGTAAACAGCAGCCATGGTTCATAGTATAATGGCTGTGTGGAACCGGTCGGCAAGGGCTGCGGTGATGGGAGTGGCAGTGGTGCGACCGGTGCGGTGATGGGGCCATTGTGCGGCGCGCAGGGGCGGAGTGTGGGCTGGAGGGCGGGCTGGAGGGCAGTTTAAATAGGGGCACCTGGGCTGTTAGGGCAAACTGAACGGGCCGAATTGGTGGGGACAAGAAGTGGTAGGGACAGAAGTGGGGGGCAGGGCCACAGAGCCCAGCGGACCAGCCCTTCCGTGTGAGGACCAGCCCGTCCGTGCGAGGACCAGTGGGCCATAGCATTTCGGAGTCGCCCCACCATCTACCCCAACATTATCGGTGGGTCCGATCTGGTCGACGCCCGAGCAATCTGTGAGCACCTCCAGGCAGCTACCACCACAATCTTCCACAGACTACCACCGCCTCCTATACGTTATCTATAGCTCCTCTGAGTTATCTATAGCTCCTATAAACCCTTAGGCCCTACCACAAAGACTAGCATAGCACCACCTGTCCAGGGCATTGGTAGCCGTCCCACCACTCTGATGTAACACCGCACTCGTCGAAGGATCGGTCCACCAGCGTTCCAAGAGAAATTACGTGTCCAGCCTTAAGCAGCCCCTCATTTTGGCCAGTTCGCCATCTCGGTTTTTTTTTTCATCTAGACAGATTTAGGTGACCATTTTTTATTTCAAATTTGTTGATACTACACCAATAGGATGTCAGAATCAGAAAAAATCATCGAAGATGTATCAGAGGTAGAAGACCTGGGATTTTTAGAATGTTATATTCGGTTTAATGATGATTGTGAAAAAGATTATTGCTTCCAAGTTAATGTTAATACTAGATATAATGATTTATTCAAAATTTTTAATACTTTACCAATTAGTTTAAGACCATCGATTTTTTATAGTCAAAAGCCAGTTGGATTTAAAATAAGTGTAGCTCCTGGTTATTTAACTGATGATGGTGCTTTATTATTTGAATATTCTGCCACTGATCGGAAATATTTAAAATCAGTTGATTTAAATGATAAAATTGGAGATACCATTTGGCCTGGTCAATTAATTGTTCCAGTTTGGCATTTTTATGAATTTGGATTTTATCTGTTTATAACCTTTTTAATTGTATGGTTATATACTGATTTACCTGATTTTATTTCTCCCACTCCTGGTCTTTGTTTAACTACTCAAATGACTAAACTTCTTTCATTTGTATTAGATAAAGGATTTGATAAACCTGAATTAGGAAAATCATTTATTGATGATATTAATGCTGAATTAGGTATTGCTCCTCAAATTGTATTTTTCGGATTTCATGTCCTTAAAGTTGGGGTAATCTTTTTATTTGTACATTTGGGACTTTTTAATCCAATTAAATTATTTAAATTTATTGGTCCTCCTGTTAAAAAAGATGTTACTAAAGAAGAATTATTAGAATTAGGTTGGACTGGATCTAAAAGAGCTACTGTTGATGAATATAAAGAATACTATAGAAATTATAAAATTAAACAATATAAATCTATGGTTGAAGCTCATCAAGATGGTATTTTTGATAGATTAAGATATTTAGGATGTCCATTAAGTGATGGTGAAGGATTTAATACTCCAGTTGAAAATAAATCTACCTTATCAGACTTATTAAATGAAGATGATATTAAATTCACCTTAAATTATGCTTATTTAGCTAAATTAAGTTACTTATTTGAAAAACATATCAATGATCCTGAAACTGACATCACTGAAGCCGTTAAACAATTTAGAAGATATGGATTATTTAGAAGAGATGAAACCATTGAAAAGATTGTGGAATTAAGAAAATCAATCGACATTGAAAAGTATAAATCCAATGATTCTACTACTAAAAATGATTGAAATTTAGTATATACAATATTTCCGTATGTATAATATCGTATTTACAATATCAAGTACTATATAACCCTACTGGAGCTGCCACTGCTCCCCAACCATCGCACGACCCCATTTGGTCTGGCATTCGCCAGAGTCAACATTAATTAATCAATGAGAAAATTTTTTCAATTAGCAAGTGCACGTGACACGCCGCTAACGGCTAAACTAGTGGCCAACGTCCAACACCTGGTGGTAAACCCACTACCGGCTATACGATGCAATGAAAAATTTCGCCCAATAAAGTAGGTGAATAGTGGCATATAAAAGGCCATATGATCCCCCCTTTTCACAATTTAAATTTGTCCTTTTCTTCAATTATTCGATTTTTTCTTTTTTTCCTGGTATAGGTAATTGATTAAATCTTATTTATAACGAATAGATTATTATTGTAACAATGGTTCAATCAGCTATTTTAGGTTTCCCAAGAATTGGGGGTCAAAGAGAATTGAAAAAAATTACTGAAGCTTACTGGGGTGGTAAAGTTAATGTTGATGATTTAATCAATAAAGGTAAAGAATTAAGAAAATTCAATTGGGAATTACAACAAAAAGCTGGTGTTGAAATTATTCCTTCTAATGATTTCTCTTATTATGATCAAGTATTAGATTTATCTCTTTTATTCAATGTTATCCCAGAAAGATACTTGAAATTTAACTTGGCTCCTATTGATATTTTATTTGCTATGGGTAGAGGTTTACAAAGACCAGCTACTGAAACTACTGAAGCTGTTGATGTTACTGCTTTAGAAATGGTTAAATGGTTTGATTCTAATTATCATTATGTTAGACCAACTTTTTCCAATGATACCGAATTTAAATTAAATGAATCATTTGGTTTAAAACCAGTTGATGAATTTTTGGAAGCTAAAGCTTTAGGTATTGAAACTAGACCAGTTGTTTTAGGTCCAATTTCTTATTTATATTTAGGTAAAGCCGATAAAGATTCTTTAGGTTTAGATCCTATTAGTTTATTTGATAAATTCCTTCCAGTCTATAAATCTTTATTAGCTAAATTAAAAGAAGCTGGTGCTAAACAAGTTCAAATTGATGAACCAATTTTAGTATTAGATTTACCTGAATCTGTTCAAAACTTATATAAAGCTTTTGATGCTTTTGCTAATGATGATTCTTTACCAGAAGTTATTTTAACTTCTTACTTTGGTGATGTTAGACCAAACTTATCTGCCATTAAAGATTTATCTGTTACTGGTTACCATTTTGATTTTGCTAGATGTCCTGAACAATTTGATGATGTTGTTGAAATGTTGAATGATTCTCAAATCTTATCTGTTGGTATTGTTGATGGTAGAAACATCTGGAAAAATGATTTTGCTAAATCTTCTGAATTAATTAACAAAGCTATTGAAAAATTAGGTAAAGATAGAGTTTTAGTTTCTACTTCATCTTCTTTATTACATACTCCTGTTGATTTGAATTCTGAAACTAAATTAAACCCAACCATTAAAGATTGGTTCTCATTTGCTACTCAAAAAGTTGAAGAAATTGTTACTTTAACTGAAAAAGCTAAAGGTGGTAATGTTGATGAAAAATTCGCCGAAAATGCTAAATCTATTAAATCCAGACAAGAATCTTCAATCACCACCAATCCAAAAGTTCAAGCTAAATTAGCTGAAATTAATGAATCTTTATCAACCAGAAAATCTCCTTTCGATCAAAGATTACCATTACAACAAGAAAAATACAAATTACCATTATTCCCAACCACCACTATTGGTTCATTCCCTCAAACTAAAGATATTAGAATCAACAGAAACAAATTCAACAAAGGTCAAATTACTGCTGAAGAATATGACAATTTCATCAAAAAGGAAATTGATGAAGTTGTTAAATTCCAAGAAGAAATTGGTTTAGATGTCTTAGTTCACGGGGAACCAGAAAGAAATGATATGGTTCAATATTTCGGTGAAAAATTAGATGGATTTGAATTCACCCAAAACGGTTGGGTTCAATCTTATGGTTCTAGATATGTTAGACCACCAATTGTTGTTGGAGATGTTTCTAGATCTGGTCCAATGTCTGTTAAAGAATCAGTTTATGCTCAATCTATTACCAACAAACCAATGAAAGGTATGTTAACTGGTCCAGTTACTTGTTTAAGATGGTCTTTCCCAAGAGATGATATCTCTCAAAAAATTCAAGCTTTACAATTATCTTTAGCTTTAAGAGAAGAAGTTGTTGACTTGGAAAAAGCTGGTATTACTGTTATTCAAGTTGATGAACCAGCTTTAAGAGAAGGATTACCATTAAGAGCTGGTAAAGAAAGATCTGACTACTTAAACTGGGCTGCTCAATCTTTCAGAGTTGCTACTTCTGGAGTAGAAGATTCTACTCAAGTTCATTCTCATTTCTGTTACTCAGATTTAGATCCTAACCATATTAAAGCTTTAGATGCTGATGTGGTTTCTATTGAATTCTCCAAGAAGGATGATGCTAACTATATTCAAGAATTCTCCAACTATCCAAACCATATTGGTTTAGGATTATTTGATATTCATTCTCCAAGAGTTCCTTCTAAAGATGAATTCATCAAGAGAATTGAAGAAATCATGAAGGTTTACCCAGCCAACAAATTTTGGGTTAACCCTGATTGTGGTTTAAAAACTAGAGGTTGGACTGAAGTTAGAGCTTCTTTAACCAATATGGTTGATGCTGCTAAACACTTCCGTGAACAACACAGCAAATAAATCATTACCATTTAATTGTAATGTTGTTTGCTAATTTTAATTTTACTATTTTTTTTATTCTTTTACTATTGTTTTACAAGTTTTAAGAACCCCATGGGTTTTAGTATTGATTCGGTAAAATGATCTATAATCAATCATTTTACCAAATCAATGCCATAGTTGGTTCATACCATTATGATCCTTTTTGTCATTACATTTATTCAACATTAATGTAATTTGAAATTACTGAATGTCTAATTTTGTTATATTACCTGTTTATATAGTTAAGTAGTATTTTTGTATGTGTTTTGCTTTTTGTTTTTGTTATATTGGGGGTTTTTAAAATGGGATTTCAACATCGGTTAATATAAATCTGTTTATATACTTGCAATTGTAGCAGCAGTTTTGTGGGTGAGAGACTGCGAAACCTGTCAGTGAGAAATTGCCATCAGACAATTATCATTAACTATAGTTATCATGAATTTAGAAGAAGATAAAGATCAAATCATCGAACGGTTTGTGACCGTGACGGGCTCTTCCAAGTCATTGGCCGAACAATACTTGGCCAGAAATGATGGCGATTTAATGGACGCAATTGATGATTATTATGCTGATACCAGAACCTCCAGTTCCAATCGTGAAAGTTCAAGTGGTACAAGTTCAACTCAACCTTCAAGAGGAGGAGTGAAAACTTTTAGAGACTTAAACAATGGTGATGATGAAGAAGAGGATAAAAAAACTGATACTAATTTCTTTACAGGAGGAGAAAAATCAGGCTTACAAGTAGAAGATCCTAATAAAAAAGATAAGAAGAAATCCGATAGATCATTGATTGATGATATTTTCCAAAAGGCTAGAGAGCAAATGGGGCAACCAGATGATAGAATGTCTGCCCAACAACCACTAAGTGGTGCTAATAAGTTCCATGGGACTGGATTTAAATTGGGAGATGGTGATGCTCCGTCTCAAGAAATTCCAGATCCTACTGCTTCAATGCGTAAACCATTGGAGAAAGCTAGTAGAGAGATTACCTTTTGGAGACAAGGGTTTACTGTTGGGGATGGGCCATTGAACAGATATGATGACCCTGCTAATGAAATGATTTTACAAGAATTGAATCAAGGTAGAGTTCCATTATCGATATTGGATGTGGAATTCGGTCAAGATGTTGATGTAAGCGTTATTAGAAAAACTGATGAAGACTACACGCCACCAAAGAAAAAGGTTGGTGGATTTTCTGGTTCTGGACATAGATTAGGATCCCCAGTTCCCGGTGAACCACTTGGGGCTACTGCCACCACTACTGACACCACTGTCACTAATTCCGAAACCAGTCAAAAGTCTTCTAATGTTGCTGATAGTAATAGTACCAATAATGAATCTGAACCTCAAGGAGACACTCCTGTCCAGATCAGATTTGCTAATGGAAAGAGAGCAAGTCATAGATTTAATGCTACTGATTCCATTGCTGTAGTATATGACTTTGTAAGGTCTCATGAATATTCTGATCCTTCTAGGCAATTTATTTTGTCGCATGCATTCCCCGTAAAGCCAATTGAAGATTCGGAATCAATCTCTGTCCAAGATGCCAAGTTGAAAAATGCTGTTATTGTACAAAGATGGTCCTAATTGTTTATGAATGCATATAGGTTTAAGCTATTGTAGGAGTTATACTAAGTAATCTACAATTGAGATCTTGTCTCCATCTCTATGTGCGTCTCTCATCTCCATGTCTCATCTTCCTCATCTTCGCATTAGCGAATCACACCGATGGGCCATTGTGGATATTAAAGACGCTATTCAAAACACTTTATGCTCTTACTATATGTACTGTAATCCAGCATGTATAACATAGCTCTTCGAATACGAGCTATTCATAGCATTTCCGGCCCCGAGCGGCGAATATTCAACCGGTTGACCACCTCAAAAAGACAGTTATTTACAAGCATTCCTAAATACCATCGTACAACTGACAACTCACAAGACAATAAGAATCCTTTAAATGAACTGGAAGTCGACGAAACCGAATCCAAAAGAGATATATCTATCAACTCAGATGATTTTTTTATCACCACTAACAATTTTAACTCGGCTTCAAATGGTACATTGAGAACAACTATCAAAGACTTTTACCTAAACCAACCACCATACAAGGGAACGGCTTTGTCACCTCAGGAACTTCTGATTAAAGAAGCTGAAATCGAACATTTGGTACGACAGAAAACCTATGACTCTATTGAGGACTTGAAGGAACTTATTGACTGCAATGAGAATCAAGTACCGATCGTAGGGTCTATCATCCAGTACAGAGATCCTGTTACAAATGGTACCGGTTTCGGGATGGTGGTTCGAGAAGCTATGTCCCAATTCAACGAAAATTACAATAAGGTACTCGTACTAACTAGTAATAATGAAATTCAGACTATACATACCCAAGATATTCATTTGCATTTCCACGGAGTGATTGACATTAACTGGATCCACTCGTTAAAAATCCTTGAAAACAGATTTGATCAAAACTATTATAGCAGAATTGTTCTTGTAAATATTATTAGATGGTTTATGAATAAATCCATCGAAACCTCTTGTGCTATTTCCAACTTGGATATCTTGTATGCTCAAAATTGTCATGAAACGGGTCTTTCCAGCATATGTATACTACAGATTTTACAATCCCTTGCCACTACTGAAGAGAACCTATTGCCCTTAATGAATGAGGACTATTTTCACCAATGCATGGTGATTCTTGGTATTTATGCAAAGTTAAATGATGCTCCTCATCAATGGCTACTCTCTACTAATTTCCCCAAGTTGGGAGGCACAAATATTATTGACAATGAATGCTCCAACAATTTAATCAAGAAACCAGAAATTTATGTTATTCCTCATCATATAACGGTATCTTTGAATATCTTGTCTCAAACCCTAGATGATCCAAATGGGATGAAGGATCTCAATAGTTTCGTGGATGACTTTGTTCGTCAACAATCTTCTATTCACAAGCGGTCTTTAATGGACCTCCATATGTATTTCAACTTATGGGATGGTTTAAAGTTTAAATACTTTCTTGATGGTTTAAAATTTCTAGTGGTGTATCCCAATCATGATTTATTGCAGAAGTTACTTAAGGTCGAGTGCTTTAGTCACTTAAGCTCGTCATTTGTGAAGCCAATTGATATCATCAACTTTTTGCAATTTACTGGTATTTTCACTGATTCTTCTGATCCCCACCTTTCTGTTGGCCTTCATGCAAAACCTAAACATCTTTCCAAGGTGTCAGTGACCAAAGATGAACAATTTGATTCAAAAATATACTTGTTCAAGACATTGCATGACACTATAGAGACCGACATGTTTAGTCATCTTCGAAATGGTGTTAACCAGCTAAGTGTGGATGATACTGTGTATATAATACCAGTTGAAAACAGTAACATGAATGTTGGTGTTTCCTTGCAAAAGTTGAATTCGAGAAATTTCCTAATTAAGGTCCATGTTCCTGATATAATAACAAAGATACCTCCTAATTCTAATACAATGAGGACAGTTCTAGAGAACACTTATCACCAAACTCCGTTGTCACTTTTAGATAACTCGGTAAGTTTGTTTGATGAGGCTCTTATAAACAGAATGAAGTTCAAAGGTACTGAAACTAATAACAATGCTATGGGGAGCAATCTGGCTGAATATCGGACTGTTAAGGAAATCTTCGACAAGACTAGACAAAAGTTGGACAAACCAAAACCCCAGAGCTCACCAGGGCGTTACTCTTGCATGACAATATCATTCAAGTATAATACTCACGAAGGTAATCCATTCAAAGACATAGCCGATAAGGTCCTGATTTCATTTGATGATATATCTAACGCCAGGTTCTTGGATCTAACCATGGAAGAATTGACGACAGCTATGAGTGGAAGACGAAATATGTTACCGTTTTCACTATTTAGATCCCAGAGACTGACAGCAGGGGACACTAATCTGATTCAAGCTAGCCGTCTTCTTGATGAAGACTATCTGAATATTGGGTTTATAAATGGAGTATTTAAGAGTCATTTTAGTGTACGGAATATTAATGGAGCTGCTAATATTGGACCATTAATAGATGACAGTATTAATTCGGACAAGGCTAAATTTTTCATTCAAGAATTGGATAAGTTTGCAGGAGACTTAACGGCCCAATACTGCAAAAGACATGAAATTCCTGTATTTAATAGTCACCAGAGTATCTTATCGATGTCAGAGAGCTATGATCCAAATTCAGATGAAGTATTAGTTAACCATGATAATTTGTTACTTCCACATTTTCATTCCAATTCTTTCTTCCAACTTTTAATATCTAGAGATGCCAATGGGTATGTATCATTACCAGCATATATAATTGGACGTAATTACTTGAACCGGCCAACATTGACAGTAAAGCAAGACCATAAGCATCTCCCCAGTGGGATTGAACATGGATATATGACCCTTATAGATCCGGCTAATAACGTTGAAGCACTCCTCAACCAATTCCAGCTTTTGAGCCATGTAAATCAGCTCTACAAAACACAACAACTTTTAAAACTTCAAGATGATGAATATCAAGAGAATACTGAGTATAGAATAGCCAAAACGTCGGCTCACTTGAAAGGCCATGGGTATAACGTAAACGGACCATTACCAGCTCACATACTTGACAAGTATACCTTAAGCTTAGCAAATGCTGCTAACATGAAGAAGTTTTTATCAAATACCCAAATAAAGTTTTGGAAGCTCAAACAACTAGAGAGTTGGTTACAAGGTTCCGGTACGACAGAGACAGGATCTTTTGACTGTATTATCACCGACACAGGATTCGAAGTTCCCGAAACTGATATCAGGCTTTCGAAATGTTTTGTCAAGCAATTGAACCTTGAAGTGGAAATTGCTATTGACAACCATAACTACAATTTTACCATTGGATCGGTGGTTAAATCACATAATATTCTTTACTTGGATCCTGTTGAACACCGGTGTGTACTTGGAGAGAGTCCCACATATTAGACCCAATAGCATTATATTTTAGCAATACACTTATAGACTAATATATTAGCATCTAATACTCTTGCCAGAGAGTATACCAGCATTTATAACCTCATCTCTCGCAGCCACCAGTCCTGTATATATTTGCGGAACAATTTTTCACTTCTCAAATGTGTAAAAGTTGACTCACACCGTTACACAATTAACCAAACCATGTTTGCAGATATCCAACCATCTGCTGATACGTTAAAGGGAATTATTGATGGTCAGAAAGATTCCGGTCTCAAGAATGATAAAATTAAATTATATCCTCTTTATAAGTATGTTTCCAGTGAAGATTTAACAGTTCATCATGCCTATTTGAAGTTGGCTCGTTTGAATGACCCGGCTAGACTGCCATCATTTCTTCTAGAATCAGCCCTTATTGGAGATCCTGTTGACCGGTATTCATTTGTTGGTATTAATCCAAAAAAAATTATAAAGACCGGGGATGATGCCAATAAGTTCGAATCCCAATATTGTAATGTAGATCCTATTACAATTTTAGAACAAGAATTGAATAAATATGATCAAGTTGCTTTACCAGGATTACCAAAGTTAAGTGGAGGGGCCATTGGATATATATCATATGATTGTATTAAGTATTTTGAACCTAAAACCCGTAGAGATTTGAAGGATACTTTACAAGTACCAGAAGCAGTATTGATGTTATGTGATACTATTGTTGCTTACGACCATGTTTATCAAAGATTTCAGATCATTCATAATGTAGAAATCTCTGATGCTTCAGATATTGAAGCGAAGATGGAAACTGCTAAGAAACAAATCAATCAAGTGGAAAAGATTTTGAAATCAGATGTTCCTATTAGCGAAATCACTCCTAAACAACCACCTATTAAACAAAATCAAACATTTACATCTAATATTGGACAAAAGGGGTATGAATCACATGTAACCAAATTAAAGGATCATATTTTAAAGGGAGATATCATTCAAGCCGTCCCATCACAAAGAGTTGCTAGACCAACATCTTTACATCCATTTAATATCTACCGTCATTTAAGAACCGTAAATCCTTCACCATATCTATTTTATATTGATTTGATTGAATTTCAAATCATTGGAGCCTCTCCTGAATTATTGGTAAAATCTGATGTAAATGGTAGAGTAGTTACACATCCAATTGCTGGAACTATTAGAAGAGGGAAAACCAATGAAGAAGATGAAGAGAATGCTAATACCTTAAGAGCTAGTTTAAAAGATAGAGCCGAACATATAATGTTGGTAGATTTAGCCAGAAATGATGTTAATAGAATTTGTACCCCTCAACTGAATAAAGTTGATAAATTATTAACCATTCAACGGTTTTCACATGTTATGCATTTAGTATCTGAAGTCAGTGGGACATTAAGAGATGATAAAACTAGATTTGATGCATTTAGATCAATTTTCCCTGCTGGAACTGTTAGTGGAGCTCCAAAAGTTAAAGCCATGGAATTAATAGGAGAATTGGAGAAAGAAAAAAGAGGTGTTTATGCAGGAGCTGTTGGACATTGGGGGTATGATGGGAAGTCTATGGATACCTGTATTGCTTTAAGAACAATGATGTTTAAAGATGGAGTAGCATATTTACAAGCTGGTGGAGGAATTGTGTTTGATAGTGATGAATATGAAGAGTATATCGAAACCATGAATAAGATGAAGGCCAACAATAATACCATTGTTGAAGCAGAGGAGATTTGGACAGATAAAGTAGGGGCAGAATAAACTGACCATGGATCTATATATAAGTACAAGTATCTAATATAAATCTATAACCACAA
Source organism: Yamadazyma oceani (assembly GCA_030569555.1). Classification (NCBI taxonomy): domain Eukaryota; kingdom Fungi; phylum Ascomycota; class Pichiomycetes; order Serinales; family Debaryomycetaceae; genus Yamadazyma; species Yamadazyma oceani. Next base: position 353,031 of record JAJMLF010000006.1, on the reverse strand, counting down.
GTACCTGTAAGTGGTGTCAGGTCTCAGTGTCAGTGGTCTCACGTGTCACATGACCTTACATCGGGCGGCCCAACGTCGAGAACGATGATCATCACCAACCATTGAACTCACAAGTCTATCAAGGTGTACAAATACATCCTCTAATTGAAGTGGTACCTTGTATATATAGTTCTACTAACTACCACTTGTCCATTTTCTATCCATATCTTATACAACAAGAAATTACTGGAGTTAAATGAGTACTCCATCCGACGGAAGGCTCCATGGGAGTGCTTCACCTGACAGTGCCAGTAAGAATAAAACTCCCACTTCCTGGGATCCTGAAGATGATATGCTTTTGATGCATTTAAAAGACCAACAGCAGTTAGGGTGGAAGGCCATTGCTAGTCATTTTACCAATAGAACCCCAAATGCTTGTCAATTTAGATGGAGGAGGTTGAAATCTGGTAATTTAAAGAACCCTCCTAAAGGGAATGGGTCGGGGTCACCAGCTTCTGGGACTGGTTCTGGAGCTGGCACGGGGGCCGGGAACGATGGTGGTAATGGTGGTGAAGGTTCAAATAAACGAACCGGTGGATATAAATCACCTCTGGGATTTGGGGCTGATATGGTGACGGAACCACCTCAACATAAGAAACAAAAGAAATATCCTTTCCCCAATACTAAAGCTAGTGGACATTCTGGAACTGGATTCCCATCTGCTTATTCACCCATTACCACTTCTAATTTTCCTACTTATGATAATAATGTCAGTAATGCCTTGGCAGGTTTAAATGCCTTGTCCAACAATTCTTCCAATATGTCTACACCGGTGCCAAGTTATGATGGGAATGGGAATTCCAATCCGGGGACTCCTAATGATCAATCCCCTCCGGCTCCACCACCTCAAACAACAAATAACTATGAACATTCTCCTAGTGTAGGGATCCCATTAGATCCTCAACATGAGAATGGCTCGTCACATGATGGTGGGGGTTATTATGTGGATATATCGGTTGATCCAACCATGAATTTACCTCATAATCAACCCCATCCAAATGCTGCTCAAGGGATGTCTCCTAGAAATTCGACTTCGGGATCTAGTGGTAATTCGGGTAATAATCATGGATTAAATCATAATAATTCTATTATTCAAATTGTTAAAACTGAAGATAGAAATTCAATTTCTTCTTCTAGAGATAGTATATCATCATTGCCATCCAAATCAATGAATATACCTCATCATCAACAAAATTCTTTGGCTCATTTACCTATTATATTTGGATCAAATGGTAGTATAAGTGGTCCTTCTAGAAATTCTAGTATATCTCATTCAACTACTGTTCCTAGTCTCAGAAGAGGTAGTGTAGTAGGGGGTCCTGGTTATTATTCTCGTTCAGGATCAGTTGTTATACCGTTTACTGGTGATAAAAATGATAATAAATCCAGTAAAAAATCTGATAAACGTAAGAAAAATCAAACAAAAGATACTAAACAAAAGAAAAATCCTAAAGAAGTTATTAAGATCCCATGGTCAATGGAAGAAGACGAGTTATTGATTAATCGTCGAAACCGAGAGTTATCATTTGCTGAATTATCTATTCTACTACCCCAACGGACAGAAGGTGAAATATGGACCAGAATTGATTACTTGGAAAAATTAAGAAATGGTAATAGATCTAGTATTGCTAGAGAAAGAAGAAGAAGACAATCCTCTATTGGTCTTGATGATGTAGAGGATTTCTATATGAGTGATATTGGTGTTACTGAAGATGATGATGATGATGAAGTATTGGTAGACGTAGATGATATTCCTCAACCTCATAGGCGAGGATTAAAGAGGCGAACAAGCTCAGCAGTGAACCCATTAACGGTTAATCATTGATATCATGTGTATGATTTTTACTTCTATTATCTTTATATGATGTGCTTATATGTATTCTTGATAATATAAAATCTCTAATAAAGCTTCAAATCTCCTGTTATTTGGTCGATGACTGCTTTTGGAGCCGGTCCTAGCCCTAATACCGTGGCAGATCCCGATGCTATTTGAGTCCTACCAGCATCATGAACTATATAAGAATTGATTCCTAATGAAATAGCTTGGGCAAAAAGTAAATCCATCCCTTCTTCATCTGGTACCTGAAGGGTTATCTTTGCCTGACCATTACCAAATTCCCATCTTTTAACCATTTCAGGATTATAAGCTGGTGATTCAGGATTCGTCATCTTTTTATATAATGCTAATGTAGCATGCAGACATTGAGCTGCTGCTTTTCCTTTCCCCATTTTTAAATCATGACGAACAATTAACGTCATTCTAACCTCTCCTCCTATAGTATTTAAGTCTCGAGAGTCGATATCAATTCCTTCATCATCAGATTCTTCTTCGTATGAATATTCACTGGACACTTCTGATGAAGTTGATGAGCTTCTCTTGGGGGCCACTAATCTTTGTTTTTTGGTTGGAGACTTACCAGGAAGTAAGTACCGGTCCACTAGGATCCCCGTGAGAAGAGAAATAATACTAATAGAAACAAGCTTGCCTATAGTTGGTTGTACCATTTGATCCTCTGTTGCACCAGTTAACTTTGCCCATCGCAGTGCGATCGGTGCTGCAAAAGGCCTTGAAAACTAATTGGTGCTGGCAATGCCGTGGCTATTACCTTATTTATGCCAACACTTTCTTCTTGGTTCCCTTCTTCTTCTTCTTTTTATCGACCTTATTCACAAATGACCTCCAGTTGGCCACCCTATTCTCTCTTTGGTCCTCCCAATTGGCTGCTCTTTCTCGTTTTATTTTCATTTCTTGTAGTCTGTTATCCTCATCTTCTCTTTGCTTAGCCTCCCGTTTCTGCTTCAATTGCAACTCCAAATCATCTTGTTTAGCTTCTTCAGTAAGAATATCTGCCACTTGCTTGCGGAGAGACAACACATCTTTGGGATTGGACGATTGAACGTGGTGATAGATGTCCATCAACTTGCGCTTATCAGGAGCTGTTAGGGCATCATTTGGGTTATCATCAGTCAACCGAACAGATAAAACATCATTAGCCTTCCTAAGTCTGTCAAAAGCTGTGGGAGCATCTTTGTTGTCGGTCTTATCCGGATGTATAAGTAATGATTTCTTCCGGAATGTCTTCTTTAGTACTGCCTCTTGGATGTCTACATCATGGGGCACGAGGTCTAGAATTGCAAAATAATCATTTTGATTACAAGCTAGTATTCTGGAGATTTCATTATCACGTAGAGTAGCTTGTTCTGCTTTAGAAAGAGTGGTTTCTAAATCATCTGACATGATTATGTCAATGGTATTTGTACAGATTTCCTGGATCCCATCGCACTGAACAAATTGTAGATGCAACCAACAGCACTTGCAGGGGTCAAAAGAGCTGTAAGAACAATACGAACAATGACATCCACTGGTAGTTGGAAGCCTAGATACTTCGACATTGGAGTGAACTTCTCTGATCCCATGTTTCAAGGGTATTATAATCATTCCTCCACTCCCAAGCACCCTCCAGACTTGAGTGATGTTATTCAAAGAGCCCATCTTTTCAATGTTAAAAAGATGTTGGTGACTGCTTCCACCATCAAAGAAAGCTCTGATCATTTTGCCTTATGTGATGAGTTTCCCAATGATTTTTATTCCACGGTAGGTATTCATCCTTGTACGGTGGCTGAAGAATTTTATACCAAATCTGATGATGGGTCTTATACGGAAGAATTATCTTGTGAATGTGATGATAAATTGCAACAATTGAAAGATCTTGTGATCTCTGGAGTGGAAAGAGGTTCAGTTAGGGCCTTTGGTGAAATTGGATTAGATTATGATAGACTTCATTACTCTTCCAAGTCTCAACAGATTACCATGTTTAAAAAACAATTACAAGTCATTGCTTCTTTGAAACATTTACAGTTACCCTTATTCTTGCATATGCGTAATGCCTGTGATGACTTTATAGAGGTATTAACTCCATTTATTCACGATGGGTCAATACTAAAGGGAAATGGTGTGGTCCACTCCTTCACTGGTACAAAAGAAGAACTAACCAAATTGCTTGATTTGGGGTTCTACATTGGTATAAATGGCTGTTCTTTAAAGACGGATGAAAACTTGGAGGTGGCTAGTATGATCCCCATTGATAAGCTCATGATAGAAACCGATGCACCATGGTGTGAAATCAGAAAAAGTCATGCTAGTCATAAATTCATATCTCCATATCCTAATAAATACTATCCCAAAGTGGCTATCCCTGAATTACAAAACATGTCGCTTGAATCCGAATCTGATAATGGTCTGGAACCTGGTAAGAAGAAACCTCAGCCTAAAAAGAAACAACCTTCTATAAAATTGGATGAGTTTATTCCATTTCCATCTATCAAAAAGGAGAATTATGATAAGCATATAAATGCAGTAAAGGAACTAAAGCAAACTGGTCATAAAGAAGATGGAACAGGAATTGGTGAATTAGCTTCACCTTTGATTAAATCCAGAAATGAACCCGTTAATGTGGGATTTGTAGCTGAAATCCTATGCAAATTACATAAATTGGAGGATGAAAAACAGATAGAGCATTTCATTGATACGGTGTTTGAAAACTCATGTAAGATGTTTAAAATTGCCTGATACATAGGAATGCCTCTATTATACACTTATATACAATATAAAATTAATATACATATTTTAGAATTTATTTCTTAATTGACGGTTGGTGGGCCCACTAGATGATGATTTGGAAACTAAAACACTATTTGCACCATTGACTTCATGAAATCCATTGGTATTTAATCGTCTTGAAGACCGTTTAGGTGGGGTAGATAAGTGCCCATTTGATTGAAAAAAACTCTTTGAAGGACTAGCACTTTGGTTATAATTTGCTTTGCTCCTAGACCGGGTGTTAGGTGTACTATCCCCTGTCATTGTTACATTGTTGTCATCATGTTCGTTACTGGTTTCTTCTGCTTCCTCTTCATCTTGTTCCATTTTTTCGACTTCTTCAACCTCATCTATCGAAGCTTCTGCTTCTTCTGCATCCAAATCTTGTTCTGAATTATCATCTACTTCTTCATCCTCATCGTCTTCTTCACCTGGTTGACCGTCCGATTCTTCAAAATCTGATTCTTCACCTTCATTATTATCACTCAATTCATCATCAAGGTCATCAAATCCTGTTTCGTCCACGGAGCTTACATCTGCATTATCTTTAATTTTCAAAGACAGTAATGGTTCCTGTGAAGGCTTAACATTCTTATTGGTTTGTATACCAGGATAGCAGATAAGGTAATTATTGAAATCAGACCCAATATCTGGATCAGGTGGTTGTGATTCGGCTAATATTTCAATTTCCTTACAGGCTTCTTCCTCAAAAGTATAAGGATTATCAATATCATCTTTTAAAAAGCTAGCCAATAATCCAATACCATTATGAACTGGTGGTGGCACGGGAATATTAGGATTATTTAAAGTTCCATTTTGAGAAGGATTCTGATTCTGTATTATGGCAGGAGCAGAATTGATTCCACCAGATGGGCCAAATAACATTGGTTTCCACAATAGCTTTAAAGGATCAAGAGTTACATAGTTTTTGGCTTCAAAATTTTCAATAACCGAATTGACCTTCTTGAGATTGATAACTATTGCATAGGTGTTGGTTGAAGGGTCTTTAATTAAAGAATCTAATTGTTCTAATCCCACTACAACATCTGAAGGAATCATTCCCGATAACTTCGAAAGACTTTCTATAGAAATTCTAATTGGACTTGGTTTTTCCTCTTCGACATCCTTGAGATACTTCAGGTATAGAAATTTCAATCTATAAGCCATCGATAACTTCCAATAATTTCTATAACTTAATAACCCCAAATCACTGAGAGGTTTTTCAGGGGTCCCAAATTTAAATTCAGACCTTGTTAGTAGATAGCTGAAATCTATCAAAAGGTTCCCATAACCTTTTCTTTGATATATAGGCAATGTTAAAATACAAGATACATTATAATCAGATCCATTCAATTTTTCCTTTGAAAAATACCCCACGAAATGATAAAGGGAAGGATCTGAATCATCTATTTCGGTCAAAACATAGAATATAAATGGTTCAACATCATAATATAAGGTTTTGGAATTGAGAAAAAGTTTAGCCAAAAGACATAAATTTTGACAATAACTGATATTTTTCCGACCATCAACTTCCCAAACAGCAATTTTCTTCTCCATGTCTCTATAAATCTCCACTCCAGGAGGATGTCTATTTGACATATTACAGTTCTTCAATTGGTGTCGTTGATACGAAAATGGTGAATTCATATACTTTAAACAATGCTCACAGATATAAAGAAGCCTTGATTGAGAATATTCTTCTGGATATGGAGATCTATACCAAGTATCAATCTCATAATGTCTAAATCGTATCTTGCTGATTTGAGATTTTAAATAAGTCCCATTGGTTTCAGGAATAAGATCAAGGTTATCACCATGAAGCTGTTGAGTAGAAAGTCTTAGCCCTTGGCCCTCTTTTTGAAACTTCTCAAACATTTCTCGATCATGTTTTGTGGGGTCTGTATCATTGATTATACACTCGGGAAACGGTAATATCCCTTTATATGGTAAGTCTTTGTTGTCGTATTCAGGATCAAGCTTTTTGAAAAAACTCTGGTATTTATTGGAGTATGTGATAGATATCTTAAATGCTTGCTTATCGTGTCGTACTGTCCGGACGTGACTATGATAATAACGGTGATCGGAGATCAATTGATGACGTTTTGACCAATTTGATGAATTGAAAGACCTTCTTCTACTAGAAGAGGCCCCATTAGATACGGCCCTTTCATGACTATTTCTAGATCTATTTTTAAGCCCATTATTGCCCTTAAGAGCACTGGCAACAGCCGATATGGTTGGGAGGATATCTGAAGGAGGAGTCGATGATTTGCTCTTTTCCTGCAACATTCGCCTTCTTTCTGAACGACTCAACAGGACCTCATGACCTATTTTATCATAAATACGGTTGTCAGGGATCCTTAGATCATCTAAAGGACTCTTTTTCGGTGGCATCCTTTAGGTGATAGAGCCCTCTAGCTAAAATTATAAACACTTGACGTGAATTTGGTTAACGCGGAATATGCCCGGTGGGCGAACGCCTTTACAAGGTTTGGCTGAAAAAAAAAAGTTGGCTAGATGATACATAGAAACCAGTAGTAAGATATATATTAAGAATTGAAGTAATCGTAAGATTGTAACAAATATATCTGCATAAATAAATTCCTGGGGGCTAGTTGCCATACATATAGACATACAAATATATATATATATATATGAGTGTGTGTAGCAATAATATGATTATATGTAACGTATAGATGTAATGTAAATGAAGCCTTATTATCTAGTAAACCGGAGGAAAAACAAGCAAATATTAACGACTAATTTCTAAAATTCTATCAACAGTAATCATAAGGAGAAATGACGTTAGGTTAGTTTGAATATATATACTGATCTGTGCCACGTTAGCAAAAGGAATCAAACTAAGTCAAAAATAACAAAAAAACTCAACAAGGATAATAATATCAACAGGAACAAAAAAAACATAGTAATAGCAATTCGTTAGAACAAAAGTATATTAATCATGAAAAGGATTTTACTCATTTGGAAGCCAGTTTGAAACTGTCTGAAGAGGTTGGTGAATTAGATTTGCCTGAAGACCCTTTGTCGGCATCATCATCTTCTTCTTGTTCATCTTCTTCTTCAATATCTTCTTCGATATGTTTGTCATGAATATCTTCAACGTCTTCAAAATTCATTTCTTCAGACCCCGGCATACCTAAATGAGCCAATAAAGATTGAGCCGAACTGGTATCTAAGTAAATGACTCCATTTTCATTGGTGATAGCATTAGAAGCTAATAATTTCTGTAATGAAATGGCACCATTACCAGTATCATCAACTTCTTCACCCTCTCTACCTGCATGTTCGTTATCATTGTCATTTTCATTGTGATTTTCATCATCTTCGTCACGTTCATCAAATTCATCTCCTTGTTGATTACGCAATCCTGGTAATCCGCCAAACATTGAATAACCACCAAGTCCACCAGCTCCAGGACCTGATCCACCACCATTTCTTGAATTAGCTCCAGATGCTTGTTGACCAATTTCATAATATGGACCATATATATCTTTATAAATTTCATCGTAAGGTTGAGAAATAGGAGCATATTTCTTAGAATCTTCAGATTCATTTGATTGACTAATGTTGACTTTTTCAATAACTCTATCATACCATTGATCTAAAGTTTCATTTTTACTATAATCTAATAAAGCAACTACTGACATTGACATATTATCACAACCAATACCTGAACCATCACTAGTAGGAGCACAACAAAGTTCCATAATTTCTTCACAAATAGTAGTTAATGATTTTCTTTCAAATATTCCTCTTCTAACACATTCTACACAATTTTGAGAAGTTAAACAATCCCAAATACCATCACAAGCCAATATAATGAATTCATCATTTTCAAAGTTAATGGAATGTTGAATAATATCAGGATAACAAGTAACTATTTGTTCTTCAGCTGGTAAATCTATATTCTTTTTAAATTCAAAATCTCCAATACCTCTTGATAAGGCAAGATTCCCATTAACTCTACCCATATCAACATATCCACCAGCAGAACATATTCTGGTTTTCTCTCCTTCATTAGAAGGTTTATGATCATAAGATAATGCTTTAGCAAATCCATCAATGGACATTACAGTTCTAGAATCTCCTGCATTCCCACAATATATGGTATCTGGAGTTATTAATACTGAAGTGGCTGCACATCCACTATCATCATCTCTCATATTGAAGTCTCTTAAAATAGCTTGATCACAATTAAGGAATCCTTCTTTTAAAGCATTAGCATAATCTTTCTTCTTGAATGATTCAGTCGATCTAATAATTCTATGTAAGAAATCCCCAGTGAAAATAGCTGCCTTTTCTCCTCCATGACCATCATAAACCCCAAAGAATGATACATGTTCATAATCCTCACCTATAGGTTGACTGTCTTCATTGGAGGAAGACTTGTTATTATTTCCATTGGTCGTATCTCCATTATCACTCTTCTTCAGTACTTTATTACTCTTATTGTCATCACTATCTTCATCCTCCTCATCTTCAAATTTTTTATCATCATCCACATCGATTTCTTCAGGATCATAATCCTTAATTTTATGCATATCTAAAATGGTAGAATGGGCATCTTCCATATTAATTCTCCACCCTTGCATACATGAAAGACCATAAGACACATACTTGTCTTCGGAATCAATTGAATGTTTTTCCGTTACTGGTTGTGAAAGGATTTGTCCCATCTTGAGTGTTTTCTGGTGTTATTTATATCCGTTGATGTCTTATAGTTCCACCGTTTTCAATCACCACTAAAATGATTTCGATTACAACAAGAACAAATACTAGAAAAATACAATCTCCTGGATGTCAGGTGATCAGTTTATGTGGATATGGGAATAATAATCAGACCAATTAATTGATATGACGGTCTGCTAGATAGCTATAAATCTCCAAGGGTATAAATACTCTGTATCACAACTTTTGAATTCCTCTAGAACCTTGATGTCTGTTTCCATTAAAATTTTTTCCCTTGAGATATCGCCCGTAAGTTTCTTTTTTTTTTTAAGTTTGTGCGTAGAGCAATATCATGTGACAAGATTTGGGGCGAGCTTGGACCGGCCATGGGACGAGATGCGGGCCGAGAACTCTTTAGTGCGGCCGAGGGTTCGGTTGGGCGTCGACCCACTGGTAGGCGATGGGGTCGATAAAAATCTATAGGGCCATTGGTAATAAATAGGAATATATTAGGTACATAAAAACAAGGTTTAGATATATAACGATCTATTAAGAGCACATTATTGACATTATTTCATTCCAAATAAAAAAAAAAGAATGCATTATACGGTGTTTTATACATATCATAAGTATCGTAATCATCACACATAATCATTATACGTTATTAGAAAAGGTTATTAAAATAGAAAAAAAATCATAAAAAACATAAACCATATACTTCAATGACAACAATTCAGTGGTAAATTAGCAGTTAAATTACTTGGGTCCCCAAATCCCTGAACCAGTACCGGAAGGAGGATTTGATCCAGTATCATAATTGAGGTTAAAGGAATTAAATTTCCCGGTTAAATCTTGATTAAACTCATCAGATGGATGGGTCAGTGATTGGGGAACATTACTGCTTGATGGTAATGACGACAAACTACCGGCCAATTGACTATGTTGTCCAAATGGAGCAAATGTAGAATTGATATCATTCGATTGTAATGGTGTCGATGGTTGACTATTGTGTGTGGCCCCCGAGGTCCCTTGTCCACTTCCACTTGGTTGTGGAGTGTCATCTGAATCTCTTCCAGATAATGGCCCAGTTGTGCCTTCAGAAATTGATCCACTACTGGCAGTAGGATTAGCAACTGGGGCAATAGGGGCTGAAGTCCCAGATCCATTAGTTGCTGTAGCAGTAGCATTAAATAATGGTTGATGATGGTGCAGTGGGGTTGGGGTTGGTGATTCACCAGTGGATGGATTAGTTGTGAAAGCATTACTTAAAGGAGGTGTCGATCTAATATCTCCATAAGGAGCTCTTCCGGATGATGATCCATTTCTTAATATAGCAGCAGCACTGCTTGAAGAATTCATAGTATTCAACTGGTTTGGCAACAATGGTTGTTGGTTTTGGGGCATAAATGAAAATGGTTGAATTCCTTGATATAATGGAACTTTGCTGTTGTTAGCATGGCCATTTGGGTGACCATGAGCATGAGAAAGTCCATGAGTTTGGGAATTAGAATGGGAATGACCTCCAGTAGTTCCTGATCCACCACTATGGGGATGTGGGTGTGAATGAGAATGTGGAGTACCTGAATTACTACTAGAATATTGAGGGAAATGTTGTTGCACTGGAGTAGAATTTTGTTGTTGTCTCATTCTAGGTAATGGAAGGGCTGATTGGGAATGAGATCTTAAAAGTTCTGGATGATTAGGAGCATTCAATGGATTAGCAATTGGGTTCATCGAGTTATTTAATTGATTTAAATTCATCATTGAAGTAGAGGAGTGTGGAGTTTGATCACCACCAGCTCCTCCATTACCTAATCCTGATAATCCTCCAAATCCTGTAAGACTTCCGGAAGGATTCATACCACCTAAACCTCCAAGAGCTCCAAGTCCTCCAATACCACCCATTGAACCACTAGCTCCAGGAACTGGACCATTCAAATTCATATTGATATTATTTGATGGGCCGGAAGGATTGGCACCAGTAGGATTATTAATAGGATTTAAAGCTTGGAAGAATTGACCAGGCTTTCTTCTAATAATAATTAATCCATTGTCATATAATTCTAATAAATTTAAATAACCACATAAGCTGGATAACATCTTTCTTTGTGGCAAAGATAAATTAGGGGGATAAGCCAACTCTAAAGTTTTCTGACTATTCTCATCCTTGAAGGCTACTAATTGAGTAAATAATTCCAAAACTTCTAAATCATTAAAGTTCAAATCTGGTGGTAAAGTAGGTGGTAAATTGAAATTATTTGGTGATGGGAAATTAAGAAACATTCTCTCTTGAGGTTGTTGTTGGTTAATTCCATTGATGCTTAAGTTCTTGGTAGCAGCAGTAGTGGAAGTAGCAGACATTAAAGAAGCTAAAGAAGCATTCGAAGTTGATCTATGTTGTTCTTCTAATTGACCTCTTTTTTCTCTTTTTTCTCTTTCAATTCTTTCCCGTTCCTGAGCTGGTAACATCTTTTTATATTCAACTCTCAATTTTCTACCACCAATTTCTCTTCCATTTAATTGATTAACAACCAGGGATGTTTCATCGGTGGAAGTGAAATTAGCAAAAGCCAAACCTCGGAAAACACCATTATCAAAATGATAATTAAATGCATAAGGTAAAGGTAAACTTAATTTTGTCATTACGTCTAATAATTGTTCCTTTTTAATAGCAAAAGGAATATTTTTTATAACTATAGCAGTGGGGATTAATTCGTCATCATCAATATCGTCATCATCGTTATCATCATCAGCATCATCCGAGGATTCATTATTCTTTTTACCACTATTGGGCTTATTAACACCAGAAGAATTGGTTGCAGAATTCGGCCGTTTGTTGACATTAGTGGAATTGGCAGTAGTATTAGCATTTGCATTACCATTACCATTACTTCCAAGATTTCCTCCTTTATTTGAAGAGCCATTCAATTTCATTGGATTAGGTCCATTAACTTGACCAGAAACTGAGTTTCCAGGACTAGGAGTGCCACTTACTCCAGCAGCGGCTGCTACAATTGCAGCTGTAGTTACAGGAGTACCAGAAGGAGTACCAGCAGCTGGAACAGTAGATCCATTTGCAGAATTAGAAGAATAATTCCTCTTACCATCTTTTTCTTTACCCAAAGCCAAAGAACCCACGTTGGATTGCTGTTGTTTTTGTTGTTCTACCCAAGGAGTAACATCATTGAGGGTATTATTACCAGAAAACCAAGCATTGGAAACTCCACCAGGGTTTACTCCATTAGCAGCATTGCCAGGATTAGATGACGATGGGCCTGAGGAAGGTCCGGAACCAGTTGGATCAGCAGCTGGTGGAGCCCCAGCAACAGACGGATGCTGTGGATGTTGGCCATTAGGTACTGGATTAACTCCAATAGAACTAGCGTAACCAGAAGTTGAAGATAATGAACTCAAGGAAGGTCTCCGATGAAGATCTAGCTGATTAGGGGTTGACGATAAATTTCTCAAATCCATATTATTCGAAACTAAATAAGCAAACAACAGACCTTGAAATCAATCTTGACAATTTTTAAACCTCGAGGATTCGATTATAAACAGAACCGAATTTGGTGATGTTGAAAAAAACACAAACCCAACCTTTAACGGGAATCAAACCAATGAAATATCTATCTACACCGGTAAATATGTATATGGCTAAAATGGATTCAACGAGCAGATGCGTACTGAACAAGATCCAGTTGTGAAATACGGTGATCTGTGGCTGAAATGAAAAAACACAATCAAATGTCCCTTTTAACCAACTTGGAGAAGACTGCGATAAAATTTTTCTTCATCGTTTTTTTTTTTTTGATTGTCTGAATTTTTGATGTCGCATTTTCGTTTAGGCAGGGAGACAGCCAGGTGGGCAGCCAGGTTATGGAGTTAGCGGTGGAAGTCAAACAGAACGAAAGACTTCCGGTATTCTCTGGTGGCAATTCTGTCTCTGGCTGGCTTACTGTGAGGTTCTACGTGGTTTGTTTGTGGTGTTGGAGCTGTGGTTCTTCTGTAAGTAATAGATAGCGTATATAGTGTTGGTGCTTGTGATGTAGTATTGTTGGTGCTCTGTTGATGAATTGTTGGCGCTTGCTGGTGCTTTCGGTGCTAGCTGGTGCCTTGTTGCGTACTACGTGTTGTGTTAGGTTTACTGGTTTGCTTTAAATCAAGCACTACTAGCAGCCAGTTATTTTTGCAGCCTTGTCTCGTTTGATCACCTGACTTTCGCTGGGTGGTTCCATGGTGGTGCCAGCAGGTCGGACTTGGGCCCGCGACTGGGCCCGTGAGGCGACCGGTTCTGAGGAGAGCCCCACCAATTGAAAAGTTTTTCGGTGGGCGGACTACTTTCCCAAACTGCCAATTACACTTTAGGGTTTTCATTACCTCTAAGATACTTTACTACTGGTCAGAGGCCTTTAGGGACCTTTAGGATGCCGTTAGAATACTCCCCCCATCTCTACCAATCTCCAACCCACCTTTGTCCATCATTATCTCCCTCAATCTCTGTCACTGTTATCTCTGACACGGTCGCAAATTTTGTGCGTTGTTAACAAAAATGCGGTGAAATATTTCGTCCAAACCAACTTAACCTTTATACGAAATGGTATGTATCAGATGTGGTATCAACCGGGGAGGAGTTATGAATGTCTAGCAGTATTACATGAGACTGAAAGGATCTGTTCAAGGTCTTACTAGAATTTTGGAATTCTTGGAATTCATGTTGGTTCTGTTCTTTGCTTCCCTCAAGGTTGCCAACATCACAATTGATCACCTACTAACAATCAATAGTCTTCTTCATCAGTTGCCCCAGGTGGTTTAAGAAGTGCCGCCAAAAGAAAGAACATGACTGATAAAAAGTCACAAGCAGGTAATGCTAATCCAGTATCAACTCAAGCTGCAGGAGCTGGTGGTTCAAATGCTACCATGTTGAAATTATTTACCGATGAAGCTCAAGGTTTAAGAGTTGATCCATTGGTTGTGTTATTTTTGGCAGTTGGTTTTATATTTTCTGTTATTATTTTGCACGTTTTTGCCAAAATCACTGGTAAATATTCTTCATAATTTCTTTTGGTTAGTTTAAAATTAAAATATATATATAATCTATTTTGTAATTACATGTCATGTAATAATGCCTTTAATACAGGTATGAGTCCAGTTTTATGGACTAAATGTTTTTCCATGGTTGGTGTTTTAATTACTTCCCATTCGAAATCCTTGATCTTATATAACTTCTGCCATTGGGTTTCGTCATTTGCTGATGTGTATCGATTTCCTCTGACTTCAAGTTCAATCATGGGGTATGACTTACCTAGGATCATCACTAATGGAATTCCTATCATGTTTGATTGGTTGATTTTCTTCCCAAGATTGGTCTGTGATCTATTATCTAGTCTATAATCTACATGGTTTTCGTTTAAAACCTCATATAATGAATGACAATCTTGGCTTAGGCTATTGGATTCAATCACGGTGACATTCCAGGGACTTATACCCTGGGGCCATTTGAATCCTTTAGAATCCCGGGTTATCTCGGCTATACTGGCAATGATTCGACTGATACCTATCCCATAACATCCCATTACTAGTGGTTGGTTAACAAGTGATCCACCAGTCGAATGTTGGGGCACAGGAATTGTTAATTGTAATGGCTTGGAGTATTTGTCACCTAGGTAGAATGTATGTCCAACTTCAATAGCTCTATGAGTACTTAACTGCCCTTCATGACATTGATAGCAGGTTTCTCCTGCTTCGGCTGATACCACTGGCATCCCTTGAGGCAGTACTCTTGAATCATATACTGTGATAATATCGTCAATCACTGGTGCTTCAGGAATAACATTGTCTACATCTGGATAAAATACTTTCAAGAGATTCACATCAAATTTCCGGTCCTTTGGGTAAATCACTTTATAAACCTTAGTATCTGATTCCTTTGATTTAACAAATAAAGTTTCAGTAGCTATCCCAGGATCTACAACTTTAGGTTCCGATAAAGTCTTTTCAACATTGGAAATGTGACCACATTCATTGTTATCACACTTGAGTAAAGTATCTTCACCAGATTCATGTAGGTAATGCCATTCATGACTTAGTGAGCCACCAATATCACCTGAATCAGCTACTGCTTTAATATAAGGTAATTTTAAATCATCAAATATATTATGATAAACTTGAACCATTGTATTGTAGCTTTTGAGGGCCTGATGTTCATCTATATCGAACGAATAAGCATCTTTCATTAAGAACTCTCTGGATCTTAATAACCCCATACGAGGCCTCATTTCATCCCGAAACTTCTCATGGATTTGATAAAATATTACCGGTAATTCTTTATAGCTGGTTAAGTTTTGTTTCACAAGATTGGTTACATCTTCTTCACTGGTAGCCGTTAAACAATATTGCTGGTTGGAAGAATCAGTCAATTTGAAAAGTTCTTTATTATTCCATCGATTGGTAAGCTGCCATAATTTAGAATGTGATAGGATCGAAAGGCTCACTTCTTCAGCATCTATTTGTTGTAATCTATTGTTGATGATGTCTTTCAACTTGGTAATCATTAAAAGTCCCATAGGAAGCCAATGGACCAAGCCTGGTTTAGGATTATTGAGGAACCCAAACTTTGTGAATAGTTCATTGGTAGGAATATGATCTAATTTCTTGTCGTTGAATTTACTGAGATAAAGTTTGGGAATAGTTTTAATGGAGCTACTTAGTGTCCTACAGGGGTTATAGTATAACTTGTGAAGTCCCAAAGTCCTAGAGATAACCATGGAGGGTTAGAAACTCAGTAGTAATTATTTACCAATCTCACCAGATTTTGCTGCGAATAAATTTAATCAAACATGAAACATTTCATTTATCTAAACTATATAGATACGTAGATATTACTTTGTGACTTTATCTTTTAATGGTTGGTAATAGTCTTTATCGATTTGGTCAACTAAACCTTGACCATATTTTTTCAAATTAGTCATGGAATTGTTTAAATCATTTTGAGCAGTTTTCAAATGATCTTCCTCTTCCTTCTTGGATTTAAAAGGATTTGAAGTTTGAATTTGTTCTACTAAATGATTATATTTCCGTTTAGCCAACTCATATTGTTTAGAAGCAAAAGATTTTTGCTTTTCGATATCTTCAGATAATTGTTCTTGTTGTTTATTACCCCATTTAAACCATTTGTTTTTAGATTCTTCAAATCTCTTATTGGTTTCATCAACAACATCAGAACCATAAGCATTTAAATTGGCTAAAGAATTATTAAAATCATCTTTAGCAGATTTTAAAAAATCCTCTTCTTCTTGTTTAGATTTGAATGGATTATATTCTTGAATACTTTTAGTTAATTCATCTAAATTTTGTTTAGCAGATTCATATTGACCAACTGCTTTATCTTTATCTTGTTCATAAGTATTCTTTAATTTTTTTTGATGTTGATTACCCCAACTAAACCATTGGTTATCATATTGTTTTTCAGGAGGAGTAAGTTCTTTCTTAGATTTTCCCAATAACCAATCACCTAAATCATTGATATAATCAAAGTAAGACCCTACTGAAGATCTAATAGCATTTTGATCTTGATTAGGTAATTCTTGTTTAATGTCTTCCTTTTTTTCATTAAAAGACAAGTTAAATTTATTAGCCAATTCAGAAGTTTTGGCTTCTAATTGATTATATTTCTGTTCTAAATCTTTAGAAATTCCCGATTGGGATTGGTCCTTCTTATCAATTTGAAGGGCTGGTGGAGTGGCAGTCATTGAAGGTTCAGGGAATTCTTTAGGCATGGCTGATTGAAAGTTTCTGGAGATAATGGGGTTAACATTTTGGTCATAATAGTATAACCCAGCCCCAGCAACAGCAGTTGGAATTACTTTCTTCATCATTTTTAAAAATTGATATCAATTGAGTAGACAATAAAAAGAAAAAATTTGCCGGCAATATTCAACTATATATAAACTTTAAATCATTTATTGCTGTCTAAATCATGGTCGTTTATATTGCTATGAGTGGGTTCGTGTATGTGCCAGCTGTAGGCCGGGCATCCACAGTGCCATTGCATTCACATTACCAGTAGAGGTAGTAGAAATGATATGGATGGGGTCTATAAGAGGTCTAGAGTTGGTATACACCTTGTAGAGTTGGCGTACAGACTTGGGTCAATGGTTGGGGCTACCATGATGGTTTTCCGATGGTCGTCATTGGGTGTGACCGATTGGGGTTTTTTGCAGTAATTGGGTGAGATGAAGTAAAGGGCAGCGGGGGTCGGTGAGGGTGGGCTTTGGGCCCGAGCCCCCGGCGCGCCCCTGCCGTGCTGGTGCTCACCCCGTCCCCTGCTGGTGCTCCCACCGTGCTGCTTTGCACACCGTGCTGCTTTGCCGGCCCGCGCAGTCATTAATTTCTCACCTCAATCTTGTATCACACCCGCCTTGATGGTCACAGTTTTTCACTCACTCTGTGCACTGGTAACACCAACTATCTGATCCCTGTTCATGTGTGGCTCCCGTATATGAGAGATTACTGTTAGTTATACCCATACCAATAGATAGTCGACATGAATAGTACCATGGGCCTCGATATACCTACCTCAAACACCAATGTCGACACCGATTGCCTAGTCAAGGTGATCAAATTAACCAACCACGATCCGGTCCTGATGGTATTCTCGGGTGCTGATAGTATTACCGAGTTCAAACGACTTAATAATAGATGTTGGCGGCTACTCCATATGAATAAACGGCTTGGGAAATCTGGTGACTCGAAAAGGTTGGATGATTCCATTCAGTTATCCCATAAACCAATGGAAAATGCTGGATTAACATTAAATCTGACCAATACTTCCAATACCCTTTTTTCCCATATGTCTAATTTGAGTCTTCACAAACCTAGTTCTTCCCATTCTTCCATGAGTCACATTGATGAAGAGGATTTGTCTGATCATGATACTGTAAATCCGGCAAATGCTGCAAATGCTGCTCGTAATGATGACAATAAGAATATCTTTTTCATTGCCAATTCTCCTTCTCCTCCGGTTTCTCCTTCTGATCCAATACCTGGTAGTCAGGACTACTATCACCTGCAACAGCAACAGAAACTGCAACAACAACAACCAAAAGCCTCTCGCTCCCTGTCCTGTTCTTGTGACAAAGTGGGTTCTAAAAAAGTTGATCAAGATGACGTCAATATTGAAACCATAGCGGTTGTGCCTAATCGTCCCAAGAATTTGGCTCGTCAGGATTCGCTTTTCAGTAATAATAATCAAGTTAATATTCATAAATATTCCTCCTCCGATATATCTGATGATGGTATAGAAGAGGAAGATGAAGATGAGGATAATGCCGATTTAGAGTCCGATTTGGATTCTGAATGCCAAAATACCCTGTATGAATCTAATCCTGCAAATGGTACTGGTTCTAAGGATGGCCATATTATCCTTAAGCCTTCAAAAGATGCTCGTAAACATAGTAAAAGTGACGAAAGTGAATGGATGTCAGTGTCCTCAGAAGATGAAAAATCAGAGGTCAGTTATAAACCTATCAATTTTACCAAAAGGATGCCTCCTGCTCGTCAGATCTCTTCTGATATTATAACGATTACTGAAGCTCCAAAGTCTGAGAATTCTCCGCTTCTGAAACCAAGATCCTTATTATCTGGTTTGTTTTTGAATGAAATGGGAAAACAACATCTTCATCAACATCAAGGTAATCCCCTGGATTCTACCTCAAAGAATACTTCTATTTCATCTTCTTTAAAGTCTAGTTCTAATGGAAGATCTTCTAAACCAATTCTAAAACGGTCATCTACTACTGGTATAATTACCGTTGGCCAAGATGAAAATCCTACTACAGATACAAAAATCAAAGTCCAGCGGCCATCAATAATGTTTCAAAAAAAGTTTACTTCATTATCTGATATATCCAAAAAGTATCCTCACTTTCATAATAAACTGGTAAAGAATGATATCTTAAAGGATGATAACCCAGTAGGTACTGGAGATAATTCCCAAGATGAAAGAATTGGTCGGAGTCCTCGTTGTACTCAATGTAATGGTGTTAATCCCAGTATAATGGTAGATAAATCACATGAAGCTGGTAATGATTATGAGTCTTTGGCAAAGCAAAAGTCTATTGTCGGAATTAGTGATTTCAATGTGATATCTGGCAATCGTCAAGTTTCAGGAAGTAATAATTTAAATTCATCTTCGACTTCCAATTCTCACTTAAATTTGAATGCTTATAATGATAATAATCAAAGTACTGCTACTGCCAATAGTACAAGTACTACTTCATCTTCTGTAACCAATTCTACTAATCCAGGAAATACTTTCAACCAGATTTTATCTTCCAGTTTGAATAAGTATTCCATTCCTCAAAATCATTCTTTTAAGAATGTATTATCTAAATCATCATTGAATTTGACCAATCTTTTTGGCCATAAAAAGCATTCAAAAGTTAACGGCAGTAATGAAAGGCTCAAAAAATCTACCACATCAGTGTCTTCTGGTAACCATTCGTCCCATGCCGATTCCTCATCAAGTAAGTCTTATCAAAATGACAACTCAAATTCTGACATCAAGTCCGAAGTTGATGAGTCGAATGTGTCCCATCAAGACCTAAAACCTAGCCCGACTGCCATTCCTGGCCTGGTTATTTCACCTATTGCCACTGGTATTCCTACCAGAGATAACACTGATAGTGAAATTGGAAATGGAAACGGCGACCCCAAAGTTGATGTTGGTGCTCAAGACTCATATGGAGAAAGTAATGGGATCAATTTCTCCCCAAATACTACTAGGAAAACTATGTTTGATAGTGAATTGAGTCTGTCATTAAAGGATTCAATTAGAATCGATTATACCTTAGGGAAAGTTCCCTTGCCCCATAAGATTGTTGCCTCTGGTACTGCTCAATTGAATAGTGCTGATGATGGGTTTTCTGTCGATGATTACCATTCTAAAGGCTGGTAATTGTCAAGTTTTATTTATTCCACTTATAGATACGTGCTTATTGTAGCACCTGTATATTATCGTATATTATTGTGTGTATTTTTAATTAAAAGTTTGGAGGTCTGCTTTTGGTGATGCCTTTTTCGCAGCAAAATGATTTTTCACTCTATAAAAAATCAATTCCATTTCATCTTTAACCATGAAAACGGACTATTATGAGCTCCTAGAGGTCAAAACTGATGCTTCAGATACTGAGCTTAAGAAGGCATATAGAAAAAAAGCCTTACAATTACATCCAGATAAAAATCCTCACGATGTAGAAGGTGCTACTGCTAGATTTTCCCTTGTGAGAGCTGCTTATGAAGTGTTATCAGATCCACAAGAGAGATCCTGGTATGACTCACATAAGACCCAAATATTAAATGATGATGATATTAAACCCAGTGATAATAATGAAGATTTCGTGATTCCAAGCATATCTGTAGAGGAAATATATCGATATTTCAATCCATCATTCTACGCTCGAGTGGATGATTCACAAGCAGGTTTCTACTATGTAGTAGGAAGTCTTTTCAACAGATTAGCATCGGAGGAAATTAATCATGGGAGGTACCAAA
Organism: Yamadazyma oceani; assembly: GCA_030569555.1. Lineage (NCBI taxonomy): Eukaryota > Fungi > Ascomycota > Pichiomycetes > Serinales > Debaryomycetaceae > Yamadazyma > Yamadazyma oceani. The sequence continues at coordinate 332,153 of JAJMLF010000006.1, read as the reverse complement.
ACTTGCCGGACTACGATAAGTATCAAGATAATTCACCCCAAATTAATGTAATTGATGATAGCCAATTATTGTATCCTCGATTTGGGAACAGCAGTAGTGATTTTGCTACTCAAGTAAGAAATTTCTATAATGTATGGTCTTCATTTCAAACGGTGAAAGGGTTCAATTGGAAGGATGAATATCGGTTGAGTACGGCCCCTGATAGGAAAACGAGACGGTTGATGGAGAAGGAGAATAAGAAATTCAGAGATGCTGCTAGAAAAGAGTATAATGAGATTATACGTAATTTTGTTCAGTTTATCAAGAAAAGAGATCCCAGGGTTAAGGCCGGAATTCAGCAGTTAGAGAAGGAAAAAAAGTTGAGAAAACAACAGGAGATCAATGATAATATACGGCTCAATAAGCAACAACGGTTACAAGAGTTGAGTGAATTTGAAAACTTTCAGGATCAGGATTGGCAGAAATTATCATTAGAAGAACTAGATGAGTTGGAGGAAATGTTAAATGAAGAGTATAGAACTAGTTCGGATTCGGAATATGATGAATTTGCTCCCGTGAATGATGAGTTACAGAATCAAGATTTTGAATGCATTGTTTGTAATAAGTTCTTCAAGAATGAAAAGCAATATAACATTCATGAAAATTCAAAAAACCATCGTAAAGCTCTTAATAAACTTCGCTACGAAATGCGTAAGGAAGGGGTTGACCTTGGGATCGATGATGATGATTTCAAGACCGCTAGTGAAGGTGATGAAGAAAGTGAAGATGATGATGAAATAGATGATGGCAATGATGATGAAATAGAGGTTGATGATGTCGATATCGGTATCCACGATAATAACTCTGATAATGATGATAAAGAGTATCAAGAGGATAAAGAGATCGATAAAGAGGAAGTTCTTGATAACCAGAGCCCTGGGAGCGCCATATCTCAAGAACAGGAGTATGAAGTCGACGATGTAATAGATAGTGATAATGAGGATCTGCTACACACAGATTCCAGTATTTCCAAGTCCGGCAAAACCAAGTCAAAACTGAAATCAAAAGGAAAACAAAAACAACCAATTAGTCAAGTGGAAGAACCAATAGATGAAGACTTGGCCAAATTAACTGCTAGTTTAGCTACCGGAGCCAAATTAGACGATGATACCGATGATGACTGGGGAACTAAGAGACCTAAAAAGTCAAAAAGGAAAAAGGAAAAGACACCGATCTCTGATAACATTAGTTCTTCTGGTGCAATAGATGCAATTAATGAAGTTTCCAATGGTAATCAAGAGATTTGTGTTAGTTGTAAGCAACAATTTGCATCAAGAAACAAATTATTTCAACATGTCAAAGAAAGTGGACATGCAGCACCTCCTACACAAGTTAAATCATCATCCAAGAAGAAGAAGAAACGCTAGACCGATAGCATTATAAAATTTCATTAAACTATATAGATCTATAATAGTCCTGTAAATACATGCATGCTCAAAATTGATAAATGCTGATTTATCTCAATCCTAGCTTTGAAGTCTTTACTTTGGCAATAACTGGCTCATTAATACCTTTGTTACCAAGAGCACCTAGTCCTTCACCTCTAGACCATCCCATTCTTTCGAGTAATTGTCTTCCAATATTATCTGACGAAATCTCAGGGGCTTTTTCACCAACTATATCACCCTCTTTAACGTTAGCATTAGAATCTTTATTTCTTCCTCTTCTTCTGTCCTTTTCTTTATTACCATCACGCTTCGTAGTTTCATCTTTGGGTTTCTTTTGATCCATTCTTCCAAACACTGGTCTCTGCCTTAAAATAGCATAAACTCGATTATAATTAGGCAAGTACAGAAAGGTTCGTTTATTTTTCACCACCTCCATTGACAGTTTTAACCCATTACCACCAACTCGTTTACTCTTCATGTTGAAGCAATCGGCCATCTTACCTACTGTTTTGTTCCCGTGAGGATCTAAGGGTGGGAATCTTAAAGTACTTCTACTGCTATCATGAAGAAAAGTTTCAATTTCATCACGGATGTCTCGTATATGTAACATGTAAGGATATTTGACAAATAAATCATGATTTTTAATGCCTTCTTCTACTCTTTTATCTTCCTTGGCTTGTTTTCTTGCTCGTTTAGCGTCTCGTTGACTTAAATACTGTTCTTGTAAAGATTCCCGTAATTCTACATCCATGTCAAATCTTTCCAAATCCAATTGTTTCTTCTTTCCTTTACCCTTGGTCCTGACTGAAAGAGTAGGCTCTAGGTCTAAATCATCAGGGGCCCGTGGTTTATTCTTAGTAAACTCTAGTAAGTCATTTAAATTATCTTCGTCATCTTCATCGTCTGCATAATCATAATCATCTCGAGACAAATCTGGAGTTTCAGGATCTGAGCTTTCAGAAATATAAACGTCAGAATAATCAGGTTGTTCTTCTTCAGGTGGATTATTGATTAATCCCTTGGTTATGAAGTTGAGGAAACTCTTTAACCGATGCTCTTTAACTCCATTATCCACCACGTAGTCAATAATATCATCCTCTTCTAACCATATTGGATCACTAGTGCCGGTCATTTCAATACAGGAAGTATAATACTGGTTTTTTATTCCGTATCTAACATTCGATATCGAAATCTTGGAAACATCGAAATCGAAATCTTCCTCTAGAAATCCATATTCAGGGTCCTCTTGTCCATGATTCTCTGTCTCCGTTATATGACTTAGAGCTTGTCCACCTAAATCATCACGTCCACCTAAATCATCACGTCCACCTAAATCATCATACTCATCGAAGTCATCATCTTCCATCTCATTACCACTGCTACTGTAATCACTATCGTCCTTCAAATCTCTCATGATCTGGGATAAGTAATCCTTATATTCTGGACGTTCATCACTCTCATCATTACCCTCATCCATGTCACCATCGCTATCAAACGATATGTGCTTTCGCTCATTAACAAAACCTGGTTTTGCTCTCTTATCCAACTCATCTATTGCCATTAATTCAGTGGTCATTTCTCCGTTATGGTCTGTTTTTGTCTGAAGCGAAACTTTCCCGATGGTGATGACATCCTCGTGCTCAATACCATGATCCCTCGAGTCTGTTATAAGAGCAGCTTTCGGTTTAGCCATTTGATCATCTGCAATCGAATTATCACCTTCATCATCGATCACAAACGACACCAGTTCCTGTTGAGCTTCTTGTGTAGCTTCTACGTGTGGTTCCTTGGAAACATCCGGGATAGCATAGTCGCCTTCATCGCCTGATGACTCATTGCTCTGGTCATCACCATCTGATTGCTCTTTTACAACCTCAGATTCTTCAGCCTGTTGGGGTGGTGATATATCCTTTGCTTGTTCTGGAGAAGACGTTTCCTCCAACAGTACTTCCTCCAACTTCTGTCTTAGTTCCTTATTGGGATCATAAGTATTTTTAGCTTTTACAAATGCCATAGGTCTCTTTCTCAACGGCATTTTCATGGTCTCATCCATATGGTTATTAGTGTACAGGACTTCACTCATCATGGAATGTCTTCCGGGCCTTCTTGATAAGCTCTTCATACTATTCTGAGGTACTTTGGTATCATATTCGGGCATGTAAACTCCCTGGGTTAAATCCATTAGTTCTGGTGTATCATTTTGAAATGAATTAGCGGATCTATGGTTATTAGAATTTCCTTTACTCTTCCGTTTTCTGGAATTATTACTCTTAATACGACCTCGAGGTAACCTACCACCTCTGGTACCACCTCTGCCGCCTCTTCCGCCTTTAAACTTACCTCTTCCTGGCATAATATTTCCCTAGCAAAAGCGACTGTGCAAGTTCTAGACAATAAAAAATGCGCAGAATGGTTGCGACTTATCAGAGAATCTTGCAGCGTGGGGCCAATACAATCTCAGTTTCACAAACTAACGAGTGGTGGTACGGATTGAGTGCTATTGCTTTTGCTACTAAGTGTGCTATTACTCGTTGCTGGTGACTTCAACTATACGATCTTGTGGATCCAAAGAACATGATGTCTCAAGCAGCCAAACAGACGTCATATGAAGCTGATAAGAACAATGATAAGAACAATGATAAGAACACGGATAACGACAATGCTGATAACATTAATAAGGAATCCAGTCCCCAACTGGGTTTGACATTCTCCTTTTCAGATCTATGGCAGCAGATTCCAAGACCTAAACTAGAGGTAGGAACCCAATCAAAGGAATCGAAACCCGAGCCGGTTTCAATAACTATTTTGGGGAAACTGTATGATGATAAAGAAGAATTTGAAAAACGAGTTTTATCTCAGATATGGCTTACTTATAGAACAGGATTTGAGGCGATCCCTCGGAATGCACAGGGTCCGTATCCTCTATCATTTGTTCATTCGATGGTATTTAATAAGAATCCATTATCGTCTAACGTGCATAGTTTTATCGATAATGATAACTTTACCACTGATGTGGGATGGGGATGCATGATTAGAACCTCCCAATCGTTGTTGGCTAATACCTATCAACGGATTTTGAAAGCAGGAGACAAGTTCAGTTTTCAAATTGAGGGTAGCTTGATTGATCAATTTAATGATGACACCAAGGCTCCTTTTTCACTCCATAACTTCATTAGGGTTGCTAATGAACTGCCCTTGCAAGTTAAACCAGGTCAATGGTTTGGTCCTAATGCTGCCTCGTTATCAATTCAACGTTTATGTGATTATGGTAATGGATTAAATATTGTATTAGATGAAGCTGTGCAATTGACATTACCTAAATTGAAGGTGTTAATAAGTGAAACTTGTGATTTGTACGAGGATAAAATCCATGATTTACTTGCACAAGATCTGCTGCTGAATAATGTGTTAATATTATTACCTATACGGTTAGGAATTGATAAGACCAATGAATTCTACTTTAAAAGTATTTTCCAGTTATTGGCCATTCCTCAATCGGTGGGGATAGCCGGTGGCCGTCCTTCTTCTAGTCTCTATTTCTTTGGTTATGATAAGGATGAATTATTATACTTGGATCCTCATTATCCTCAACAATCACTTACTGTTAATCCTGATAATGGAAACCGGATGTACCACACCTATCACACCAGGAATTATCAGCGATTGAATATCAATGAATTGGACCCTTCAATGATGATTGGGATTCTCCTTCATGATTTATCTGATTTCGACCTGTTTAAATCGGCCTGTATTTCTCAGGACAATAAGATTGTCCATTTCCACCAAACAGAGGAGTCACTATCATTTCGGGACAAATTGTCATCGGTTAGGGGCGATAGTACTAGAGAGGTCAATGATGATTTCATTGATATAGTCGATGATTTTGACGAGGAAGGCGAGATAGAACAGATACACGGCGAGGAGGATGAAGGAGCCAATGAGGTCAAGAGTATGGGAGCACCTGATTCATCTTTTGATGACATTAAGCTGGCCCCACGAGAGTGAATTTCCCTGAACTGGTCCTTGCTGGAACAAGGACGAGGCATGGGGCCATTGGTAGTACCATGGTTAGGCGGAGCGGTCGCGCGGCCCCCCAACCCAGATTTGTGCGACCGTGCGCATAAATGATCTTCCAACTATATAATTTAATAAGCATCCATACCTATTCAACCTATCGACGTAGACATGTCCAAGGCTACCACTATAGCGACCACCACCGAAGCAGACCCCCAAAAAGATATTTTAAAGATCTGTACGGTTTGTGCTGCTAATAACAATCGGTCTATGGAAGCCCACAAACAGCTAAAAGACGCTGGTTATAACATTAAATCATTTGGAACCGGGTCTGCTGTTAAATTACCAGGACCTACCATAGACAAACCCAATGTATATGAGTTTGGAACTCCCTATGAAGATATTTATAATGATTTGATGTCTCAAGATTGTCGGAAATTGTATGAGAGTAATGGGTTAATTCATATGTTGAATAGAAATAGACAAGTTAAAAGAGCTCCTGAAAAATGGCATACCAATAGTTACGCCGGGAAGTTTGATTTGGTGATTACTTGTGAGGAAAGATGTTTTGATTCGGTGGTGGATGATTTGATGACTAGACTTCATAATAAGGATTATGATGACAATGAGGTTAAACAACTCGTCCATATCATTAATGTGGATATCAAAGATGATAATGAGAATGCTATATTGGGGGGGAAAGGAATAGTGAAATTGGTGGGGATGGTCGAGGAGTTTAGACACAAACAAAAGAACTCTGATGTAGAAGACCAAAGTGAATTAATATTAGAGGACCAAATGATGGGGATATTGGCTGAATGGCAGAGAGACCATGCACACTTACAAACTATTTACAGCATTGCTTACTACTGATAACCCTGGATCAGTCCTAAGTCTCCCCTAAGTCTATAGTTTTAAGTTTATAGTTCTATAATCTTTAACGTATAATGTAATATATATTAGCTCGTATGGAAACACGCGATGAGCATCTCTCACCCATTTTCTTCCAGTTGTTGTAGTCAAATCACCATGGACCGTAAGGCTAAACTATTTAGCACTCGAACGATTCGAACTCAGCTAGCGGATCCCGCTTATAAGGATGGCTTATTATCGGTTCCTGATTTTATTAAAGCTCGAGAGTTCGAAATCAAATCGTTCGAATTGAGTCAATTGAAAACCAAATATGCTGCTTCCAATCGAGTATTCCAAAACCTTCCTCGAAGTATGAGGAGACGTACGGCTTCTCATAATGTCAAACGGGTTCCTAAACGCTTAAGAAATAGAGCCATAAGAGAAATGCAAGATACTAATATCGTTAAACCAAAGAAAAGTAGCAAACAAATGTATCGATTAAAAATGTCCAAAAAGTTATTGAAATTGGCATCAAGGATTAAACTAATGAAACAGGTCCCTAATACTGACCCGGGGTCAGTAAAGAAGAAGATTAGGGCCTTGAGTGAACAAATCCAGCAGCTAAAGGACCAGAGATCTGAAGGAGATAAGCCACTGGTGTCTCAATTAAACAATGTATTGGGGTCAGTAGATGTTACAGGGCTTAATGAGTTGGCTAAAAAGCCCAGGGGAAACGTCAAATATAGTAGCAGGCAACGGGACTATGTATGGCTATGTACCCATATTTGGCATGCTAAGAGATTCCATATGATGAAACGGTGGGGGTATCAAATACCTCTAGCCCCGACTCAAAAGTGTTTTAGAGTTGTCAACAGGTATTCACGAAATCATTGTTTGATAAGTGACACTTCATATTTTGATACTTTGGTAATTGATTATGATATAAAGATACTTGAGATGTTAATTAATGGAAATAGACAAGTGCTTGCCGGCACCAAGACTTACAATGATTGGCTCTATGTTGATGAGAATGGCAAAAGGGTTTTAATAGGTAAAGGGCTTGTTTATTGCAATAAAAGCTTAGGGAAGGTCTTAATTCGAGTACATCCATCTATTTATGAAGAATTGTTCAATTATTTAAAAGAATCATATCCAAACGTGAATGTTCACGATTGTCGATATTCATTAGGAAGTATTGATCTTGTTGGTCCTGAGAGTTTAAAAGCCCTCAATAAGATCTTCCATGTTAGTGATAACGATTCTGATTTCAGGGAGTTATTCAAAAATCTAAGTAGATATAATGACACCTTATCTAACGGGACCATAATGAGTTTCAATATTAAAGATCCAAGGCTATGGGCATATCCTAAATTACCACCCATTAAATCATCTTTTGATTATAATGATATAATCATCCAATTAAGCAAAGGATACATTAATGAGCAAAGTATGGGCCAGATCCTTGATCCTTCAGGAAGATATGAGTCTTACAAAGACCAGTTGAGTACCAAACAACTAGATAAGGGTGTTGACCCAAATGATATTGATAGTGCTATACCAGTGATCTTAACGAAATTGACTGACAATCATTGGACAGTTATAATCCCATGGTTTTGGGTGTTACCTATCTGGATTAAACTAAACAGAGTTAGTCACGTCCATGCAATAGGAGTCAAACAATTGAGACAAATCAATTTCGAAAAGAATCAATTATCTTATCCACAAGATTATCCATATTTACCCGAAGGATGGATCAGTAATGAACTAGAAATCAAATTAACCCAGATGAAATATGAAAAATTACCCAAATCAAAACAACAATTTCTCAAATACGAAAAGGGGTTATTGCCATTTGGGTGTGACTGGGAGTTCTTACATAAGCTATATTATCTAAAAACATTGATCAAGGAGCCACTAGTTGACAAAAATGCATTCAGTAGTTTCAATCCCGATACTTATTTGAGAGATATGAATACCGTTAATGACTTGGTCAATAATATTAATGACATGAGAAACTACAAATTATGCCTTGAATTAGGAGATAAACCACCAATTGAAAGGGTCGATAGGTTGGCTCAGTTACCTCGCTTGCCCCTACAACTCATCCGAATTCAGGTGATTCATGGATCTCTCAAAGACGGTGCTAGAATATATAAAGGTAAAGCTGACATTGATAACTTGGTTGGTTTCGTAACCAGTGGAGGATTCAATCTAAACAAAGGCTGTTGTACGGGAATTGGATATGTTATAACTGGAACTAGTATTAGGGCCGGTGGTCTTTTGGTTAGAAATCCCGGAACTTCCAATGTTTATATAGTCCGTATAGTTGAATAGGATCTACGTAATTTTGGATGCAAAATATTTATGTAAAAAAATATTGGTGGTATTAGCACTACCCGTGATACTATTTAAGCAAGGCGATTTGGCGCAAATTTTTTTTGAACTCTTTATACTTACCTAGAGATGTCGTAAGAGATCAAGAAGTCTTACAACTATTAGTCTTTGATTGCATTGCACTTAGCTACAAAGATATAATACCAACTTTCTTTGGAAAGTGTGGATCTTTTAATTTTTGATTTTTGCCATAATGTGATTTATTACTTATAATAATCATAATTTTTTTAGAGCCCTGAGTCAGGTGACTTACTGGTTTAAAGAGATTATGGTAGTTATGAAAATAGCATAGAATTGGTGATATAATTGTAGATTAGATATGTTCGATGCGACTACCCAATGAACCCTGGACTTGTAAGATAAGTTTTGCAGGGTGTATTAAGAGTCGAAAGATTGTAAGAACATACTCAATGGCTCAGATATTATCCAATGATATCTACACACACAACAGAGAAGAGTGAAAACTTTTCTGTTTATATAGAAGTAACGCATCCCTACAAGAGAGGATAATTGCAATGACGTCTAGGGTATTAGTTATACTTATAACTAAAAAGCCATCATTTTTAAACCTGAGTCGTCGTTTTTAAACCTGAGTCGTCAACAATGATTATTGCAGAAGCGTACTCTAGTTAAGTAGAGGATTGAAGTCTGGGAATGCCCGATAACCTTTAACAGATTAAAAGTCCAAAGGTCTATTGAATTCAGAGCTAATCAATTACTAGAAATAAAGTTAAAAATGAACTAAAAACATCGATTCATTTAAATGTTATTTCCATTAATCCCTTCACCCCCATTTAAGCAGCCATGACTTAGAAACATAAGATACCTAAAAATGGTAGTTAGTAGTTATCAGAATAATAGTTCTAAACTTGTACATGGGAGCTAGGGGTATGGTCACGTGATCCACTTCCCAATATCGGTGACTTCATCTTGTTTCACAATCATTCCACTTTCACCCCTTATCTTCCGTAGAAGATCCTAACAATGAAGAGGAATTTCAGCCAGTTGCCATGAACACCCCTGGCCCAAAACGGCACAATAGCAAAAGAGCCCTCACGCTCATCGAATTTGAAATGTAACTAAATTTAGAAATATTATTGGATACAAAAAGGTAAATATTTGGCCGTAAATGGGGAATGTTATTGCATGTACGGATAGGAATTTAGGATTATTTTATTTGACAATACGTCAATAAAGTTTGTTTAAAGGATTATTTGAGTAGCAATAACTTGCTCTCAATCACAATCGGGTACCTTGGATATCATGGCTACCAACAGATACTTGAAATATCAAGAATCTGACCCCTTTAGGTTTGTTTCAACATATCAAACCCCCAGCAAGCTAGCTATATTAAATTCGAATAATACCCGTAAACTATCTTGTGTTACTTAATTCAGTAATGAGGTTACCTCACCAGAGCCCAAAACAAAGGTTACGTGCCGGAGTGGGATGGGGTGATACTACTGGAGTACCGGACTGGTGCCAGGCAAGGTGGTATGCCGCCCTGGCTTGGGGCCAGTCCCACCTCGGCACGGATATAACAGCACCACTGGCCGTAACCACCACATGGGAAATCTGGGCTATATGCAGTATCTACTTAATTGGTACACATGATTGCCCCCTTAGGAAGGACCTCCCAGAAACTCAAAAATAACAATATTACACAAAGGCTCAAAACAGTAAAATGCCCCTATTGTTATTGGCCAGTAAATTGGTAAGCAAGTAGTTAATGGCACTATCATGGAAAAAAAACTTTGATGGGGCGGCTACAATAGAACAGTATAAATATCGGTTCATCCCAGGAAAGAAAATTTTTTTGGTTCTTCTTTTTTTTTCTTTATCTTTTATAAAGTTATTTTAGATACCTTATTCATTCGCTATGCAATTCAAAAACGTTATTGGTTTCTCTGCTTTAGCTGCTTTAGCTTCTGCTGCTAACTCCACTGTTACTACCGATGTTGTTGTTACTGACTTCACCACTTACTGTCCAGAACCAACTTCATTCGTTGTTAACAACAAAACCATCACTGTTACTGATGAGACCACCATCACTATCACTGGTGAATGTACCATCCCAACTACTTACACCACTTCTCCAGAAGCTCCATCTACTGTTGCTGCTGAATCTACTACTCCAGAAGTCCAAACTGGTGCTGGTAACAAAGTTGCTGTTGGTGCTGCTGCTGGTTTAGCTGCTGTTGCTGCTTTATTCTAAGCTCTTAGTATAGATTTTGTGTTTATTTTAATGTATTAATATCTATCTATTTTTGATTGTAGAAATTTTTTTGTGTTTTTTTTTTGCAACTGGTCATGGTTATGAAAACTCGTGATTATGACCGTTGTAAGCGTAAATTCTTTGGACCCTTGCCACTAACCCGATGGGTATCATGGGTAGACAGGGTATCGACTATATTTATGTGGTTATGGAATACCTGTGGGTTGCAGTCTGCGGTGTTGGTCTCCAAAGGTTTTCATCAATTGCTGTAGGTGATAGATAACTTGGTTGCACCTTCTGTTTATTTTGATTTCTCACAGCACATCACCACGCCGATCTCTGTTTTATATGTACATCTAGGGCACAAAGTTGTAGTATACGTAGGTTCTAAGAGGTTCTAGTTGAACCGGCTATGCCTGTTCTACTGGTTCCTCGACCAAAAGCTCGATGCTACTCGTAGTTGGGGCTATATCTTAGTGTATTTGTAGAGATGTTTTGCTTCTGTTTACTGGCCATGCCGGGACGGCCGTGACCGAAATCACCATGAAACAGAAGTGGTCAGTGGTCTCTAGATGGCCCTAAAGACCGTATAGTATGTAGAGCTCTATAGGGTCTATTGGCCCCTATACGTTTCATATATGGCTGCTATACGTTTTCCTATACTGCCCCTATATCGTCTACAGAGCCTATACATTGCTCATTTTCGGTGCTATGGCCCCTGTTGTGTGAAGGTTTGAGTGCCTTCCTTACAACCAAACGGATATCATTACCTTTGGTGTATTATTACTCGTTTGGGACCACTGCAAGGAATTCTTATCATCCCATTGAATTGGCATCTCATCTTCTGGTGTCCCGATTGGGTTAAATTGTTCCGAGCCAAAGAGGGCTTGGTTATACTGGGGAAATTTTTGAAGTTTTGTTCATTCCTTGAGTATTCCTTGAATATTGGTTCCAATAGAGAAGACTACGAGTGTATAAAACCTGTGGTATCATTTTACTAGTTATTTCTAATTATTTCTAATTATTTAATTATATGTTGTTTTCAACTGTTTTTAATGATTTTTAATTGTCTTAATTAAATTTAGATAAACGCGATTTTTACAATTTGCAGCATTAATAAACTAATTGTACATTTAATATTTACAATTTTTGATAGAATAATATATATGCATTTTTAATATCATCATCCCCATTCAATACTTCTTTAGTATTGATTTCATTAATCATTGTATCATCTATTCGAACCCATTCATAATTTTTATCATCTGATTTATCATCATCATCAGTTTCACCTGGTTCCAGGCCCGATTTAGCAACTCGATTTCCTGATACTTCCGTTGGTCTTAACACATCTGAAGTGTAATGACCACCTTCAGCTCCTGTACCATGATGATAAACCACTGCGGTTAATTTATAATCTCTATTAATATGTTTCCGCCAACTTGAAAACAATTCTTGTGGAATGGTTAATTCGTGTCCATAACTAATTTTCTTTTTCAATTTTTCAATATTGCCATTATTAGAGTGATGATAACTGAACCTTTTTAAATGAATAACCAATATTGGTGGTAAACTATCAATAAATGTTTGTTTTTTGGCAATCACTTCTTTATTATCATTTAATTTAAATGGGATCAGTTCTGGTTCATTTAATTGTTTAAAAGCTGCTTCAATAGTATTCACTTCTTCGTTACTAATATCCAATTGAATACATTGAAATGGATCTAATGTTATCGATTGATCTTTTTTATTAGGAACTTGTAAAACACTTCGGAATTGTCCACCAAAAATTGTTTTTATAGGTGATGGTTCGATTTCAACGGTACGTTTAGAACTTACTTTTTGGTTCTTATTGCCAATTTCATTCCATCCTTCATTATCGTCGTCATCGTCATCATCTTCATCGTGGTCTTCATCACTCTTGTCATTATCATCATGGTTATCATCATTAGTATTAGCTTTGGTGGTAGTTTTGTTGGTATGTAATTTTTTAATTATTTTCATAGCATTTTTGATCCGCAATTTGGTTTCAGTATCGGCTGGGCTAATTTTACTTATAAGCAAATCAACTTGATCTTTACTTATATCATTAATACATTTAATAAATTCTTCATGTAACCCATCTAATAAATATCCAAGAAATTCTTCTGCATCTTCTTGTTGTCCCCACTTTAAATGACTAAATTTAGAATTATTGATTAATTTCATATAAAAGTTTTCAGGTGAAAGTGATTTCAAACTGTTTTGACTAAAATCTTTAAATAATCCAATAACTGTATCAACTAATGATGAACTAGCAGCATTCAATGACCCAACTGATTTTAAATCAAGAACTTTAAATAAATGATTAAATGGTACACAATAAATTAACACTTGTAATATACTATTCATATAACATATGTTTCCGGTATTAGTTAATCCTCTTGACGTCACTTTGAAACGTGCCTCCTCAAGTTGTGGATCATTGAGAAGGTTGAACATATTCTTGAGACTTAACAATCCTACTGAATCGATTTCTTGTACCGACTTGGCCGTTGGAACAGTATCGGCCATTGGTGACTGACTTTGGGGTTGTACAGGTGATTGTGAGTTAGTAGCAGCTTTGTTATCTTTCTTGAGTTTGGTAGGTTTTGCAGAACTGGTTAAAACCGAAGCCCAATTAGGTCTGATTCCCGGGGTTCCATTTTGGCTAGAAGAATCAACCGATAATGCATCTGGTTTATCATAATTAACAACCTCTTGCTGACTATCTTTGATAATCAAATCACGATCATCAAGTTGGGTTTTAGCTGTATCAAATAAGTCTTTTCTTCTCTGGATAAACCCTTTATCTTCACTGAAATCTTGAAAATCGGTATTAATATATAACGGTAAATTTTTTTGTAAAAAAGACTCTTCATGAGTTAAAGTTGATGTGGACTCCACAAACTGTTCGGCCTCTGGAGTGGAATCAGACTGCGATGGTAAATTTTTAGTTTGGTCAGATTCACGATCAGATTCAGATTCTAGCTTAGAATCTGCTCGTTGGGAAGGATCCGAAGCAGCTGGCTTTTCGGAATCCCATTGTTCAGTAGTCTCGGTAGTGGAAGGAGAGTCATCATTACTCTTAAAACTATAAGATCTAGGGGTGGAAGAAGTACTCTTATAATGTTTTCGTTTACCGGTCGATTTAGAGGGCATATTCATTGGCCCACTGGCATTATTGTACATGGGACTCATGGGCATATAAGGATAATTAGCTTGACCAAATTGCATAGGACTCAGGTAAGGATTGAATTCATATTGAGGTTGGGCCATATAAGGATTATAACTATTATACATATCAGCCGGATTCATATTCATACCCATTCCCATATTCATATTCATTTGCATCATTTGAGGATTAGCCATAGGCATCATTTGAGGGTTTGCCATGGCCATTTGCATCATTTGCGGATTGAATTGAGGGTTCATCTGGGGATTAGTCATATGCATTTGCATCATTTGAGGAGTCATTTGCATCATTTGGGGATTCATCTGCATCATTTGAGGATTCATTTGTAAATGAGGAGTGGCCATATTACCACTGGATGGGCCCTTACCAGCTCCATTACTATTGTTACCACCACTACCACCATTCATAGAAGCATTCATGGTATGAGGGCTGGTATAATTATAATTGTTGGGGGAAAAAATAGCTGCATCTTTTCGAAACTTACTGGGACCCGGTCCATTACTATTACTTGATTTCGTTGTCATGAATAAATGGTTTTTCTGTTCTTTGTCGATAATTAAAAGTTTAAATCAATAGTTCGGATTGGTTACCAGGGATCATTAAAATGTTATTAAAAAAAAATAAATGTTTCGATAAATTAAATGCAAAGGAGCAAATATGACAAGTGCTATGCAAGGGGAATGAAAGATAAAAAAACAATATAAAAAAAGAATAGAAATGAACAAAACTATTATGCTATAACTTTAAGGGTTGTCTTTTGAAGGTGATTAAATAGCCTTTAGTGGATTGGGAGATGACACAAACACACACAAAAAATAAATATTAGGGGACGGGAGGGTGAACAAAGAACGCCTGTTATCCAATAGGGTCTTTGAAGTATATTAAGGGACACTAGATAAGCGCTTATGCTAGGATCCTACTAAAGCAATAGGTGATAAAGATTATTACCACTCGCTTGAGTCGGTAGAAAAATTTTCAAAAAATTTTCATGGTGGTAGAGACACGCAGAGACAATGATAGATACTTTAAAGTATATTAGTTACCTACAGCTACCAAAGCCACTATAGTTTCTAGGTTATAGTATACTATACTCTCTATACTCTCTACACTAAACACACAACCCCCCTACCCTTTCTAAACTATACTCCCTATACTCCATATATTCTTTTCACTTGACCAACTCACTAGACAGTTGGTGTCCGAATGGTTTGCTCGTACAATCAATAGCACGAGAAGATGTGGGCACAACGGTAGGGGATTCATTTGGTCCAAGTTTATATGGGCAAACAACAGGGCTTTCGAAGCAATTGGAGCTGTAGGAGTGGTTGGAGATCCTCTGTTGAGCCAGTCATGAGTGTAGCACCGTTGGTATTGATCGCAGCTGCAGTACCAATTGAATAGGTCCACTACATAATTATTACCCTTTACATCATAGCATTGGTTTAGTTTGTGGAACAACTGGGACTTTCGAAC
The DNA here is from genome assembly GCA_030569555.1 of Yamadazyma oceani. Classification (NCBI taxonomy): domain Eukaryota; kingdom Fungi; phylum Ascomycota; class Pichiomycetes; order Serinales; family Debaryomycetaceae; genus Yamadazyma; species Yamadazyma oceani. The sequence goes on along the minus strand of JAJMLF010000006.1, from coordinate 316,564 downwards.
CATATCTTGTTCGAGCCCTTCAGGGTCTGAATCCGGATTTATGTGGATTATCTGGTTGTTTTTATAACCAAGACCTGTTTTATGGAGTAATTGATTGACTTCAATCTCCATGATCTGTTGATTCAACTGGTTAATGATGGCTGTAGACACTCCATGTTTCTTGTGCCTACGACTATCATGGACACTTACCATAATGCCCCCGGCTCCAGATGCCAAATACGAACTTACATCTGATTGCTTTAAACTTTGGGCCTTATAAAACTTGATATTACTCGGTTCTGATAAGATTTGTACTGCATCCGTAAAGATATCACCAAACACAAATGAGAGGGTTATACTCTTGTTGGAATCAATAACCATGGAGCTTTTAAAGCTCTTTAGGCTATTTAAGTGAGGATCTGATGCTACAAATGACTCCAATTGCCGTGATAACGACCGTAGCCATTTACATGCCTCTCCATTTGTATGGGACAAGTTTGCGATTTGGTTTTTGATATATTTTGCAGCAACATTTATGGGAGAATCCCAGAGGTATAAATCTTCAACAAGCGACGGAAGGAGCTGGAGCACATTGGAATTATCATCAAACAAGTTCATTCATACCCAATATTGATCTATAAGTTCTTACGGCACACCAATAGTAGTTATTAGTGATGGTGGTCTAGTGTTCAAAAACGCGTAATGGCAACTCAAAATCTCTTGATGGAATTATCCACTCCCCAGAATTGGAACAAACACCACTAGTATGAGTAGTCCTTGGGTAGATAGTTTACCTGGCGACTTAAAGCAACAGATTCAGGAGTTGCTTACAGTCAATCCCGGAAGCTTTAAAGTCCTAGATGGATTATATAACTATCTTCAACAAGAACATGATACAAAGAGACGTAAGCTAGGTGATAGTAGTAATGCTGGCAATGGCAAAAGTGAATCCACTGGAGGGAATACTGTTAAAATGTTATCAGATTATAGTATATCTATCAATAGAAAGTTATCCGAAGAAGAGATTATATTTGAGTTACCGTCCATATCATTTCAATCACCAATAAGAAAGAGAATGAATTTGGTATTACATTTATTGCCAGAAAATGGAGCTAATCCGATACTACTGATAGTGAACCCCAATACGTTGGAACCAGAGATGTCTTTTATTCAATTGGATAAATCTATTAAATTATGTACTTTCTTACCAATTTTAGGACTGTCTACTATTGATAGCAAACGGAATATTGGAAGTTTATGTTTCTGGTTACACGATGAAGCGGTAATAGATCCTAGCAAAAACGATCCTATAATTTGTCAAATCAACTTAGATTTGATTAAAAAGCATTTGATTAAAACTGGGAAGATTCCTGCCACTGCTGAAAGTCAAATGGAACCTCAAACTCAACCTGATGGGATTAGACCCATTAATGAAGCTATAATTCAATTTTTAACGAGACAATTTAAAATGGTGGGATTTAATCTTATCAATTATTTACCCTCCTGTAATCAAAATCGAAACAGTTTGGTCATTAATAATGATAATGGAATTGTTATTAGCCATCATGCTAATTCTATAAATGATATGCTTTTAATTGATGCTCATAAAGGGGCCAGAGAAGGGACACTATTTTTCTTTAATAGAAATGAATATAACCCTCCATATTTTGGGTTTGGCTTTAAGAAACCCATTTTACTTTATCCAATCTCAGAAGTGATATCATATTCATTTTCGGATATTGCAAAGTACACATTTTCAATTAATTTTGAACTTAAAAGTGATAATGATGAAAAGCCAGAATTACTATGTATAAGTATGATTGATCAACCTTATTATTCAGTGATTGATGACTTTTTAAAAGCCCAAGATATCGATAATAATTCTTTTGATGAAACCTTACGTGAAAAACCTTCTAATAAAGGTTCCACTGCCTCAAACACCGGCACTGCAGGTGGTGAACAAGAAGCAGTGATGGTAGAAGAAGAAGATGACGAAGACGAGGACGATGACAATTACCAAGGTGGTGAAGAAGAAGAAGATGATGACGTAGCAGAAGAATTTGACAGTAATGCAGAGAATAGTAGTGGTGAAGAAGGTAGTCAAGACGAGGAAGAGGAAGAGGAGGAAGACGAACAACCTGATACCCTTCAACAAGGAGTCGAGGAAGACTAAAAGCGTTGAAGAAGACCAATGGAGAATTTCCAATGTCAGTAAATGTATACATTTATATATAAATATATATTCAGAACTAGTCGTATGTCCTCTATGGAACCTCATAATTCAGTGATGCAAATATTTAGGGTGGAATTCTACATTCTACTTATAAGGAGCCCCATACTTATCGAATAATCTAAAGAACCTTCCTTCTCTCTTATTAGCAGTTATTCTATGGTCAGGTTCTTGGGTGAATTCATTGAAAAGTTCCAGTTTAGCTCTTTGTTCTCTCAATACATCGAGTCTTCTTTCTAATAATTGTCTATTTCTATCGATTATTCCAGAGATGAAATAATATGAGCCCATAAAGAGTCCAGAACTTAATCCATATCCCACTAAACGATTATATGACTTTGGAAATGTCTTACCCATAAGACTGACTTGTAATCTTCTGGTGAGAAGACCTAATCCTCCACTTAAGATGAACCCTCCTACTGTTACCATGGCTTTAAATAATCAACACTTTATTGGTTGAAGTTTTTTTTTTGGTTGAAAAAGTTTTGTTCGCGCATTTCTGTGCGGGCACCAGAGGTAGGGCGGAAGGGGACCAATGATGGCACCAAGTCCAGGGCTCCCGCACTAAGCTACCGGCCCACCCCGCTGCAAGCAGCTTATCAGAGGGGCCCAGTTGGGTCGCGGAATAAATTCCGTTTGGCTGGAACCTTTTAAGGTTCAGTGAATGCCCAGTTATACTTTCTAATAAGACTCTTATCCATACGAATAGCATATATTAGTATGGGGAAAACCATAAACTTCTTTAAAGGATATGCTTCTAATCATTTAGTTCCTAACAAAGCAATTGCTCAAAGCTATAGTCGGGTTTTACTAGATACTGATCTTGCAAGTTTCGATAACGATCCTAATAATCGACACCCACTTGCGTATGGGACTGATCCTGGTAACTTGGAGGTTCGTCAGACTATTTGTCAATTTTTGGCTGATAAATTCCCTGTTGCCAAACCGGATCCTGATTGCATAAATTTGACAAATGGGGCTTCTTTTGGTATTGGAGTTATCATGAATAGAGCTACTGATCCAAAGTTTACCGAAAGAGTTTTTGTGCTAACCCCATGTTATTTCTTAATTAATCCATCTTTCATAGATGCTGGTTATTCCGGGAAAATCTCCAGTATTAATGAAACTCCTGACGGGGAATACCAGGTTGATGTAGCTCAGTTGGAAGCTCAATTACAACAGTTATCCAATGGAGGTCCAGTTGACTTACATCCTGATCCCTGTGAAAGGCCTAGTGCTAAGATCTATAAGTCGGTGTTATATTTAGTCCCCACTTTTTCTAATCCTGGTGGGCTTACTTATTCCTTAGCAACCCGATTAAAATTGATTGAATTGGCTAGGAAATACGACATGCTAATTATCTGTGATGATGTCTATGATCTCTTGGACTATACAGATTCACCTCCTTTACCTAGAATGTGCCACCTAGACAGGGAGACCTGTGATAAAAATGGATTTGGTAACGTTATTTCGAATTCTTCAACCTCTAAGCTTGTTGCACCAGGATTGAGATTTGGTTGGCATGAAACTCCCACTCCCAGATTAGCTTATCAATTCAGTCAGGAAGGGTGTACAAAATCTGGGGGTACTCCCACACAATTAGCATCGTTCGTGGTTAAGGACTTAATGGCTAGTGGTGAAATAGATAATATCATTGCCAATTTCGTTGGTGCTTATGGTAAACGAGCACAGGTAATGGTTGATTGTATATTAAAATACTTACCGGATTCTACCAAATTCTATGGTGGTGACGGAGGATACTTTGTTTGGGTAGAGGTGGATCCTAAGTATAACTTACCGGAGATTATTAAACAGTTGAAAACTGACCATAATGTGATTTTGGCTTCTGGGAATGACTTTGAAGTGGTGGAAAATATTCAAGGTTGGTCCAATTGTGTAAGACTCTGTTTCAGTTTCTTAGATGCAAAGGAAATCGAAGAGGGGATTAAGATTTGGGGACTGTTGATGAAATGATAGTTGTATATTTAATTTATAATATCCGTATCCACTGGTGCATCTCTCTGTTTTCTCTCGAATGGCTGCAAAAAAAAAAAGAAAATAAAGGCTGCGATAACTTCTCTTACCAACCACCACAAATAGAATGCCTAAAAGCTACCACTTCACCCTAGAACACATATGCATATTCATAGAAAAGATTTCACTTACACCATCAGAAGCCACAAGGTTTCCGCTTTGTCATTCAATTCCTATCTAGTAGACTGGCTCTTCTACCTTGCCCTCTTAGTAACATTCATATTCTATGGATCCTTGGCCCCACCGATCTATCATGAATTCCTGTTGCAGAACACGGCGTTATGGTATACCTATAAGACAGAGGAGGAGAGTGCTATACCTATCTGGTTACTAGTCCTTATTGCAATCGGGTTCCCTATTTTCCAGTTCATTGTTTGTTCCATATTAAGCAGACATACATTATCACCTCGAAGACGGATGTGGGATATCCACAGCGGATTATTAGCCCTCACCGGAGGCATGGCATGTCAATTGATGGTAACTTGTATATTGAAGAATATTTGTGGTTTACCGAGACCCGATTTGATCTCTAGGTGTGAGCCCGTAACCAATGAAGTTAATGAACCATTTGGGTTAGCGACCATAGATTTGTGTGGAACTAATGATATAACTCTTTTGAGAGAAGGATTCAGGTCATTTCCAAGTGGTCATCTGTCAACTGTATTCTGTGGAATGATTATATCAACCTTAAATATAGCAGGGAAACTTCAGGTATTTGATAAGAGAGGGATATCATTCAAGGTAGTTTTAGCTATCTTACCATTAATGGTAGCATGTTTTGTATCTTGTACCAGGATCAGTGACAACAGGCATTTTCTAAAAGATGTGGTTGCTGGGTCTCTTATAGGATTGTGCATTGGAACCTGGTTTTACCTCCAGTATTTCCCCAGTATATTCAACTTAGAAAATGGTGGTAGAGCATTCCCCCCAAGACGATTGGGGATAGCTAAATTTTTCAATAACGTGGGAGGGTTTTGGAAAATTCAAGATAGACTTCCTGGTGCATTTGGGGAACGAAATTTGAATAATTCAGAGCTACTACCTATGATTAACCAACTAGGAGACAATTTCACAGAACAAGATATTCTCGATGTCAGTAAAAATATTAATATATTTAACTCTATAAGGGATAAATTTACACCACAGTATATAAATTTGAATAATGCCAATGGGGATATAGAAATCATTAATGGTTAATATTACAATACTTGCTTAGCCTTTCTTCTAGCAAGCCTCAACTTATCAGTAGTTTGATCAACTTGATCATTTAATGAGTCTAACAATTCATTCTGTTCTTCCACTTCTTGATTGATAGTTAATCCAATTTCTTTCTGCCTAGCAATTGCTTTACGGAGCTCTAACAACTCCTGGTCCTGGTTCTTATGGGTCTGAACTTGTTGTTGGAGTAACTCTTGATTTGACAACGGCAAAGTAGCTTTTGTTTCTTGAGGAGTGTTCTGAGAAGACCCAAATATTCTTCTCACACCCTTCAGGGACCTTTGAAAACTGTCGTTACTGGTGCCATTGGTGGTGTCGTTATCACTATGCTCAATAGACAGATTCAACAGTGTAACCTCCGAATTTAGTTCCTTAATGAGTAATTTACGTCTGTGTAATTCGTCACCATCAATCTCTTCCAGTTTATGTAAAGAGTCCAAGCTCTTAATTAACTTGTTCAAGTTTGGAAGCACAATCAGTTGGAGTTTATTCCGAATATCAAACTTATTATTAATACCAGGATCCTCTTTATAACAAGAAGATAACTTATTAACGTGAGATTTAAAAAGTCGCAAGTATTCCAACCATTTGGCCCCATCGATAGCATGATAGTCGCTGATTATTAAGTCGGTGATGGTGTCATTTTTATTATTCAACAAGGCACTGGTGAATTTAAATTTGACTGGTAACAGTAGAAACTCATGTAAAACCTTAATATTCTGAATTTCTCGATCATTTATCAATTGGTTTAAGAATTCAGCCAACTTTATCTTACGATCTTCCACAGTGGAAGCAGTATTTTTGGTGAAAATAGATGACTTTGGTGGTAATTTATAGGGGAAATCTTTGGGGTCAATGCCCAAATAACTGCAAAGATTATAAAGTAATTCGGTAAATTCAGAATACCTTCTTAGTACTGTCAAGGACCTCAAGGGTATCTTGGTGGTAATATGATAGTAGGTGATATTATTAGTACTGCTGGTGTCTGTTATCGTCACCTTACTCATGTCGTAGTTTGGGATGGCTGACCAGCTTATCGTCTAGCACATATAAAAGGACCCTCAAGTCGCGTGCGAGAACCGCAACTTTTAATCATTTATTCAAGCATCTGGCAATAGTTTATTTGACTGGTATTACCTTAGGTGAGTCATTGAACATACCATCGTTGTGAGAGCCAAAGTTATTGGAGAATATCAGATCAAAGGAATTGACTGATTGCAATTAGATTGAGTTCTGTAGGTTTGGAATTGTTGGGGCTACAGGTTTTTGCAGTAATTAGATTGGTTGCTAAATGAGTTATAGTTCTATAAACGATAACGGTCCGGCGGCCCATGAAGTCCACAATGGAGGTAGAGATGTAGGGGACGTGGAGCAGGGCACTGGAGATGGCCCTGGCACTGAGACAGGTACTGGAAGTGGTGGTGCTGGTGGTACAGGTACTGTCAATAGTGTACGGGGCCGTTCGTTGGGCAGCCCAAGAAGCAGTAATACGGGCCGGGAGAATGAAGCAAGGACTAATATGCAGCGGCCTAGCTCCGACTCTATCAATAGTGATGATTTGGAAACTCAGCCGTTGATTAGAGGAGAGTTACTAGACCCTGATGATCCAAAGGTTTCTCCATTGAACTTGTATCATATTAGGATTATCAAGTTTGCTATCTGGTTAATGTGGATTATTAACTGTTTGTTGTTCTTTATATTGTTATTATCAGATTTCATATCGATTCCCGGGTTGAATAACAGGGGAAGGTCATTTCTTGAAATTGATTTGGTTATCTTGAGTGCTTTGACCAACTTGCTAACCTTGTGGTGTTTTATAATCCCAGCATATTATGAACGGATTTTAGGATACATCAGTTCTGCATTATTAGCAATTGATTTTATTGTAATGATATCTGTGACTTATTTAAGACACCAATTTGGAGGTATAGGGAATTTCTTGGTGGTGTGGACCTTAATAACTATATTGTTAAATTGTTATGCTGATTATAAGGTTGAATCAGGTAAAAAATATCAAGAAATTCGGTACACAGGAAGACCTGAGACTAGAAAATCTTTTAGTGAAATATTAGTGATTACCATCAAGTTTATTATTAAATTAGTGTTATTACTCATTATATGGAATATTAGTTTAAGCTTATGGCTCATGGCATTTGACACACATGTTACCCCACCTGGAGAAATGATACCTGTAAACAATGATCAATTTAAAGTTCACCTAGATTGTTATGGGGACTTTTCTCAGAATTCTTCTGATACTCAACAACCAATTTTATTAGTTGAAGGAGGACAAACGGTGTCGAGTGAAGAATTTCTGACATGGATCGAAGAACTATATGATTTAAATAAGGTTGAACGGTATTGTATTTGGGATAGACCAGGGTATGGATTTAGTGACAGTGCCCCATCTCCAATAAGTATTAGTATAATTATTGATTATTTAGATGAAGCTCTTACTAAAAAGGGTATCACTGGTCCTTATTCATTAATTGGGTTTGACATTGGAGGATTATATTCTCGAATGTTTGCATCTAAAAACCCCCATAAAATTAAATCAATTATGTTTGTGGATAGTTGGCATGAAGATTTATTAAAGTTGAGCCCATTTAAAAAGCCTGAATCTTATACATTCCCCGAATTTGATTTGATGACCACATTCAATGGGATTAAATTATGGTTTAGAGGGTTGATTTCACCATTAGGAATTGTCACAAACATCCATTGGTTCCTTCATCCTAAATCATATTCTTCAAAACTGAGAATATATGGAGCAGACATGGTTTATCAATCGCAATACTTAAGAGCTAGACTACAAGAGCAAATCACCTCGTCAATATTATCGTATAACGAAGTGGCAGGAGCAGATATTTCCGACATTCCATTATATGTGATGTCATCTGATTATATGATTAAACGGTCTAAAAACTGGGGGGATTGGCAAAGACAATTGACAAAATTATCATCAGCTGCACAAGAATGGAATATAATTGAACGGGCTAATCATTTCATCTACGAAACCACCACTGGTAAGCAACAATTACAAGATGGATTAATGCGAATGCTTGCTCAGTAAATACCTCCTTGAATTTGCAGCCATTTTTTCCTGGTGTGTTTACTGCGACAATAGTGTCTGGTTAATTTCCTCTTACGATGCTGGCTAATTAACCGGACCGTCAGATGGTTTATAAATGCAGGCCAATCCTATAATACCATCATATTTCGTTGATTTATAACCCTCTAGATATATACAAAATACATATAGGAGCTTCCAAGACCCTATAGATCGTCCTAGACCCCGTTGTTACTCTCCTTACTCTCCCATACCACTGTGGTTTGTGAGGCTACACGGGAATCTTCGCATTTGTTTTCTCAAGATCACATTTTCTCGATCCCTGTTTAATTACAAGTGACGAGGCCCACAACTACCACCAGCACCCAACGCATTACCTGAGATACTAAGAGTTGAATATCTCAGATTCTTGAATATTATAGTGCAAGTAAGAACTCCCAAGACTCCAAACAAGAGTGGAATCGCTACATCACGTGGACTGAACCCCGGTACACGAAACACCACAACACCACAAGGCACACCCACGGCAGACACAAGACAGCCACAAGAAGAGTTACTGCTGCTGCTAAATAGACGCTACAGATAACACCATGACTGGAAGTGAAGTGATGAGGCGACCAGTGAGGTCCGTGTCGAGTTTATCCAATAAGGAATACGAGGGAAGTGTTTCTGGATCATCGTCTCCACCATCACCACAAGAACCACAAGCACCCGTGCCACCACAAGCACCCCAGGGACCATCACCGGGTGACACGCCAGAGGGGTCTGTAACGGCAGGTGCCCCAAGGGCTACTACAGGGGCCACTGAATTCTCAGGAACTAGTCTGCCCCGGGTAGGGTCAGGAAGCTACAGCAACTCCGGCACCAGCTTAAATGCCAGTAGTACTAGTGGACTGGGCACGGGCCCTGGAACTGGTAATACTGTGAGTGCAACTAATTTGCCAGATCCCAATGGAACAAGAAGACCTTCATTTGGATTAAACTTTCTTTCGTCGTTTACTAATTCCATTAGATCACATAACCAGCATCAGGGACCACACTCTTCACAACCCCCAACACAACTGCATTTACCCCCTTCCATAAACACTGGCTCAAGTCCGGTTGGTAACTCAAGTCCCAATTCCAACTCCAATTCTAATTCAGTTACCGGTTCGCCAACTACCCAGCATAATCATGTGGCTCCTTTACAAACATCTCCTTCAAGAAATTTCATGTCTAATAGTCCTACAATAGCCAATTTTACCACCTACAACTTGAATTCTGATGTTTCCAGGCCCAGTCAACCACCTATTGTAGAAGCTGCAGATGAACATAATCATGGTGGCCCTAGTCTGGTTTCACGTGGCCCCACTACAACTACAGAACTTGATGGTACTGATGTTGACATTCCAAGTTCTCCTATTGAAAGTGAAAATAGAGAGAATCAGGAACATCTTGAAGACACCACCAATGATGTAGATACCACCATGGTACCTATGAGAGAAGGGGATTCAAGTAATGGTGGTAATAATATTTTAAATAATAATAATATAACTGAATCTATACTGGAAGAGAACGGTGAAGATGAAAGTAATATTATTGCTGGTTCCAGCTCCAATGCTAACACCACAACTCGTGGTAATGATGCTATTCAGGCTAGTTCACAAGCTAATACCAGTACGAACTTACCCACTACCAGTTCAAATAATTTTAACACTAGTGATGCTAATGATCAAAATAATGGAAGAGATAAAGATGGATTTTATTCTGTAAGGTTGACACCATTGATTGATCATTCTTCATCCAATTCAGGATTATACTTTGCTCCAGTTATAAGAAAGGCTAAAGCTAACCATTCCATATCGATTGGTCGATATACTGATAAAAATAAGGCATCAGCATATGCACCACAAGGATCAAATGCTCCTATTGTTTTCAAATCTAAAGTAGTATCTAGAACACATGCATTATTTCAATGCAATGATGAAGGGCAATGGTTTGTAAAAGATTGTAAATCATCATCAGGTACATTTTTAAACCATATTCGATTAAGTCCGGCATCACAAGAATCATCATTAATGCCATTAATAGATGGGGATATTATTCAATTAGGTATGGATTATAGAGGAGGAACCGAAGAAGTTTATCGGTCAGTTAAAATGAGATGTGAATTTAATAAGAGTTGGCAAAGAAAAGTCAATCAATTCAATTTAGAAATTCACCAAAAGTTGAAGAATTTATCAGTTCAAAATCAATCACCAATCAATTTAAATGATAATAATCAACCTAACCTTGGATCCGATCAATTGAATAATAATCCTATAAATGATGCATTACAAAAAGATGAATTATCTGAATGTGCCATTTGCTTGTTGAAACTTGAACCATGCCAAGCATTATTTATAAGTCCATGTTCTCATTCATGGCATTATAAATGTATTCGTCCTATAATTATAAAAAGTTACCCCCAATTTTATTGTCCTAATTGCCGGTCTATGTGTGATTTGGAAACTGATATTGAGGATGAGGATTGACTTAAAAACTACATATTCGGATGATACATATTTATGGTCTTCTCATTCATATGATTTACCCCTGATTTTTCCCCTCTTGGGCCTTGTCGTTATCACTATCCATTAGCACCTACAGGAGTTGGTTTCATTTTATAGGTTGTAAATAATCAATTCAAAATCGTCATTATATACATTTTATGGGTGCCAGGGCTGTTCATCGTACTGCCAGCTCATCACAGGGCTACTGTTCTCTGATTCTGTTATGGTAATAATAGTATAAAGACTACCAGACATGCATTTCAGGTACATTTTGACCTCTAGCTATATAATCTGATTATAATTCAATTACATTAAGTGGGGTGCAACCAATATGCGGAGGAGTATTTGCAGCAGTTGATGCAGGCTATAGCAAGACAGAATCGTGTACATACCACATGCGCCGCTCCGGCAGGCACCCATCGTTGCACTGTTAACTACTAATTTAAGCATAAAGGAAATAGCTAAAGGGCCCGAATAAACTTTTGCCGGATCGGATGAGTGCATAAACGTACATCAGGCTATTAAAGTTCCACTCATTTACTCCTTCCCCACCGCTTTATAAAAAATTTTGAATACCTGGATTATATTTTGTTTCAGGGCTCTATTTTCATAATTGTAGTTGAAAAACTCCAACTACCAATAGATAATCAAATTATATTTGTTGCCGGAAGCTCCTAGAAAGCTTAAAAGGTTGAAAGGAGGAAAAGTATAAGTGCTAAAAATAACTCACGTGGAAATTTTTGTTTAAATAATGAGCAGGTTATCCAGAAAAGCACCACCACCAATTGACGACTCTGTCGAACAATTTAAATTTGATATTGAAGATTACCTATCCAAATCACCAATTACCAACAAGTTTCGGGAAGAGAATCCTAATTTACAACCGACCATATCCAATTCGAATTCGAATTCAAATTCAAATTTAACTTTGAGTGACAACAGGATGGTTGAAGCTACCAAAGATTCCAATCGAATAGCTTATAATTCATTAGATCCTTCCATCACCAGTACCAACAAATCAATCTTTTCCAATAATACCCCTAGTCAGACTGGAGATGATAGCCATAATAGCTCATTCACCGGTGATAATTCGGACGTCGAGAATAATGGGAATGAGCATTCTGAGTCAATTATGTCATCCCTCAATGATTCCAAAGATGGAGTGGCATATAAGACAGACCCATTACCGGAACCTGAACCAGAGCATATCCCATTACAGAGAACTGAATCTAGATTAAGTAAATTTAAAAGGTTCTCTTTAAATAAATTGGACTTGGGAAAATCAAAGAAGTTTATTCCAACTCATAAGAAGTTTAATAGTATTAACAGTCCTAATAATGCCAGATTCAGTATATCTACTCCTCTGCTTAATGCTGATAATACATTTATTCCCAATAATAATACCACCATTGCTCGTGGCTATAATACAAATCAGGATTCGATGTCAAGCACCAGAGGGTCAATACTTACTAAATGGAACTCTAAATTACAGGTAAACCCTTCATCATCTACTCAATCATTGAATAGTGTTGCAACAGATAATACTGTCTCCACTAAAAGTACTTTAACGGCCGACATTGAAGAAAAAACCACTCCTTATTGGAAATACCATGTGTTGAAGTTTGGTAAAGATTTGTACGTTACCACCAATCCCAGTGTAAAGCATATGTATTGTCGGAATGGACCAGGGTATTATATTGAGATTATAAAAAATGGTGATGACAATGAAACAGACGGGTTTACTATGATTTTCAAAGATGCAGAAACCCAATCAGATAAAATGAGACCACCAATAATGTTGATTCATAAGAGAGCACAAAAGGACGGAGGAAATTTCACTGTTAGTTTGACTAGGTCATCACAATTAAAGAAAAAGATGATTAAGTATGGAAATGAACTCAATAAGGAGAAACGGAATGTTTTCAACGGATTATCAATGCCACAAACAATTCCTGAACAGTATATACCCTATGATAAGATATCAAACGTTAAATCATTTGAAAACCATGAGGCTAATTTCAAGAACTATGAGGTCCGGGATTTTCATAACATTAAATGGAATGTGGGTTCTATTCCGAGAGTCAGAACTAGCAAGTTGAATAAATTCAGGAACCGATTAAATGATAGTCGTAATGGCGGCACTGAGTATCAGACAGATTCAGGTGATGGTGAAGAATCTGGTGACTGGAAGTTTATTGGTAAACAAAACATATATTTCCATCAAAATTATATTGAAAGTAATCAAATCATGCCATTTAAATTGAATAATCCTCGAGAAGTCTACTTCCAAAATCCCGATAACAATAATTTCCCACCGGTGTTGTGTATGTTTAGACCATACAAGAAGAAATTCGGTAGCAGAATGAAAAATAGTTTAAATAAGCGACTCAATAAGAATACTAATGGGTTGGATCAGAATGGAGACCCTCAAAACTTTAGTGACCAAACTAAAATTAGCAATAAATATCTTGAACAAGATATCGCCGGAGGAGAACACAAAAATTATTACATAGCAGGGGATGGATTATATTATCATAGGGACCCAGTAGATGATGTACCAGATGATAACAAATTGGGATGGATAACAATTTATGAAGATACCATCCTACAAGAAAAGGGGATGTTTGACTTGGTGTTAGGATTGACCTTGGCAGTAGGATATGAGAGTCAATCGTCAAAAAGATAACCCCATAAGCTGAAATGATAATGAAACCAAAAAGAGATGAAAAGAATGATAATTAGACGAGATGGCATAATGAATACCCAACAATAGATTGCAACATTTCGTCTAATACCACTGGATAATGGAGGGATAATAGCAAATAATACCGAATAGTCAAAAACAAAATCAGACCAACCGGCATTATATCCGACTGCCTCGACATAATAACATTAATAAATTAACTTGAAAAGGTATTATTATATTAAATAGCTCTTCAACAATGGCTGCTAATTGTCAAGGCCCGTTTGGGAATAATGCGCATGCAAGTAATTACTAACCCTAATGGGGTAATACTATTACCGGTGGTTGCCATCTTGTTAATTATCCTACTTCACAGGTAACGGGGCACAAAAAGGAGGCCATAACGTAAGCGGGTTGTAAATATATATCTTGACCTGTATAGTTTAATCTGTGTAGTTATAGATAAACCGTAATAACTCCCTCCCATAATATACCCCCAGCGGAATTAGTGCCCAGAATGCACAGAACATTTAACCGTTTGAGGATAATTACGCGTGGGTACCAACCGCCCAAGCAAGTGAAATTACTTGATCTAAAATAACCTTTAACATGCAATGCATGATTAGATACAATAGAAGTTTATTGCAAAAGTGGCAATGGTGGTCAAGGTGATAACGCCCATATTGCTGAACCATCTCCAGTCACTCAGTAGCACTAGTAACGATTTTGGTACCACCGGACCGGGGACCCTCTTTGGCCTTGTAGGGCCCAAGGAAGTCCGTCCTGCGTTGACCTTCTCTGGGCTCATTACAAGTAAGTCTATGCGGAAGGGGATTATATTTTTTCTTCAAGGGCTCACACGTCCGCATTGAGAGAAAACTCTATAGAAGGATCCCTTGAATTTTACCCCATTAGTCGATATTACGTGCATAGGTAGCTTAAGGGCTACAGGAGTTTCTTTGATTCCTACATAACTAAAACAGTAAAAATACTAGTTGCCTTAGAGCTCTGATACCTGGAGATTCATCCCGATGATCTGTGATGAACAGAGTCACCATTCGTAATTGCACATTCCAGTGCCCACATGAAACAAAATATTTTTTTACAGCAACAGGGCATTTCCTTGGTGCCAGCAATATGGGTCGCGGCCCGCAACCTACAACCCCCCTGGCAGAGCCAGTTGGGGCCGTGCCGCTTGTAGTACCACCCTTGGCAGCACAGGTGGGCAGCACAGGTGAACACCCGGTGCCAGACAGGACGGCCGCTGCCGGCGATCCTCAAAAAATATATGCAGTAAGAGATGGCAGTATAGAATAAGCTAAAGGGGAAAAAATCAGTAAAGACAGTACTTTACCGACGTTAAAGTCCCATTAATTGAATTTCACCATGCTTTAATCAAAGAATCAAGTCAATATAGGTTTGCATACGTCAGTAATTATTACTATTGTGACGGTTATGCAGCAACTCACCCTGACTGTATTAGGAAAAAGTCGGTGCAAATTGCATTGTCTATGCGGAATCTACACGCAGTATATATAGAGTCTTCCAGTTGGAACAATAGAACAGTAAGGGATGGCCTATTATTTCAATACCCTTTAACGTGGGCTCTGAGTAAGTAAAGGGTGGGAGAACAATAGGGCAAATAGAATTCATTTACCTAACTAGTTAAAAACCCTTCCTTCTCTTTTTTTTCTCTCTTCTCTTGATATTTTACGTGGTAGGGAACGGTTATATAAATATAACTTGAAACACCCGTATTTTGGTTTCAAATATATATTTGATTCATTAATAAAAAAGGAAGAAAAATGCTTTCGTTCATTAAAAATAATTTTATATCCTTGACATCTCATTTCAATCATTTTTATTTCATTCCTTTATTTGGTTTGGTGTGTTGGTATATCTTATGTCTTACATTGATAGGATTATGGGTTGGGGATGGATCTAAAACTTATCCTCAATATGATGAAAATGCTGCTCCTTTACCCCTTCAAAGAATTGGGGTTATATTAGCTCCAGCTTTCTTTTTAACCTTTATTGTTATTCACTCCATTGTATTTTGTACTTCCATGTATTTGGAATTCTATCATCGTAAAATTGGGAAATTAATTAAATTTATTAGACCTACTTTACAAAAAAGATTAGCTTATGCTTCTCTTGTACTTGGGGTAGTTGCCCAATTATTTTTCATTGCTCAATCAGTATGTGGATATATTTTTATTACTACTGGGAAAAGACTGATTAATCATTATGCTGAATTATTGGCTACTTTTGCTATATTAGTAATGATTTCTTTAGCTTTAAATTTCACCAATTATTATATTATGGGTCAATATTATAGAAAATATGTTAATGGTGAAAGATGGAATAAATTTACCATTTCATTCATCATTAAAATTATTTGGTTAGCTGGAACTATATTTTTGGCTGCCACTTGTTGTGGGTTTTATGTTAATGATAGAAAAGATATTGCTGATGTTTTTGAATGGACCTTCCATTTATGGTATGGTTTATTATTAGCATTCTGGACTTATGATTTATACCCAACTACCGAATTAAAGGCTTTGAAACAAGGTACTACTAAACCTAAAAGAAGATTTACTTTATTCGGAAAGGAAAAGAACAATAATGTTAATACTCATGTTACCATCGATTCTAATTTAACTCCATCTACTTCTGGTTCTATGCAAGAACTCGAGTCTCCTGGATTTGATTATACCAGTTACAACCCTATTAAGGTGTAACATTGGGGGAGTAGAACGTTTCCAGAAATTGCAGGTCATATTGCTAACTAATATACTTTCCTTTAATGATTCATGATCCTTGCCGTTTGTAATATATGTAGTTCTGAATATAGTAATGTTAATTATGCCTATGAGTTTTTTGCACCCATTTGTGGGGGCGGTCACGTGATTTATGTTAACCCTGATTGGTATCGATAACCAAAGCTCAGCGACTTAGGCTCCTAAATGCCGTTAGTTGTAGGAATACATAGGTTGCAGGTGTTTTTCAGTATAAAGAAGACTATAAAGTTCAGGGCATAGTTATTGGTGAAGACCGTCCTGAGCTTCACCCTCTGTGGCAGTACCAGCAGCCATTGTGGTAATACCGTTTTAAGTAATAACGCGTGCCTTAATGAGTAGACGAACAACCTGAAATTTGACCTTCTCCTTATATCTATAACTACTTATATCACTAGCTGGGTTCTCCAAAGTATCTATAATTAAACCGGAGCCATGGATGATCACGATAACTTTTCTGTGAATCCTTACTCGGATCAATTCTTTCCCAATTCAAGACAAGTATGGAGAATTGCTTCCAATTTAAAGAGATTGATCGATCAGGTAATCGCCATAGAATTCGAGGAAGCAGAGATAACTCAACTGTATTCCCCTATATTGAATGAGAATGTCATTGAATTGGTTTATAAGGCAGCTGGTGGAAAAGGAGATGGGAAACTAGGCAGTTCGTCTCATAGATTTCAAGCATGTTTAGTGTTTTGCTTACTACAAGTATGTGGATGGTACTGGAAACAATCTGAATACGAACTTTATGATACCAACTTATACAATTTAAGGGCAGTTGCAGCCCAGCAATTAGCAGCCATTGTCATTGAACGTGAAGATAATGATGACTATTTGTTTTTAGCTATGTTATGTCACCGGTATAGTATATGTATCAATGATGAAGATACCACTCCATTGAATGTTATGGAATTGGCTGTTGATATGCATTCTACCACCATCATTGGATCTTCTGGATATCAAAGATGTATTAAATGGTTATGGAGAGGTTGGATCATTCAATCAGAGAGAGATCCTTATTCTTATGAATTGTATAGAGAAGCTGCTTCTCATAAGATTGGGTGTCACTTTAAACCTGCCCGGATTAAGACACCTTATTATCAGAATATTTTAGAAATTTGCTTTAGTTTGATTTATTTATTATTATTCACTATCGTACTTAACACTCATGAGTTACCAACGGTTAAAGTAGATGGATTTGAGATGGTATTTTATTTATTCACTATTGGTTTGGTAATAGATGAATTAACCAAATTTTATCATGTAGGGTATTACTATTTTGGCTTTTGGAATGCGTTTAATGATGTTATGTATCTGTTAATCATTGTATCGGTAGGATTTAGGTTCTTTAGTTTGACCAAACATAATCCTGCTAAAGAGAAATTTGATGAAATTAGTTTTAGAATTTTATCGATGGTATCTCCATTCATGTGGTCTCGATTATTGTTATACTTGGATGCTCAAAGATTTGTAGGGGCCATGATTGTGGTGGTAAAGACTATGATGAAGGAATCCATTTTATTCTTTGTGTTATTATTTGTAATTATCATTGGATTCTTACAAGGATTTTTGGGGTTGGATGCTGCTGATGGGAAGAGTGAAGCTACTATAGCCATATTAGTATCTTTAACTAAGGCAGTAGTAGGGGATTCAAGTATCGATGACGTGGCCCAATTGATTCCTCCTTATGCTTCTATCCTTTATTACGTATACAGTTTTGTATTAACAGTTATCTTGATGAATATTTTAGTGGCATTATATTCCACTGCTTATGCCAATATAGTTGAAAATGCTACTGACGAATACTTTGCATTGGTAGCTCAAAAGACTTTAAGATATATTAGAAGTCCTGATCAAGACTTGTATGTCCCCCCATTAAATTTGATTGAGATACTATTATTACCAATGTCGTTCGTATTACCTAGAAAGTATATGAAGACCATCAATTATTTTATCATGATAATCTTCTACTCGCCTATATTAGTATTCATTACCCTTGATGAGTTATCTAATGCTAGAAGAATTCATTATAATAGATACAAAGGGTTGGCTGATGATGCTAATGAAATTGATACTGAATGGGATTTAACAGATGGATATATAGATAGTCATGGAACCGCATGGGAAGGCATACAAGAAAGTAACTCCCAAGTCACTCAAGCTTTACAGGATCAAAGACTTGCAGAAGCTGAAGATCCCGATTTTAAGATTGATTTAATGCAATTTGACAATGAAATAGCAAAGGTGGTTCAACCAGTTAATGAAGCCAACAAGTTAGGCGTTAAATGGGAGAACTACCCTGTCTATAAACAGGTACAAGAGTTGAATTCTTTGGTTAAACAAGTCTTAGATGATAATAAAACCTTGGTGGGAATGTTGCAACAAGAACGGACCAAGGACAAGTCCGTGGTCCCTCAAGCCACTAAAGCTACTCCACCTTCTTCAGGATCCACAGATTCCATTCCTGAATCAAAACTGTCAGATCTGAAGAAGAGAAGTTCAAGAACCAGAAAGAGATAGGTGTATAACTATATAGTACAATTGATTCTACATGGTAATGGTTATCGTAGTAAAAAGGGTCGTTTCGCTACCAACAAACTGTGAGAAAATTTTTAAGACACACTTACACACAAAATGTATAACATTTAAAATAATTAGCCATTCACCTATACATCTTACAATAACCTGATAGTTTATTGGGTCCATTCACACTTCTGGTGTTCTATTAATTAGTGACAGACTTAACGAATCAGTCACTTTATAGGGCTCCCAGAAACTAGGAACGAATTATTCCCCCACGGTATCGTTCCCCCATTATACACCGAGTGTAGATATCTATAACATGACAACCACCGGGGCTGGAACTGTTGGGAATATGGCATCATCCTCAACCGTCAATGACGGTAATGGCCACCCCAGATATAAAAATGGCGATAATATCCACTTTGACTACACCCAAACCAATGCGGTTAGTGGGACAGCACCCATGGGAAATCCAGGAAATAACGGAACAAATTCCAAGAAAAAGAAGAAAAATAAGAAGAAGAATAAAAGTAAGAGCAATGGAGACCTTGGACACAATTCCCTTGATGCTGGTAGCAATATAACGGCGACATTAAATAATCCTGATGATGATTATCCCACATCGCGAGTAATCAAACAGGGACCAAATGGAGATGTGATAGTGGAGAGCATAGAAGACGATCAAGATTATGACCATGAACATGACCATGGACATTATCATAATCATGGCCATGTGCATGAACATGATAATCATTTATACGACCCCCCATTGCCACTGGAAGTTGATACATCTAATGATGCGGAAGTTGCCAGTAATATCAAAAGAAAGATGGAAAATCTTGGAAAAATGTTCAAACAAGCGATGGCCACTGACGAACTCGATAATGTAGCTGCATCCACCGAAGCCAATGCCTCTGGTAATGATTATTCTAGTAATCCGGCTATGGAGATATGGTTTCATAACACCAGCGTCCAAGAGAATTACGAATTGAAACAATTCTGGCATTCATTGGATAATAATACCAAGATTGAATTATCTAAAATTGATAAGATGGATTTGCTATCGATACTAAGAGCAGATCCTAAACAGTATGTCAAGAACTTTCTGAAAGACCAAAAGGATAAAAATCTACATGCATTCACATCTCAAAACTGTACATGCCAAAATTGTGGTCGAAAACGAAATATGATAGTATACGAAATCGAGAGATTATATGACCAACATATAGATGACATTCATTCGTTCATAAATAAGCTAGGTGATTTGAATGAAATTACCAATTTGCCGAATGTTCTTTTTAATGATTACGATCCTTTGGATTCACAGCCAATAAGGCAAAGTAATGGAAATCCTATTCTGCGAGAGAATGTCTCAGTTGGTAAGTCATCTAATCCAACTAATAACTTTTCAAATAATGGACTTCCTGCTGATTCTGATCTCACTGCTGTTGGGATTAAACCTAATAACGATAATGTTGACCCTGTAAATAGCAACAATCCAGTCGATGGTTCTAGGAGTACGAGTCCCAGGTCGAACGATGATACTGCGCCGAGATTCACTGAAAGTTTCAATACCATAATAAAGGCTCTTGAAGCCGGAAGCTCTAACGAGGTATCACAAGAAAGTAAAGAAGCTGCAATCGAAGAGTTGAGGGAATTTAAGCGTTTGTTCAAAGGAAATAGTTATAACCTGCCTAGGAATCCTCAGAATTTGAAATTCATGGAAAAAATGGATAAATACGTTGATCCTAATAATGAAGGTTCGCTTCATGACCATTTTGAGTCCAAATCAGAAATTTCAGATGGATTACTTAGCTTGCTTGCAGACGTGTTCCACAATGATGGCAACTCGTTCATTGATATAGTGGAATCTTTATTGAATGCCAAGGGTTCATCCGACAAGGCTTTAGACAACCAAGATATGCATAATCATGGAATTGATCAGGATCAGATGAAGAAATTTCAACAAATGGAAAAAGATGCTAGAGAGTTTAAACAGAAATCCTTAATGACACATCGTCAAAATGAACTCGAAAAGATTACTAGTCATGATGAACCACTTTTTGATGATGCAGAAACTCACCATCATCATCACCATCACCATCATGACCACGATCATGATCATGATTCTTTAGAAGAACTTGATGATGAAGATTTCGAGGAAGAATTTGGCTCAGTATACGATGGAAGTGAAGTATATGATGATGAATATGATGAAGGTTCGGAAGAAGAAGATGATGATGAGAATGACGATGACATGGATGATCAAATGAGCAATACAGAATCGGAAATTTCAGAAGAAGAGAAATTGCAGGAGTTACGTCATTTGTTTTTGATGCAAATAATTAGAATATTTCGTCAACGATTGAAAAATTCTTATAAAGAGAAGTTGTCACAAGACCGGACTCAGAAGTTAATTGAAGAATTGGAAGCCGAGGAAAATGCAAAGAAGGAAAAGGAAATGAAGAAGTTGAAACAAAAGGAGAAGGCAAAGGAAAAGAAAAGGTTGCAACAATTAGCTAAAGAGGAAGAGCGGAAGCGGAAAGAAGAAGAGGCTAAGGCTAAAGAGGAAGAGAAAAAGCGTAAGGAAGAGGCCCTAAAGTTGGAACAAAGAAGAAGAAAGGAAGAAGCCTTGAGAAAGAAAGAGGAAGAGAAACGTAAGAGAATTGAGGAGCAACAAAGAAAAATTGAATTACAACGTCAAAAAGAAGAGGAAGACCAAAAGAGGTTGGCTTTAGAAAAGAAACAGAAAGAAGAGAAGCTCAAACTTGAGGAGCAAAAGGTTGAAGAAAAGAGAAAGCGTGAGGAAAAGAGGAAAGAAGCGGAACAGAAGAAACTTGAAGAGATTAATAAAGCAGAAGAAAAGAAAAAATTAACTGAACAGAAGAGGAAAGAGAAAGAAAAGAAGAAGGCAGCCAAAACGGAAACTGGTCATAATGCTGATTCTAATGTTGCGAAACAAAATGAGGTACAAGAGAAGGCATATGAAGCTACCCGAACTGGTGATGATATTGCCGAGGAAGATGAGGTGGAAGCTTTGTTGAGAGAACAAGAATCTGCAAGGATTAGAAGTAACGAAGAAAACATTCAGAAGGATTTAGATACGGTTCCAACAGCCACTCCTGATTCTAAGAGAAATACAATATTACAAGATTTATATAAGAACATCAACAATATGAATCCTAGCAACAATGAGAATGATGTTTCCAATTCTAGATCTTCTACACCAAGAGTGGATAATCAATGGTTCAGCAATTCCTTAACAAATAATTCTATTTCTTCCCCTTCACCGATTACCCAACATTCATCGCACCCACACACACATCCTCCACCTTTCATGCCCTTCAATAACATTAATACGTTTCAAGATTCCCTCACTGATCCTTTTAATAATCATTCTGGTACTCAAGCCCTCAACGGACAAGCTAATGGTGGAATACCTTCAACGTCTGGAATTTCTCTTTCAGGTGTTGAGCAGCAATCACACTCGCATCCTCAATCACAATCACCTGGGTTGAGTCAACAACCACCAAATATAGGTCAACCACCAGGGCTATCACAACAGCCACCAGGTTTGGTTCAGCAACCAGGCTTACAACGGATGCCAGGATTAGGACAAGCACCACCAGGGTTGGGACCTAATCTTTCTAGTTCTAATTTGACTGGGATTAATGGTTTAGGTAATGGTCTTGAGAATGTCATGAATAACGATTTGAACAATAGCTTTAACGGTTTAAGTAGTGGGTTAAACAATGGGCTTAATGGAGTATGGAGTTCAGGTGTCCCTAATACTACCAATTCTCAAAATGGTGCCATTGGCAGTTCTAACCCCGCTACCAGAAATAACTCCATCTGGAACAATAATTCCAATGGTTCAATTTGGAATAATAGTATTAATAATGCCGGAACTTCCAACACCTCTACACCTAATCCTAAGTTACAGACTACTAATGTAAATGAAAATGTCATCAAGAATGCAGCTTTTCAAGCATTCCAAATCATGCAAAGTTCTAATCAATTAGAGTTTGGTTTAGCTAAAGGGTTTGCATTATTTCAGACCACCAATAGCTTATTACCACAAGTTAACTTGAATTTCAATCAATTCTTGGGTAGTTTGACCAATACTACCAGTTTATCAAACTACCGATTTGACTTTATCTATGATGATTATGGAACTGTCAGCTTCATTAAAGTTAGTGAAACCACCACTGGTAACCCTGCTACTACAAATTCACCATTATTAATGCAAGCTAAATTACAACAGAATCCAAGTCAGTTAGCCAATCAATTGACCCCTCCATTATCAGGGCAATTATCAAGTACTTCCCCTGGTCAATTACCAGGACAACTACCAGGGCAATTCCATAATCAAGTTAATGGACCAGTCCATCAATCTCCTCATACTGGCTGGTCACAATCTCAATCAAACCAGCCAATAAGTTTAAACGAAAATTTGTTTAATCCAACCAGAAGTGTTTGGAATTGAGTAACGTAAATAATCTATTTATATCTTTTAATGAAATGTATCATGTTAACACTAGCCTTCGCTGTGTGTATATATTTTTGTTTTTCGGGCTGCAAAATTTAATTATAGAAGTCGCAGGGTTCTTATAAACTCGCAGATTTCAGGCATGGCATTTTAGTCACCAATTTTTTTTCTTACCAATTCCCTCTGGTTTTACGACCCATTTACGTTTATATATTGGTGGTATAGGGTACTAGTGGTAATTAGTGCCGGTGCTCAAGGATATAATCAAGACATAAGAAGAGAGGAACTTCAAAAAGAGCCTCTGAAAACAATCTCCGAAGGGTCTGGTAAGTCAGGTGATTGCATTGGGACCAAATCTGCAATGGATTTTTAAGGGATAAAAGGACGTAAATCAATATAAAAAAGATTAAATGCCAGATAATATCATAAGGAGAAAATTGGTGATCGTTGGAGATGGAGCTTGTGGGAAAACATCATTATTATATGTCTTTACATTGGGAGAATTCCCCACCGAATATCACCCTACTGTATTTGAAAATTATGTGACGGATTGTAGAATAGATGGGAAAGCAGTTCAGTTAGCTCTTTGGGATACGGCGGGACAAGAAGAATATGAAAGATTAAGACCATTAAGTTATGCTAATTCTCATGTAATATTAATTGGATTTGCTATTGATCAACCTGATTCTTTAGAAAGTGCTAAAAGTAAATGGGTACAAGAGATCAAAACATATTGCTCGAATACTCCATATATCTTGGTGGGGTTAAAGAAGGATTTACGGAGAGATAACAGAAGTAAGAAATTTGTTCAGGTTCCTCAAGGAGAGGCAGCAGCAGATCAAATTCAAGCTAAGAAATATTTGGAGAGTTCAGCATTAACAGGAGAAGGTGTTGATGATATCTTTGAGTTTGCTACTCGTACTAGTTTACTAAATAATGACAAGCCAAAGAATTCTTGTTGCATAATTTTGTAGGTGTTGAGTTGTTTGAGACCACACCGATTTATTGTAAATTTGGCATTAATAATTAATCTAGTTTCTTGTTCGATTACTTTATCGTTTTCTTTTTTAGCATTTTAATGTATATTATACCGAAGCTGTATGTAATAAATGTGTTTCTTATCTAAATGTCAAAAAAAAAAGACAACCGACCCCGGTGAGGATCGAACTCACGATCTTGAGATTAACAGTCTCACGCCTTAGCCAGCTTGGCCACGGAGTCAATTTTTAATGAAAAAGCTGTTAATGAGGGCCTGTACGGTTCTGGCAAGTGTGTTTGCGTGTACCAACCCGATTTGTCAAACGAATTGTCTAATACCTAGACCATGCTGAACTAATCACCCTATCACATGTCTGAGCTAATGGTTTAACATGACATCCTAGCCATTTGACCTAATTGCTCCGCAGCATTCTAAAGATAACAATTGGAGCAACATATAACCTGGTCAATTTTTTGCAGCAATTGCGAGTTCCACACATTCACTACAACTCATCCTAGCAGTAAGCTCTTCCCCTCTTTCAGACTGCTTACACACCCCAATACTAGCTTACTAAAACTGGAGGGGCCTGCGGTATTTAGTAGATAAATCCGGACAGTAGCCATTTCTTTGCTCATTAAAACCACTCAAATTCTACCCACTTGAAACAGGCCATCACCAAACCAAGTGGGAGTTGAATAGAGTAGGAACCAACTTATAATAGATTATTAGAATAGACGTTTAAAAGAGCCTAGGAACCATCCAATGCCCTGGACCTTTTAAATGACTTGAGTAAATAAATCCCCTTATTTGCAGCCTAACGGTTGAAGGCTTAAGAAGCGTTCCTGGTAGGGACACCGCAAAGGAATTATTTACCGCAAGCGGTTAGGTTAAACGGAAAAACTTGAATTTTCAGCAATTGCTTTGGTATAAAGTGAATCAAATTTCAAAAAGAGAAAGATAGAACACTTTTTTTTTAATTAATCTAATCAATTGATTTTGAACCAGGAATAAATATGTCAGCTGATACTGTTGGAAAAGTATGTATTTATGAAAGCCAATGTTCGATAGAGCCACCACGGTAGCCAAAACTTTAAGGGCAACTGGACCAAAAGGGACAAGTAACTGAAGGGGTCACGAACCATTTTTGGTAAGCGAAATGGACCGTAATGGTTATAAACAGGAAAGTTACTAACATAAGATATAGACTATTACTTGTAAAGCCGCTGTTGCTTGGGAAGCTGCTAAACCTTTAACCATTGAAGACATTGAAGTCGAACCACCAAAAGCTCATGAAGTTAGAATTAAGATTTTAAACACTGGGGTTTGTCATACTGATGCTTATACTTTAAGTGGAGTTGATCCTGAAGGAGCATTCCCAGTAGTTTTAGGACATGAAGGAGCTGGAATTGTTGAATCTGTTGGGGAAGGAGTCACTAATGTTGAAGTTGGTCAACATGTGGTTGCATTATACACCCCAGAATGTAAAGAATGTAAATTCTGTAAGAGTGGTAAAACCAACTTGTGTGGTAAAATTAGAGCTACTCAAGGGAAAGGAGTTATGCCTGATGGAACCAGTAGATTTAAATGTAAAGGAAAAGAATTATTACACTTTATGGGATGTTCTACCTTTTCTCAATATACGGTAGTGGCAGATATTTCCGTGGTTGCAGTTAATCCAAAAGCTGGTTATGATAAGACTTGTTTATTAGGATGTGGTATTACTACTGGATATGGAGCTGCCACTGTTACTGCTAATGTCCAAGAAGGTGATAATGTAGCTGTATTTGGTGGAGGATGTGTTGGATTATCAGTGGTTCAAGGAGCTGTTGAAAGAAAAGCCAATAAGATTATTGTTGTTGATATTAATGATAAAAAGGAAGAATGGGCCACAAAATTCGGAGCTACTGATTTTGTAAATTCTGCTAACTTACCAGAAGGAACTACTATTGTTGATAAATTAATTGAAATGACTGATGGTGGATGTGATTTTACATTTGATTGTACCGGAAACGTTGGGGTTATGAGATCTGCATTAGAAGCCTGTCATAAAGGATGGGGGACTTCTGTTATTATTGGAGTAGCTGCTGCCGGTAAAGAAATTTCCACCAGACCTTTCCAATTAGTTACTGGTAGAGTTTGGAAAGGAGCTGCTTTTGGTGGGGTCAAAGGTAGAAGTCAATTACCAGGAATTGTTGAAGATTATATGGCTGGTAAATTGAAGGTTGATGAATTTATCACCCATAGACAACCATTGGATAAGATTAACAATGCTTTTGAAGATATGCACGCCGGTGATTGTATCAGAGCTGTTGTTGACTTATAAAGTCTGGCCTCTAAGCTTTGAGTTGGGATAAAGCTTAAGGGCTAGTCCGGGATTCTATGCTTAGAGAAGTATATAGTTGTAGTTAAATACCAGTCTATGGTTTGAGTATGTTCCAATTTACGATAAGGTCAAGTACCGAACTTCAGTCTTAGGAGCACCGCTTGGGGCTACCAAATACTATAATATATGTCTTAACTCCTTGTTGGTACCGGTTTTTTTGCAGTCAAATCCAAATCAACCAATCTGATTGGCTCACGGGCCAAAGTGACACAAAATCACCAATAGTCCGAGATGTTTTCTCACTACACATTATTGCGTACCAAAATCGCTTCGGACTAATAGGCAGAGAGAATTTTTTTTCCTTGAATTTTTTCTTCTTGTAGCCAGAGGATATTTTAATATATTTAATTTAATAATTTATTATGTTTAGACAAATCACCAAAAGAAGTTTATTAACTCCAAGATTAGCCAGAAGTTACATTCCTGGACAATTTACTGGTACTAAGAATGCTAATGGGAAATATACCGTTACCTTAATTGAAGGGGATGGGATTGGTGTTGAAATTTCTCAAGCAGTTAAAGATATTTATGCAGCTGCCAATGTACCTATTGAATGGGAACCAGTTGATGTTACTCCATTATTAATTGATGGGAAAACTACTTTACCTCAACCAGCCATTGATTCGGTTAATAAGAATTTAGTAGCTTTAAAAGGACCATTAGCTACTCCAGTTGGGAAAGGACATTCCTCAATGAATTTAACATTAAGAAGAACCTTTAATTTATTTGCTAATGTTAGACCATGTCAAAGTATTGTTGGGTATGATACTCCTTATAAGAATGTTGATACTGTATTAATTAGAGAAAATACTGAAGGTGAATATTCTGGAATTGAACATACTATAGTTCCAGGAGTGGTTCAATCGATTAAATTAATTACTAAACCAGCTTCTGAAAAAGTGATTAGATATGCTTTTGAATATGCTAAATCTATTAATAAACCTCATGTGGTTGTAGTTCATAAAGCTTCTATTATGAAATTATCTGATGGATTATTTGTTGAAACTGCTAAAGAAATTGGTAAGGAATATCCTGATGTTGAATTAAGTTATGAATTATTAGATAATACTTCATTAAAATTAGCTGCTGATCCAGCTGATTATAAAGATGTTGTAATGGTTATGCCTAATTTATATGGGGATATTATGTCTGATTTAGCTTCTGGTTTAATTGGTGGATTAGGTTTAACTCCTTCTGGTAATATGGGTAATAAATGTTCTATCTTTGAAGCTGTTCATGGTTCTGCTCCTGATATTGCTGGTAAAGGTTTAGCTAATCCAACTGCTTTATTATTATCTTCAGTTATGATGTTGAGACATATGTCTTTAAATGAATATGCTGATAAAATCGATCATGCTGTTAAATCTACCATTGCTTCTGGTTCTGAAAATAGAACTGGTGATTTGAAAGGTACTGCTACTACTAAACATTTCACTGAGCAAGTTATTAGTAGATTATAATTTTAGATCTCATCCTACCATCTTTTAACTTATTTATCTTACTTTATTGATTTATAATTTATACATACTTATATATATCGTATGTATATAATTGTCATTTTAACATTTATAACTTATTCAATACTTTATTAGTTCCTTCTACAATTCCTACATGTTCTAATGCATGGACTCTTTGTTCATAATCTTCCAAACTTTCTCCTTTTATAACTGGTAATTGTTTAACCAATATAGGTTCTCCTCTATCCACTTCAGTTATTACTTTATGAATCATAATTCCTGCCGTAGTTATATCTCCCTTTTGACCTGCCTCATGTGCTCTTTCAATAGCATGAGTTCCATCAAATGCTCCTGGTAATGCTGGATGTAAGTTGATAATGGTAATACCAGCATTTTCTAATGGCATCAACACCGTTGGTGACAAAATTAACATCCAACCAGCACACACAATCAAATCAGGTTTGGTATATCCTGAAACCTGTTGTCCATTGATATCTCCATAAATAATTAGATTTGCCAAATCTTTGTTGAATTGTTCTCTTCTAGTGGCCCTTTCATCCTTGTTTTCTTTGGGAATTCCTTGATAATAAGATTTTAGTTCATGAATCTTGGTAGGAATGTGGCTATTGGCAGCTCTGGTGAGTCCATAGGCTTTACTACTGCTGGAGATCACCTGAGTTATGTGGCCATTTAATTGGCCCTTAGCCTCAGCATCAATTAGGGCTTGTAGATTAGATCCAGATCCCGAGATTAGTACCGTTATAGACTTCATTTATACTAATTAAACCAGGTATTGATGGTGAAGAGTGGTAATTGACTTCTTACGGTTGACTCTGTGCGATGACAATTACCCGGATGGAGTTACATTGCAAGAGAAGGAGGTTTCGATAAACCAGGGGCCGTGGGGTGGGACGGGTCCTTTTGGGCCTGGAGAGTTGTGTAGAGGGTCCTGGAGGCCCATGGAGCCGGATAAAGGCCACCAGAAGCGGTTTGTGTAGAAACAGAGTAGGCACCAGAAGATGGTTGCAGCCAATTTGGCCCCAGTGGAGTTGCAATTTGGCAGTGGAGTTGCAGTTTGGCTTCGGTGGTTCCGCAAGGTGGTGGGAGCTCGCAGGACGACGGGGCGGAAGGGGTGGTGTCCGGGTAAACGTGGTAGTAAACTACAGACTGCGGTGGTGCCGGGGCGTGCCTAGTGGTACTAGAATGGGGAGACAGGTGGTGCCAATGCTCGTGGCACCCATTACAGGAACTCCACCAATTGTCTTCCACCAGATCTCTCTTGCACGAAAGCTGATATCCCTATAATGACCGTACAGCGTTTCTCTACCAGTAGATGAACTGCTATACCAACTCAATTGCCTCGAGCACTTCTTTAACTGTCCTGTAACCACCCATCTGCCAGCTCAGATCTGTCTCTGGCCAACAACAAGGAAAATTTTTATGAGCCGCACACGCCCAGATGGCCCTATCCATTGAGAAAAAAATTTTCTCCCAAAATGAAAAAAATTTTTTCCTTTCCTTAATCCCAACCTTTTACAAAAGTCAATTAATTTAACTATTTAAAAATGGGTATGTATAGATTACCAGGGTTTAGAGACCACAGATATACCACCATAGAGACCCATACCGAGCCATTTGGCATCCCTTGAAGTTCCGGGCAACGGGAATGGATGGAGAAACAGGGGTCAAATGATGTTGCCATTCCGTTTGTAATCATCATTGGAAATGGCCACCGGGGGATCCAGAAGGGTGAACGGTAGCAGAAAGGTACCAGGATAGCACCAAAAGGGGCTGGATGTGGTGGTAGAGTCAACAATAGCATTCATACTAACATTCTCTAGTTGCTTTTACTATTGAACAAATCCGTGATTTAATGGACAAGGTTACCAATGTCCGTAACATGTCCGTTATTGCTCACGTTGATCACGGTAAATCTACTTTAACCGATTCCTTAGTTCAAAAAGCCGGTATTATTTCTGCTGCCAAAGCTGGTGAAGCTAGATTCACTGATACCAGAAAAGATGAACAAGAAAGAGGTATTACTATTAAATCCACTGCCATCTCTTTATATGCTGCTATGGAAGATGATGATGTTAAAGAAATTGCTGGAGGTCAAAAAACCGAAGGTAATTCTTTCTTAGTTAACTTGATTGATTCTCCAGGGCACGTTGATTTCTCTTCTGAAGTTACTGCTGCTTTAAGAGTTACTGATGGGGCTTTAGTTGTGGTTGATTGTATTGAAGGGGTTTGTGTTCAAACTGAAACCGTTTTAAGACAATCTTTAGGGGAAAGAATTAAACCAGTTGTTTGTATTAATAAAGTTGATAGAGCTTTATTAGAATTACAAGTTAGTAAAGAAGATTTATATCAATCTTTCTCTAGAACTATTGAATCTGTTAACGTTATTATTGCTACTTATGTTGATCCAGTATTAGGTGATTGTCAAGTTTACCCTTATAAAGGTACCGTTGCTTTTGGTTCTGGTTTACATGGTTGGGCTTTTACTGTTAGACAATTCGCTACCAGATATTCTAAAAAATTCGGGGTTGACAGAATTAAAATGATGGAAAGATTATGGGGTGATTCTTATTTCAATCCAAAAACTAAAAAATGGACTAACAAAGATAAAGATACTGATGGTAAACCATTAGAAAGAGCTTTCAACATGTTTGTTTTAGATCCTATCTTTAGATTATTCTCAGCTATTATGAACTTTAAAAAAGCTGAAATTCCAACTTTATTAGATAAATTGGAAATTAACTTAAAATCTGATGAAAAAGAATTAGAAGGTAAAGCTTTATTAAAAGTTGTTATGAGAAAATTCTTACCAGCTGCTGATGCTTTATTAGAAATGATTGTTATTCATTTACCATCTCCAGTTACTGCTCAAGCTTACAGAGCTGAAACTTTATATGAAGGTCCAGTTGATGATTCTTCTTGTCAAGCCATTAAAAACTGTGATCCTAAAGGTGATTTAATGATTTACGTTTCTAAGATGGTTCCTACTTCTGATAGAGGTAGATTCTATGCTTTCGGACGTGTTTTCGCTGGTACTGTTAAATCTGGTCAAAAAGTTAGAATCCAAGGTCCTAACTATCAAGTTGGTAAAAAAGAAGATTTATTCGTCAAAGCTATCCAAAGAACTGTTTTAATGATGGGTAGATTTGTTGAACAAATTGATGATTGTCCTGCTGGTAACATTGTTGGGTTAGTTGGTGTTGATCAATTTTTGTTAAAATCTGGTACCATTACTACCAATGAATCTTCTCATAATATGAAAGTTATGAAATTTTCTGTTTCTCCAGTTGTGCAAGTTGCCGTTGAAGTTAAAAATGCTAATGATTTACCAAAATTAGTTGAAGGTTTAAAGAGATTATCTAAATCTGATCCTTGTGTTATGACTTCTATTAATGAATCTGGTGAACATATTGTTGCTGCCTCCGGGGAATTACATTTAGAAATTTGTTTATCTGATTTACAAAATGATCATGCTGGTATTCCATTAAAAGTTTCTCCACCAGTTGTTTCCTATAGAGAAACTGTTGAAGGAGAATCTTCTATGGTTGCTTTATCTAAATCTCCAAACAAACATAACAGAATTTATGTTAAAGCTGAACCAATTGATGAAGAAGTTTCTCAAGATATTGAAAATGGTACTATTAACCCAAGAGATGATTTCAAAGCCAGAGCTAGAATCTTAGCTGATAAACACGGTTGGGAAGTTACTGATGCTAGAAAGATTTGGTGTTTCGGTCCAGATGGTACTGGTCCAAACTTGGTTATTGATCAAACTAAAGCTGTTCAATACTTGAATGAAATTAAAGATTCAGTTGTTGCTGCTTTCCAATGGGCTACTAAAGAAGGTCCAATCTTTGGTGAACCATGTAGATCTGTTAGAGTTAACATTTTAGATGTTACTTTACACGCTGATGCTATTCACAGAGGTGGTGGTCAAATTATTCCAACCATGAGAAGAGTTACTTATGCTTCTATGTTATTAGCTGAACCAGCTATTCAAGAACCAGTTTTCTTGTGTGAAATTCAATGTCCAGAAAATGCCATTGGTGGTATTTACTCTGTATTGAATAAAAAGAGAGGTCAAGTTGTTTCTGAAGAACAAAGACCAGGTACTCCATTATTCACCATTAAAGCTTACTTACCAGTTAATGAATCTTTCGGATTTACTGGTACTTTAAGACAAGCTACTGGTGGTCAAGCTTTCCCACAATTAATCTTTGATCATTGGGCTGCTTTATCTGGTGATCCAACTGATCCAAGTTCTAAACCTGGTGCTATTGTTAAAGAAAAGAGAGAACGTGCTGGTCTTAAACCTGAAGTTCCAGGTTACGAAGAATACTATGATAAATTATAGGTTCTTGAGTATTTTTTTTGTTTGTTTGTTGTATAGCTAATAACATATGAATATTATTATCCTAGTCTCTTTTGTAGTAGTTGGTTCGTTCGGTAACTCATTATTAAAATTGCTTGTCCGGTCCTTGCTCTCACTTTTCTTTGAGACAAATTTCCTCTATATTAATCCATTACTAAGTCAATTTCGGATACAAGATATTTGCGACAATGTGACAGCCGGTTGTGTCGGCCGTTAAGGTTTGATACTTTTTTTTTTTTTTCAACCCTTTATTAAATATATTTAAAGAACTACAAAGACCCGTATTATTGACTGGTAATAGTTATTGGAATTGCTGACCCGTATTTTAAATAATTGTGAAATTGTGTGCTTGTGTAGTTGCGCTTGACTGTTTGAGCTAACCAATATCTTACGATGATGACCACAGAAATGGATTTGATTGATCAGATCTTTGAAAAAATCATTGCATATGACCAGAAAGAGGTGGATAATAGCTATAGGTATATCCTGGTAGGAATAAGTTTGATGGTGATAATGTACTATGGCATACGAGCCGTGGGGCTAATGAAGATGAAGTCACCGGAAGTGAAGATTTTCATTGGGGCCATCATAATAGCTGGGGGGTGGAATTTGGTATTAAGCATATGGGGGCAGTCGCTTGTGATGTACATTCCAGGGGTATATGAACGGTGCTTGCGGTGGGCTAAGGAAGTTATGGAAGGAGGTGAAGGAGAAGATATATTTAAGAAGAAGTTATCAGCACACCAGTTTAATGATGAGTTGGTATTGAGAAATTTCAAGCATTTGATGATAATTGTCGAATCGTTGGTGGTATATAAGGGGTTTGTGGTTGGATTAGAGAGGATGATAGGGGTTATAAAGACGGTGATAAGATACAAGGGTGACACTTATATGGATGAAAACCAGTGCAAATACGACTTTTGTTCAAAGAAAGAAAGAGTGGACACAAAGCGTTCATTAGTAGAACTGTTGGTGAAAGGCTGTTGTAAATACTTGATGTACTTGGTGACTGTTACTGGGATACTTGTATTGGTTTTGCCGAATAATTTACTCATGAATTCCACTTCTACACTCTATGCTTCTGATAACTTACAGATCAAATTCGACCATTTAATATGGGCTATCAATATATTACTTATGGGAGATACTTTTAGTCAAGTGATGAAAGGAGTCAATAATAATACCCTGAGTTATTTAAAACCATTTGTTATGGTATTATGGTTTAGCTATATGTACAATAGTTTGATGCTTTTACTAGCCAATTCAATAATGGTATTATTTCATGACGTTCAACTCAATCTGTTGTTTTTAATGGTCAATAATGCCCTTGACAACTTTGAATTTGACGAATATAATATCAATGTATTCACCCTGGTATTACTTAGTTATTTCAGTCATACTTCAGATAATACCTGCTTACAAAGGGTTTGTTCTACCCACGAAAGAATCGAGATCATGGCAAAGAGTTTTGTTCATTTTAAGAACCTTTTCGTTAATTGTTTAATGGTATTGTATTTGTCATGCTTTGTTGTGATTCCATTTTTCATCTGGATTCTAATAATAGAATACAAACTAAGAAGGGTTCTGAATGATTGTGAAGTATAACCGGGTTAATTGTAAATAGCTTAATATTATAGAATACAAGTTAATATTTTTTTTTGCAACCATTAGATGGTTACTAACTAAATAGGTATTGTAATGAATATCCCAAAACGGGAGTTCCCTACCAGTGACCTCACGTGACGGGATTGACCCTGCTGTCAAAAATTCCGCGGAAATGGCTAGGTCGGCCGGATAAGTTATACCTAATGGGGAATATAAAAGAGAAGAAATCGGGAAATTTTCGCCCGATTAGGAAGGTCCATTGATAGCGATAACACAATCCCTTAATCAATTTTATCGGTTGGTCCTTCTTATTAGATCAATGATTAACAAATTTTAATAGGTTGGATAAACTATCTGGTATCATATATAAGACCAAGGTTACCTCCTTTACTTAAAAATTTTTTTTTCCCCTTAGGACATTGTTTGCCATGGAAAGATTACAACAAGTAGCTACCCAAGTCACATCAGCTGGGACCCCCCCAGCCCCTCCTCTTCACCCATTAGATCAATTATCACCATCAGAAATCAAGTTTGTTGCTTCTATTGTTAAAGAAAAATATTCTGGCAAAAGAATTAGCTTCAATACCATCACGTTGAGAGAACCAAGAAAGAATATTTATTATAATTGGAAAGAAAAAAAGGGTCCATTACCACCCCGGTTAGCATACTTTACCGTTATTGAAGATAATGTTACAGCAGTTCAAGAAGGGGTTGTTGATATTCCATCAGCCACCATTATTGAGTTAAGACAAACTGATGGAGTTCAACCAATCTTGACTCCAGCTGATTTACAAGATACTGAAGAAATTATTAGAAATGATCCTACTGTGATTGAACAATGTGTTTTGAGTGGAGTTCCAAAAGAAGAAATGAAAAATATCTATTGTGATGCTTGGACCATTGGATATGATGAAAGATGGGGTGCTTCCAGAAGATTACAACAAGCTTTAATGTACTGGAAATCCGATGAAGATGATTCCCATTATTCTCACCCGTTAGATTTCTGTCCTATTGTGGATATGAATTCGAAAAAAGTTATCTTTATTGATATTCCTAACAGAAGAAGAAAGGTCTCTAAATATAAACACTCTAATTTCCATCCAAAACATATTGCTGAAAAATTTGGTACCAAGGAGAATCCATCTGGGTATAGAGATGATGCTAAACCAATTAATATCACCCAACCAGAAGGAGTATCATTTAACATGGTTGGTAACACCATGGAATGGTCGAATTTTAAGTTCCATATTGGTTTCAACTATAGAGAAGGTATTGTATTGAGTGATATGACCTATGATGACCGTGGAACTGTCAAACCATTATTCCATAGAATCTCGTTAGCAGAAATGATTGTTCCTTATGGATGTCCCCAATTTCCTCATCAAAGAAAACATGCTTTAGATATTGGGGAATATGGAGCTGGTAACTGTACCAATCCATTATCTTTAGGATGTGATTGTAAAGGAGTTATTCATTATTTGGATGCTCATATGACCGATAAATTCGGTGATCCTGCTACCGTTAGAAATGCTGTTTGTATTCATGAAGAAGATGATGGTTTATTGTTCAAGCACTCTGATTTCAGAGATGATTTCCAAACCACTATTGCTACCAGAGGTAAGAGATTAATTATCTCTCAAATCTTCACGGCTGCCAACTATGAATACTGTTTGTACTGGATCTTGAGACAAGATGGGACCATAAAGTTGGAAGTCAGATTGACTGGTATCTTGAACACATATGTTTGTGATGAGGATGAAGATATTGGTCCTTGGGGAACTATTGTTTATCCTAAGGTTAACGCACACAACCATCAACACTTGTTCTCCTTAAGACTTCACCCAAGAGTTGGTGGGGATGGTAACTCTGCTGCCACTGCTGATGCTGTGCCATCTCCACACCCAACTGGAAGCCCCGAGAATATTTATGGTAATGGTTTCTACAGTAAGAAGACTACCTTTAAGACCGTACAAGATTCTTTAACTCATTATGAATCCAAGACTGGTAGAAGTTGGGACTTATTCAACCCTAAGGTTATCAATAAGTATTCTAAGAAACCTGCTAGTTATAAATTAGTGTCAACTTTCTGTCCCCCTGTGTTAGCACAACCAGGTTCTTTGGTTCGTAAGAGGGCTCCTTGGGCTGAATATTCCACTGAAGTTATTCCTTACCAAGATGAAGACCATGGATATGGTAGATTATATCCATCAGGAGACCATGTCGCTCAATGGAGTGGTGACGGTTTAAGAGGTATGAGAAAATGGATTGGTGATGGTACTGATAAGATCGAAGATACTGATATTGTCATGTTCCATACTTTTGGAGTCACTCACTTCCCAGCTCCTGAAGATTTCCCAGTTATGCCCACTGAAATCTTTGATTTGATGTTAAGACCAAGACATATTTTCACTGAAAACCCTGTTCTCGACGTCAAACCTTCCTTCGCTAGAACTACCAGAGAGGTCAAAGCTGGTGCTAGAGGACTTGATTCTTGCTCTCTAGACGTTGATAAGACCTCAAGATTGGCTTTTAATAAAACCGCTGCTTCTGAAAACGGATCATGTTGTTCTAAGAAGTAATGGTAGAGATATAAAACGTATATATATGTGTATAACCTGGCTATTGTAATAAAAATATTGGTGATAATTTTTGGTAGTTTTCGCAGCCACTTTGACAGCCGTGGTGAAAATTTTATGATGAGCATTATAAAACCCATCACCAGTCATTAACCATGAAGTATATTATTGAACATATGGAGCTCGGATTCTCCGAATGGGTTATATTAGAGTACTCTCAAATCATAAAAGATGTTGGAAGAGAAAACTTGGTTTTAACCTCCTTGCCTGCTGGTACTACTGACAAAGATATCCCCCAGAGGTTGCTTGATTTGGGATTACAATGGACCACCAAGGAATGTATTGACATTGAAGATGGAGGAATTGATAAGTCCAAGGTATGCTTATTAGATCCTGCTGCCACCACTGATTTGGTTCCTGAAAAAGATGGTAACAAATTTGACTATTTTGTGTTTGGAGGAATCTTGGGATCTCACCCTAGAATCGATAGAACTGGCTTGTTAAGAGATAAATATGGATTTTCTGGTAAAAGATTAGGAGAATTACAAATGACCACGGACACAGCAGTAAGAACTACCCAAAGAATTGTTGCTAATAGTTATAAGTTTGAAGATATAAAGTTTATTGATTTTCCAGAAATAAGGTACAATAAATACGAGTCTACTGAAATGCCCTTTAGATATATTCTTAATGAAAAGGATGAACCTATATTACCTGAAGGGATGTTAGATTTGATTAAGCATGATGCTGACCAAAGTATTGACGACTTATTGTTGGAATAGAGGAATTGCGTGATTCGTAAATTAACTTGTAATATATATACTCAAATAAATAATGTCTAAGTTTCTTTATATAACACTTCTTTTGATTTAGCAGGCTCCATATAGTCCGAAAGTAATTCTCCCATCACAAATCCAGCCGTATCTTTATCTTCAAAATACGACACATGAGCACTAATGGCTGATACTAGTGATATATCAAATACTCCCATAGGCAAACAGTAATCTACTCTAGCTCCTCTATTGAATTTTATAAGGATATCCAAGTCCTCTTTTGCCATTGAGGCCCTTGATTTGACTTGAACGTCTTCATCCCCTGCCTTGACAATGTTACTAACAATATCTCCCAATGCATTTTCTTCCAGAAGTTTACCACTGACACTTTTGTTTTCAATTGCTGCTTTCTTTTTACTCTTTAAGAACCAACTGGTAGCCTTGGAGATTCGTTCTTGAATATCATCTGTAAAGGCAGTTAATCCCTTTATTTGGGAGTTGAACCCTTCAACTGCAAATGGGGCCTCCTCTGCTTTAAAGTTTGCAAACCTGGGCTTAATCAATGGTTCAAGACGATACCCTATAGGATCACAAGGGTGATATAAATTATATAAATTATTACACTTTGGTGATGAAAAGTCCAGTTCTTTGTTTCTTGGACTAAAATCAGCTGGTAAATCCTTTCTGTTGACTACATTCTTCTGGCTCAATAATTTAAACACTCCAACGGGGCACCCAACACAAAATAAACCATCAATATCAAACAAAAGGTCCACCTTAGGATCAGGGTTATCTGCTAACTTATTTTCTTGATAAGAAGCAATATCAAAAGCTATGGCAGAACCCAATGAATGTCCCAATACATGCACTTTACCATTAAAATCGGGGTTTCTCTCCTTGTAGAGCTTATAAACCCTATTAATCTCTTCTGTCACTGATGATAGAATTTGACTGAAGTACTTTCCCTCATAATAAAGTAAGATATCTAAAGCGACATCACCAATGACATTCCTTAATGATCTTACTCCATCAACGTTTATCTGAGACAATGTAGGTAGCCTTGGTTCCTTTTTATTCTTTTCTGTGGGAGGCAATTTGTTGGGATGGAAATCAACTTTATGTCTCCAAGCAATAGGCAACACTTGGACCCTGTTATTGAAATCAGCTTGAATATTATTTGGCTCTTCACGATATGCCATGTTTTTAAACTTTGGATTCTCTTTGTATACCGATTTCATGGTATTTCTTAAGGTGTTGATATTATGAGCAAAATTAATAGATTCATATTTACTACCTAATACCTGACCAATACCATGAATACAAAAAACTAAGTGGTCAATCTGTCTCCTGGAGGTTTCTTTGGTGGTATCATTTTCGAAATCATCCTCAATGAGGCTCTTCATTTGTTCGTTCTGTTTTTCTTCCTTGCCATCATCTTCAGATCCATAGTTCACTGATTTCTTCACAGGTTCACCCAGCTCCAGCTTTTGATTGCCTTTCCCATCGGTATCTTTGGTTTCCCCATTAAAGATATCAGGCAAATTGGGTATGGAGGTGTCGGAGATATTCTCAAATATCGAAGAAATTGAAGTCAAGTTAGAAGTGAAGCCTCTTTGAATATGAGTAACTCCAATTAACGCCACCGGCATGGTCCCAAACTTTCTAATTACAGGTAATTGATAATTGTTTATCATTGATTGGGGGAAAATAACTGCCCTGCTATCATCCAAAAATAAAACTGCCTGGTCATCTTCTAGCTGAACAATATCATCATTCTCAGCTAATTCTTCCTCAAGGATATCATCTCCAATGCCTTCATCCGAGTTAAATTTTGCAATTTCAGCCTTATGGGCTTTTGTTAAATCTATAACATCTTGTTTCTTACGCTCTTCATCAAATAAATAAGGCTTTTTATCTTTGTAGGCTGCTTCAATGGTTCTTGTGACTTCATCAGATAACGGTAATCCGTCGGTGGTAAACCAAATTCCTCTTCGAACTTCGTAAACAGGACCTTCCCAATAAACTGGAGCTAGCGAATAGTTTCGAATATCAACCTGAAATAGCCGGTCTTCATTAACATCTACCGTAGATGAAACCTCTCGATCATCATTCAGATTCCGTTGATAAAAGCTTCGATACTGCTGTTCAATTCTCTTTGAATCATAATCAGAAAATGGTAAAAACTTTTTGGGTTCTTCTGTCTTTTTATACTCAAACCATGCCGGTTTTGAAAGTGGAATATCGGTAGCATAATACCATTTAACATTGGCAGCGGGGATTAACTCCTCCTTTTTCTTATCTAATGCAGCTTTAGCACCAGTGGTGTATGGCTTGTTTCTAGCTAAGATGTTGCTAAAATTCAACTGAGTATAGCTGTAGCTACCTACTATCCCTGACCTAGTTGGAATCTTAATCATTGAAACCAGTAGGAACTAGAGATGAATGAAGAGTCACTGAAAGTTTAGGTTTACGTATTCGAACTTTTCACAGCAAGAATCATGCATAAACGCATTTCGAGAACCCTGCAGAAGTCGCAGCCAACGGTGGGTGCAAAAGGGGTCCTGAGGAGGACAGGAGGGAGGATACATATCGACAGGGGGTAAAAGAAGTGGCATGTATAGTCACTGTAGTTATGTATAGTCACTGTAGTCATGTAGTCGTTATATAGTCTATAAAGTCTATGTGATTCCTGGCTGGGGAAGCTGCATGTCTCCCTTGGGCCAAGCTAGCACGGCTGCATTCGAGAAATCTCCGTACCTATTGGTGCCCATGATCTTTCTTCCGATTCTAAGATATAAAGGAATGGTGTTATCTACCGAAGCAAAGTTACTCTTCAAAGCTTCGTCGATGTAAGAAGTTAATTCGGTGGAGTTTACAAAAAGTTCTTTAAGGTTGACGGAGGTGATGTTTGTAGCCACGTACCGTTCAATGTCATTAATTAAAAGTGATATTCCATCGTAAGAACCATGGCCCTGAGGCGAAGGGTCAGCCCACATAAGAATCCCGGTATTGATATCGAATCCTAGAATCTCAGGAGGAAGTATTTTCCCACTAGGATCATTTCTTCGTAAGGAAGTGTCAGTTTCTGCTATGGCTGCCAACCCCCATCTGGCAACTCCGGAAAGAAACAATCCGAGTAAGATGCCTTGGAATAACAATGCTGTTACTCCTCTGGTACAACACCCGGGGATTAATAGCATCGCCAAGATATAATGATGTACTCTTAATGTCAATCCTGGTAATCGGGAGACGAGAAATAACCCCAAAATAAATGACATGTAAATGATGAGATACTTTTTAAACTTTCCAGCTTGCCAAATCTTATAAGCTT
Organism: Yamadazyma oceani; assembly: GCA_030569555.1. Classification (NCBI taxonomy): domain Eukaryota; kingdom Fungi; phylum Ascomycota; class Pichiomycetes; order Serinales; family Debaryomycetaceae; genus Yamadazyma; species Yamadazyma oceani. Next base: position 275,512 of record JAJMLF010000006.1, on the reverse strand, counting down.
GAATAATAGCACATGTCACTATCAAAAGGATGATCCCACCCACAGCTATGGCCCCTCCTGGTTGTTCTTTAAGGTCCTTGATGGTAAGTCGGTCAACTGGAAGTCTATCAAAACTGATATTGTTCAAAACTCCCAACCAGAATAATGGATAAAAGTAAAATAAACGGCTCAAGTATGATACTTTTCCGATTTCTTCTTTGGGTATTGAAAGGGTAACTTTGGTAGAAAAGGTCCAAAGGGCATACAAGATAAAGCATGTAGGCAAGAATCTTTCCACACCAACTGACAACAATGTGGCATAGGATTCTTGGTCATTAGAATCCACTCGAATTGGAGGGTCCGTGGCCAACACAATTGTCCAAAAGCCAATGGAATTTATAGTCCAGAAAATCACCTTACCACTGGCTAAAACAACCACCGGAACACCAAGTATAATATTCATCACCAAAACAGGTAACCTAGGATCATAACATTGGTTGAATTTTTGTCCTTTATCGAACCCTGCTTTGAGCAGTTTGAAAAAATATGAAGATGGAAAAAAAGATGGGAATTTAATAGAATCATCGACTCCGTAATGCCCTTTTTGAGACTCAAATCCATATTGGGCCCCACTAGAATATGATATCCTAGCACATCCACCGCTAAATGGTGATATTATACCAGCATGAACAGCAGACCCACAGATATATGAATCGGACCTATAAGGATTCGACAATTGGTATTCTTCTGGGTCTTCGATCTTGTCACCTCCTCCAACAAAATACCCTCTATATTTGATCCTTTGGTCTCCAATAGGTTCTAAGGAATACGTCCAGCTTCTATCACACAAGGCAGGGCATCTTACAAAGACATCTTTACCAAGATCACCAGGCACACAAGCCTCTCCATTTAATCCACAGGCGCCATTCTTTCCCTTCCATAATTGGTCAGTACATCCCAAACTTAACACTTGTATGTTATCAGCATCGATTCCTGGCGGAGTAGTGAAGTATGGTGAGAGGATGTTGTAGATACATAAAAACCATATCAATAAATAGAACATTAAACAGCTTGCCTTCACTCTGGTGGAGAGCCTCTGGAACTTTTCAGAATTCCGTTCAAGTATATCCAATACCTTTATTCGGGGAGCAGGTTCATCCTGGGGCTCATCAGGGCCATACCACATAGCTTCAAGTACCCTTCTGACTCTACTCTTTTGAGAGGCTTGGAAGTTTCTAATTTCCTGTTCAAGTAACGGATCTTCGGCCTCGTTTTGTCCGATGGTGTTATCGTTATTTTGTGGTTCACTTTCCATATTATGGACTTTCTTCGTCTGACTTTCGATTGATTCTAGGGGAATATTTTCTGTATATTCACTATCAGGATCCTGGCTTAAATACTCAGGCATGATAGTTTATAATGGGTCAAACTTCCTCCAAAGTTGACCGGAATATTTAAAATTTGTCCAGGGAGACGTATTCGACACCTTTGATATCTGGGGAAAATACTAGCAAATTTAGGGTCCTTAATCAAGACTAATGGATGGGGAAAGTGTGATTACGGTACCTGAAAAAGGTAAGGAAAGTAGAGGAAATGCAGCAGATTTGGGGTGCGAATCAAGTCGGAGATGGCAGAGAAACAGTTACATTTTATCATTTATTAGTTATGTATTATAAAGGATCACAACCGTGAAAAATCATTTAAAACTATACGAACATAAAACAGAACCCAAAACAAACTTGCAACTTATAAAAAAATGAATATTATACAAATTAGTTGATAAAACTAGCATTTCTTTTTTGATCTAACCAGAGCACATAGTACAAGATTCTGGATTATTGATAGCACAAGCGATAGCTTTTGAACTGTAGATATCACCTTCACCACCTTCTTCACCAGTTTCTTCAGTGTCGTTTTTAGATTCATCGACTTCTTCTACCTTTTTGTTGTCGGTAATCTTTAATTCAGCAATTGAATTTTCAACGGATGAAGGTTCAGTAGAAGCTGATCTAGTAGAAACAGATTCAGTATCACTACCAGAGGCATTTTTGCTCTTTGGTCTATATCTTCTTTGATTTAATTTTTCTAAAGCAGCAACAGTATGACCAGCATTGGCAGCTGATTCTTTATCAATAGTAAATTGAATAGCAGCAGCAGCAGCTTGAGTTCTTAAATAGTACATACCAGTCTTAAGACCTTTTTTCCAACCATAGAAGTGCATGGAAGTTAATTTACCCATTGTTGGATCTTTGATGTGGATATTTAATGATTGGGATTGATCAATGAAAGCAGCTCTATCAGCAGCCATATCAATAATATGCTTTTGAGATATTTCCCAAACAGTCTTATATAAAGCTTTAATATCATCAGGAATATTTGGTAAGCTTTGAATGGAACCATTATTGGCAATGATATTATTTTTCATTGATTCATTCCAAAGACCTAAATCAACTAAATCTTTTAATAAGTATGGGTTAACAATTTGGAATTCTCCTGATAATACTCTTCTAGAATACATGTTAGAAGTGTATGGTTCGAAACATTCATTATAACCTAAGATTTGAGAAGTAGAAGCAGTTGGCATTGGGGCAACTAATAATGAGTTTCTCATACCATGTTTAGCTAATTTTTGTTTCAAAGTATCCCAGTCCCATAATTCAGTTGGTTTTCTATCCCATAAATCAAATTGTAATAATCCTTTAGAAGCTGGAGATCCTTCAAAGGTTTCATAAGCACCTTCAGTTTCAGCTAATTCAATAGAAGCTTCAACACATCCATGATAAATGGTTTCAAACATTTGAATATTTAATTCTCTAGCTTCTTGAGAATCAAATGGTAATCTTAATTCCATAAAAGCATCAGCTAAACCTTGAACACCAACAGCAATTGGTCTATTTCTCATGTTAGATCTTCTAGCTTCTTCAACAGGATAGTAATTTCTGTCAATGATTCTATTCAAGTTTCTAGTAACAACTTTGGCAATTTCATGTAATTTTTCAAAGTTATACCAAGTGGAAGTGGAATCATATTCTACAAAACGAGGTAAAGCAATAGAAGCTAAGTTACAAACAGCAACTTCATCAGGAGCAGAATATTCGACAATTTCACAACATAAATTAGAAGATTTGATAACTCCTAAGTTTTGATGATTAGTCTTTTTGTTACAAGCATCTTTATATAACATGAAAGGAGTACCAGTTTCAGTTTGAGCATCTAAAATAGAGTACCATAATTTTTGAGCTTTAACAGTTTCTCTACCTCTTCCTTCACGTTCGTATTTTTCATATAATTGTTTAAATTCATCACCATAACAATCAGACAAACCAGAAGCTTCATTAGGAGAGAATAAAGTCCAATCTTGATTTTTTTCAACTCTTTCCATAAATAAATCAGGAATCCATAAAGCAGGGAATAAATCTCTAGCTCTAATTTCTTCTTTACCATGATTTTTTCTGATATCAATAAAATCAAAAATATCTGAGTGCCATGGTTCTAAATATAAAGCAAAAGCACCAGGTCTTTTGTTACCACCTTGATCAACGTATCTAGCAGTATTATTAAAAACTCTAACCATTGGAATGATCCCATTAGAAGTACCATTAGTACCAGCAATATAAGCTCCAGTAGATCTAATATTATGAATATGTAAACCAATACCACCAGCACTTTTAGAAATTAAAGCACAAGTCTTTAAAGTATCATAAATCCCATCAATAGAATCTTCTTTCATAGCTACTAAGAAACAAGAAGACATTTGAGGAATTGGAGTTCCAGCATTAAATAAAGTAGGAGAACCATGAGTAAAATATCTTTGAGACATATGATTATAAGTTTCAATAACTCTTTCAATATCATCACCATGGATTCCAATAGCCACTCTCATAATTAAATGTTGAGGTCTTTCAGCTACTTTACCATCAATTCTTAATAAATAAGATCTTTCTAAAGTTTTAAACCCAAAATAATTATAATTAAAATCTCTATCATAAACAATAGCAGAATTTAATTCATCAGCATGTTTTTCCACAATTTCGATGGTTTCTGCTGAAATCATAGGGGAATGTTTATCAGTTCTAGGATTAACATAATCATATAATGATCTACTTACAGCCGAAAATTGTTTGGTAGTTTGTTTATGTAAATTGGAAACAGCGATTCTAGCAGCCAAAATAGCATAATCAGGGTGAATAGTAGTCATATAAGCAGCAGTTTCAGCAGCTAAATTATCCAATTCAATGGTGGTAACACCTTGATAAACACCTGAAATTACTCTTTGAGTAATAGCAACAGCATCAACATGTTTTGTATCTAATCCATAGCATAATCTTTGAACTCTAGCGGTGATTTTATCAAATCTTACCGGTTCTTTATGGCCACCTCTTTTGAACACATACATTATAAAAGTGTAGAGGAAGAATGAAAAGTGAATAAAACAAAAAAAACAAATCCCAAATTTAACTTTGTGGGAATTAATGGCTGCTTATATAGCAAAACGCGACACGCCAAACTAAAAAAATAAGAGATCAATTTTTTTTTTTGGTGTGAGCGTGTTTGGAAGAAAAAGTAAACATTCTGTAGGGCAAACAATGGATTTGACCAATGGCGATGCCATATAGAGGGTATATGAACACTTTTGTCAGACACGTCTTACCTAAAAGACACGGCTTACTAACGTGAATTTCATATCAATAATGACATGGAAGAAAAAAATAAACAAGACGTGTAGGGGGCCAAAGACTATTACAAAGCGAAAGCTATACCGGATATCGGGGTAGATAAGGATTCCTGTATTGGAGGATACCGATAAGGTGAAGCAGCAGGAGGCAAGGATATGATAGGCCATGGGAGAGGAGGCGAGAGCAAGGAATGGAGATGGGTGGTGGGACGGGGTGGGGCGATAGATTGGTGGGTTTGTAGTGGTGGTGCGTGGTGGTGGTGGGACGCGGTGGTACGTGGTGGTACGTGGTGGGTGGTGGTACGCGGTGGTAGGTTTGTAGGTCTGTAGTGGCCGAGTGGCCGTAGCAGTGGTAGTGTGGCCCTATCGCCATCGATGCACCGTTCCCTAGTCTGGCACCGGCCAGTGGCCCTATCGCCATCGCGGTACCGTTGGCAGGCCTGGCATCGCATGAGAAGGGACAAGCGTTTGTAACTGCTAATAAGATTATTCCTGAACTGAACGAAGGTATTGAACCTGTAGTAGAAACTTACCAACAGTTTTATGAGAATAAGGACTTGGACATTGTTTACATTGGTACTCCACATGGTTTTCACAAAGAGCAAGTTATTCAGGCATTGACTCATGACTTGCATGTATTATGTGAAAAGCCTATGACCATTAACAAGCAGGAGTCGTTAGAATTGGTGCAATTGGCGAAGTCAAAGAAGAAGGTTTTAATGGAAGCAGTTTGGACCCGATTCTTGCCAATTGTTAATCAACTTCAGACTCAAATTTTCGAGGAGAAAATTATTGGAGATGTGTTCCGGTTGTATGCCGACCTTTCCTTTGATGGTGATCTAGCCAATTGTCCTAAATAATCCAGCCAGTGGCCCTATTCCAGTGGCCCTAATACTCCCTTACCCTGCACTTTACATCCTACCCTTACAGCTCTATGTACCTCCCACTCAATATCCCACCGGCAGAGCCGTGCCAGCTTCCAGGGCCATCATTGCCTTGAACCTTATATTGTTCTACATATCTACTTAGATTCTTCTTTTGATAAGTCACTAGAAACCGGTTAGTAATTGGCCCATAAGTCCGTGCCAAGTTCCTGCCAAAGCAGCAGCCTCCAGCAGTGCCCTGGCACTAATGGTCAATGTTACATACTTTATGATCTTCTCCAAGTCAAAGTCGTCTTCTCCCGATTGGTTAGATGGCACAGCAGTGGTAACTGGTGCTGGTGCTGGCTCAGACTTGGACCGTGGCCATGCAACAACTCCTGCTACCGATGCTAATGTAAAAATGGAAAGCTAGAAAGGTTAGTAACATGCTTGGCATGGACTCAATTGACCTCAGATAAACCACATACCACATGAGATGGAACTTGTTTTCCTAAAATCCTATAAGCAGCTGCCATTATGTTAATGATTATAAAGAAGTGTTGGTTGAATTTGATTTGTTCAGCATGTCGGGGTTTATTCGCATTTGCCAAAAATGATTGCAAAATGTAATCTGCAGAGGCCAACCTGCAGAGGCCAACCTGCAGAGGCCAACCTGCAGAGACCAACCTGCAACAAAATATATTAGCAGCTACACAAAGCTACACATGATAGCTACAGCTACAAAGCTACACAAAGCTACACATGATAGCTGCACATAGCTACACATAGCTACTTACCGGTTACACACTGCCTCCAGTAGGATTCCAACCCAAACCTGGCTAATACGCTATGCAAATCCTCTTCACTTTTAATCTTAATTATCGACCACTTCTGATAGTCAAGGTCTTTGATCTGGCCCTCCCACACCTTGACAATCTTATTATTCCCAAGGTCTATTTGGCTATTGGACTTGGTCCAGTCAATTCTCTTCATCATAAGCTTATCGTAAAACTTGAGAGATTTAGCACCTCCTTCAACTACTATCATGGTCAACTTATCGGTCACTATACACAATCCAGTCAATTCCAACTGTTGTGCATTCTTATCAACCTTGAAAAAGTGTTGGGAATCCACCAATTGATCTACTCGATACACATTTCGAAAGAATCCTTTAGATAAATCTTGTTGTCTCTTTTGGTGAAGTTTTTCCTGCTTAGCTTCTTTGGTGAGCTTACGGTCTTCATTGGCTTTCATATGTGCTTTCTGACGTTGTTCAACCTCCCGTTTGACTTTCTTTTCAACAGAAGTAGGATCCTTTATGGCTTCATTGGTCAACACACTCATCAAATTAGATAATTTCACTTTAGGTGGTGGTGGTGGTTCTAATCCTTGTCGTATACGTTCTTGTTGAATCCGAAACCGTTCTTGTCTTTCATTCTTCCGCTTTCGTTTCAATTCCTTCTTAGTTAAATACATGGGTTTCATGTCGGTTGAATGCTTCTCAAATGGGGCTACTGAGAGCACCGGATGTTGGATATATTTGGTAATGGGGGCTGTTTCGTTATCCAATATTATATTGCTGGCATCTTCAATCAAGTTATAATCACGTCCATTAACATAATAACTATCCCACCATTCTAGCCCGGGTGCAGCTTCCGGTTGGTATAAATGCTCTCCTAGTTCCTTATTAGCTATCAATCCTTGCTGTTCCAATGCCTGTTGTTTCTTCCGTTGGGTTTCTTCTTCCATCAACTGCTGCCTTAGTTTTGCTCCTTGCTCCATATACTTCCCAGGAGTGTTAAACTGCAAAGCCCTGCTTCGGCTCTTCCGCCCCACCCCAATATTCTGCTGGTCCAAGTATGGATTTATCGACGTGGGGTCGAATTCTTTACGGGCTTTCACGTTCAATGGGCCAGAACTGGCCTTGGGAATCGGCACTATATCCTTTAGAAACGGATGCAACTCTACGTTAAGCCCTCCTGATGCCTTTGTCTGCGGTTCCCGTGGTTGTTGTGGATGTGGTGGCCGTGGTGGCCCGTGGTACGGTCCTTGATGGCTCTCCTGTTTTTGTCTTTTGGCCCCAGGGGCTCCGTTTTGTTCCTGATAATACCCTCGTCTCCCCAGGGCCCCATAGCCCCCACCTTGGCCCCGGTATCCTCTTTCAGTAGCTCGTTTTCTCAGATCCATGGCCCAGTGAAGTAGGTTTTTTGCAATCTTAGGTTGATGTTTCGTGCATCAAGCGAATCCCTGCGCGCAGGTTGCGACTAAGCAGAGCACATTCAAGCTATTGCTCTAATATTGTTTAATCACCTTAGTCTTTACAATCGTCTTGTTAACCAATCGATCGATTGCATTATCTAGAAAGACCAAGGATAAGCTATAAATACCTTCAAAGCTAATTTGGTCTCATAAAAGGACGACGTGAACAAACCAGATACGAGTTTTGGAGAAGCTGAATTACTAAAGAATACCAAGATGATTATCTCTAAAAAAGATCACCAGGAGAAGATGGAATTAGCGGAGCCCCTAGAGAAGTTAATAAATGAGTTAAGTGAGTGTTCTGAAGTTGATTTGCCTGGAAAATTGGCTGGTAAGATGGCTTGGGACAAACCCAGAGGAGATCTATATCATTGGATTGCATTGTTGAATCGGTTTGACACCATCTACGGTACCATGATTGAAAAATATAAACTTGATGAGGAATACGTAAGGTTGATTGTCATGGAGGCTAAAGACCAGGAATTGTTGGTTTCTTGCTTGAAATTTACTTATGTTTTATTGGAGCATTGTGGTAATAGAACCATCTATTCTAGTAATGATAAGGTATTTCAATTAATCAATACTCCTACATTATCGGTTAGATTAGCTGCTTTGGAAGTGATGGTTTCATTAAGCGAAAGATACGTTCACTCACATTCCAGATTCCCTGCATCAAAAGAGGTTAAAAATAAAGTTCTTGAGATTTTGCATAGTTATCCTCCATTGGTGCCGCCCAACTTCAAGGTGAAGAAATCCAATAAGAATGATTCCAAAGATTCAGATGACCTGGCTATTGTTATAGGTGACCATTATTGTTATACGGAGACCCTTAACCCCAATGCGCTGTATCCTGATCTGTGGAAACTGATAAGTTTTCCCTATTATAAATTTCAGTCTAAAGGCAGTGGCAATGGGTCTGCTAATATTGCTCCTGCTTCTGTAACCCCTTCACCTTCTAAGGTTAAATCACCTAAGAAGGATAAAGATAAATCTAGGGCTGTCAACCAGGAAAGTTTATGCACGTTTTCTATTTCTGCTGAAAATATTCGAAAATTATCCATTGAACAGATTTTTGATAAGGCTACTGAAGTAATTCCTAAACACTTATGGTTTGAATTTGGTCTCCATGCTCAAGTTGCTAAATGTTTTGCTGCAAAAGATCATGCAAGTATAATCACACGAGAGAATTTGTTACGTGCCAAACTATACTCGATTTGCTTCATTGTATGTAGCTCAAATGAAGAGTTTATATCTTCCCGAGTATTTGAGCAGGAGTTATATATACTAAGCTTCTTGATAGATATGATTAGACCTTCTGGCATTGAAAGCTTACTGCATGATTTATATTTTCTGGCTGTAAAAGCTTTGGAATGCATTTCTTTAAAGAGAAGCTGGGGTGGTGAATTGGTTCGTTGCTTAGGTGGTAATGTTAATCATGGTACTTTGTATCAGTCCCTAAGACATATTCACAAGAAGTTATTGAATCAAGATCATGATTGTAACCATAGAGGATACATTCATTTTTTTAACATGTTGGGTAACTTGATCGACACTAAAAGCTTAACATCAAGACTAGGAGCTGGTGGTGTTTTGAAGGAATTAATGTCATTTTTAGAATCTCCTCATTTGTACAGATGGGAAGCTTCAGCTGCTGTTCATTTAGTAGCTGTTTTCTTGAGCAATTCTTCTGATTCCTTAAATGAATTTGTTGGCAATAATGGATTTCAACTTTTGATCGATATTATTGGATTCGAAGTCGATTTTGCTTTAGAAAATCCCGATTTTGGTGGTGGGGCTCCAAAAGATGCTATTGTCTATTATACTATCTCTTTTAGACAAGCAAATTTCTTAAGGAACTTAATGAAATTGGTAACTCACTTGATCCAATGGGATAGTGGTGATAGATTAAGAAATTTGTTCGATTCTCCGCTTTTACAACATTTCAACAAAATATTTCTTCATCCTAATGTATTTGGACCAATGATTTTATCTTCCACAATCGATACAGTTTTCTATATCATTCACAATGAGCCTACTGCATATGCAATCTTGAATGAAGCAAAAGTAATTGATTGCATTTTAGACAACTTTGAGAGCTTTTTGTTACCAAATAGTGATTTATTACTATCATTGCCCGAAGTCTTGGGTGCCATTGCTTTGAATAAAGATGGACTTGAGCGAGTGGAATCCAAGAGATGCTTTGCTACATTCTTCAAAATTTTCAGAGATGCTAAATACTGTAAAGACTTAGCCAAAACAGATTTATGCGGTAATTTGGGTGCATCATTTGATGAGTTAGGTAGGCATTACGCCTCATTCAAACCCATTATTATTGAACAAATAAAAGCATTCCTTAATGATGTTCCTCAAATTTTAAATGAACAGCTTTCTACCAGGGGTATCAGGTATTTTGCTGAAAATGAACTGGATAAGGAAATTGAGACATGGGAGACTAGCCCTCCTGGATACGTATTTGAAGCTTTTGTTGGATTCCTTAGAACTTTATTACCAGAGGGTAACTGGGGTACGGAAATAACCAATGCTATTAAAATCGAAGAATGGCTCAAGTTATTAGATATTCCTAATGCTCCCTATGATTTTTCCACCTCAAATTATGTCCTTAATTTCTTCGATATCGTTGCTTATTTTGATGAAACTGACATTCAATCCTGCTTTCCTCATCTATGCAAACTCTCAATTGAATGTTTGAATAACGAGATGATCAAAGACTTTTTAAGTTTTGACAGCTCACAATCTTACTTTGATCATATTAGTAAGACTCATGATAATGACTATTGCACAAAATTTTTAAGAAAGCTCACTTCATTAGCTACTATGTTGTCGGCATTATGTGGAGGATTTTTCAGATTTGGAATGATTGCACACGCTAGATATTTCCAATTGGGGGATCATTTCGGATCAGATGAAGGTCTTCAATTCTTGACTGATTTGGGGAAATTGTTATCAAAGGTCATTGTAGAGGAAAACTATATAAGGACCAATGGCCCCGAAGACATAGTTAAAGAAACTTCCCCTGTCCCAGATGAAGCAACTGAAGATCCAAAGTTAAGAATTTTATTAGAGGTTCCAAATTCCGATAAGAAACCTTCTGACAATCCTAATTATATCTTCAAGAACATATTGGAAATTAGGCATTTGTGTTTCCATTTACTGCACTTGGCCTCTGATATATTCTCTTACGTTGGTAGAATTGGAATGCACAGACGCCAGGAATATGTTCAATCCGATCATAGGCGTAAAGCTGTAAAAATATCAACACAACTTGGACGTATTTTTAGGGCCTTATTTGACGTTGAACTTGATGACGGTTTCCAAAAGCTATGTTATCAATCAATGGTTTCCACCATTGCATGGTATGTCCTAAGTCAAAAGGATCGAGGCAAAGAAGTTGTCCAAACTACGTTAGTGATAACATTCTTACAGGAAGGAGTGTTCCACTCTATTGAGAAAATTGGGGAAGACTGCTTTCATGCTTTAGTTAATTTAAAGGATGCTAAGAACGATGAGAATGACCTCAAGTATGTCCTAAACAACCTGGAAAGTGTTTTAAAGAATACTTTGAATATGGTTTGCATCATATTTTCTGGTATCACTGATAACGAGGGCTTTGTTAACTTGCCAAATGCGGGATACTTTTTCCATACCTTTGCTGACGATACATTCGATGTAATATCCGCAACCTTAGCCTTCAGTAGAGCTATCGGGATTGATTTTGTGGCCAATACCATCGACGATCAGTTTAAGGAGGGCACAGATGTCTCCACTTTTCACTCCTCTATTCCTTCACCAATTATGAATAAATTCATTTCAATTGTGTATAAGATCGTTCAAGGTCATGGAATTGGTGAATCAAAAACGTTTGTGCCATTAGATTGGAAAAATGTATCTCCTCCTTATGAACAAATTGAATATTTGAAATCGATTGGATTATCAGAGTCGAAAGCTGTCCATTATTTTAAGCACGCTAATAATTTGGATCCTTTAGCTTCCGGTGACTGGCCATGTCCCTCTGTGAGCCTCGAAAAAGATGAATTAGACAGGATTGGCTCTAAAATTCGGGAAGATCACAAATCCTTCTCCCAAGATCTTCATGGTACCGATTTTCTGGAAAAGCTTTCTCTGTATCGGCCAAATGGGTTTTATAAGACTTGGTTTGAAATTATTAGGTACTATCCAGAGCTATCAGATTCAATTGCTAACCTTCTATCCAAAGACAGCGGGGCAGCCTTAGTGCATATAGGTTCAATGCTTTCCTCTATAAGACAGAAAACAGTTTCTAAACATGATTCTATGTCTTTTATGGAATCACAAATGATATTGATCAAGTCTTTACTCGATCATAGCTTGAACTTCGAGCAAGGACCCGCTAAATCAGAAAACTTGGTGCTTTATAAAGATATCACTGCCATCATCATTGACGTTTTATCTGATGATATCGAGGAGATAAATAAGGATTATTGTATCTATGGACTTGCCATTATTGAGCAGAGCTTATCATTTCAAGATGTAGCGATACCCGAAGAGTCTGTTCATACTAGCCTTAAGAATATTGTTAATCCAGAGATTGCCGTAAGGGACGTCATTACTAAGGAGCTGGAATCACAGCTTCTAGACCTCTTCCTCAATATCACTCATTTGGACAGTAAGAAGGCTATCACAGCTGTCACCCGGATCTTGATAATATTCTGCAAGGATCAGGTAAAGAGGGAAAAGCTTTCCAAGTCAAACCTTATTGGAATTCTTATCTCCAATAGTAGGAAATTTTTCGAAGATTCTGCTTTGGATGGTGCTAACAATGACCAGCAGTTAATGGCCGTACTTTTAAGACGTTGTTTCGAATCATCGGATATTATTAGAGTCAACATGAGTGTTGAATTGAAGAACATGCTTCTGCAGCAAAAGGCCAGAAGAGAATTGCCAACATTTTTGAAGGAATGCTCAGTTTTGGCATTAAGAGACTCAGATATATTCACAGATTTAGTTTCCAAAGACATAAGACTTCATAACTATGACGGATCTCGTCTCTACCCAACTCAGATGCCTATCATTAAAACACCAGAAGGTACCAATGAGGACGTTGAGATGTCTGAAACTTTCAAAGAAAAGCTGGACACAACAATTGCACCTAGTTCGGTTATCCACTCGATCGTTACAGAACTTATTGCTGTTTGCAAAACAGATATATTGAGTACGCCTAAAGAACACGTTAAACCAAAGGATGATAAGAAGAAATATAATAAGATGGAAGAGCTTTTCAAAAATCAAAACTTTTCCTATGCTTGTTATCTTATCCAGACGTTGACGGAGCTTTTAGGGTCTTACATGAATTGTAAGCTCGAGTTCATCACCTATTCCAAGAAAGAAAATTTCAATGAAAACGTCAAGCCAAGATCCACTGCCCTTAATGTATTGATCCATCAATTAATCCCTACTCAGCTGATTTCTTCACCTACTGGTATTGAATCAGAAAGAAGACAAGCAATTTCTTCATTGGCAAAACTTACTATATTGGCGTTAATATCTACGCCGGTGATGAAGGAATCCAACGACCCCAAGCCGAATAAGGAAGATGCTGATATGGCCCTTGTGAGAAGATTCTGTACTGATTTAATCCTTAAAGCCATGAAAGATACTTCGAATTCACCACAATCGATCCAGGCTAAATACAGTAAGTTGATCGATATTTTTGATTTGATAGGTTCTTTACTTTCCTCCAAATTCCGCCAAGTCGCTGGTCCTCTTCTCAATAAAGAGGCCACAAAATATGATCCATTTTTCATTTCTAGAAGCTTAATTGATACTCAAGTACCATCTACTGTTACTCAGCTCATTGCTTCTTTGGATTTAAATCTCCCACATATTGACAAAGTCATCAAGTCTTCTGTTTATCCTCTTACTATGTTGGGTAAATTGAAAGCAGAATTCCAGGATAGTTTTGAAGAAAATCATCAAGGCGACAAAGACGATGAGCTTCCAGAACTGGATGATGATGAAAAGGACGATACCCCAGACTTATTCAAGAATTCTACGTTAGGGATGTATGATATTGAGGATGATAGTGAAAACGATGAGATGGATTATTACGATGATGAAGGTCTCGAAGGATTGATGTCTGGTGAAGATATCAGCGATGATCCGGGGACCGATAATTCTGACGAAATGGATGATGATGATGACGAAGACGATGATGATAATGATGATATTGTTGACGAAATGGAAGAGGAGGAGGCACCTGATGATATGATGGATGACACCTCAATGGCAGACTCTTTCCATTTTCATGATCACGGTCATGATCATGGTCATTATGAAGAAGATGAGGAAGACGAGTCCAGTGATTTTGATAGTGATGATGACGACATCGAAATCATCGATACCACTGCTGCACCTTACGATGGTGGTGAAGGTGAATACTATTTCGAGGAAGAATATGACGATGAGAATGATGCAGAGAGCAGCGAGTATGATGAGGAAGAATTGGATGATTGGATTGAACAATTAGGAGATGGGGAATCCTCAGACCATAATGAAGACCATGAAGCTAGTGATGCACCAATTATTCACACCCAGCATAATACTCCTGATGCTGATGTGATTGAAAATAATGAGTTTTCGGAAGATGAAAATGCTTATGAAAGTGAGGGAGACTCTGTTGCCGAAGAGGACTTTAATGGGGTTGGAATTGCCTCAACATCTAGAAGAAGAGCCGGTGATTTTGCTTCATCCTTTTTTGACGCATTACGCCCTGCTATGAACAGAGGTAACATTGCTAATATATTTGGAGATGTGTTTGGTCAACCAGTTAATGATAATGGTATTTTTTCTGGTACCATTCATATTGGTCGTAGTCCAGGAAGAGTTGAAGGTCGTCGTTTAGATAGGGCTCTTGAAGGAATTTTAGAAATTGCCGCAAAACCTGAAGGAGCTATTTCTGATCCTTTGAACAACTTGTACATAAAATCAACGATCGAAAGATGGAATGACGGAATACTAGGATATCAAAGCAAGAACAAGGGAAAGATCGTTTATAACTTAATCCCTGGCATTGTTAATAGAATTTCTGCTGACAGTATCGAGCTCGATAAGAAAAGACAAGAGAAAATCCGTGAGACTATTCGTGAAAGGGAAGAAAGACGCCGTAAAAGAGAGGAAGAACGGGCTAAAAGAGAGGAGGCTGCTAGGGCTGAAGAAGAGGCAAACATGGCAAATAATACTCGTGAAGAATTGGAGCCTGTTATGGTTCGCATAGGAGACAGGGAAGTCGATATAAGTGGGACTGACATCGATCCTGAATTCTTCGAAGCTTTGCCAGATGATATGAGAGAAGAAGTCTTTACCCAACATATCAGAGAGAGAAGAGCCAATGCGAACACAAGTGGATCTGATACAAGGGAAATAGATCCTGACTTCTTAAATGCTCTTCCAGACCAAATAAGAGAAGAAATACTTCAACATGAGTCCATGGCAAGATATTCTTCTCTTCGGGATGATAATGATAGTTTTGAGAGTGATAACGAATTCAATGACCCAGAGAGTGAAGATTTTGCATTTGGTGAAGATGGTCCTCCTGGTAGCCGTCATCCAAGTGTCAGCGGTACTGAAGTCCCAAGTCAAAAGAAACCTCAACGTAAGAAGATATTCTTTACTCCTCTTATCGATAAATCTGGAGTAGCTGCTATCTTGAGACTTTTATTTGTTCCCCAAACTATGAATAAGAGAGATACTGTTCATCAGACCTTGAAATATTTGTGTTATAATAAGCAAACAAGGACCGAGGTAGTCAATTTGTTAATATCTATTTTACAAGATGGGTTAATTAGCCAAAACACAGTTGAAAAGACATATCAACACTTATCTATGAAATCATTGAAATCCGTGCATGATAATCAAACTTCTAAAATTAAACCTATATTGCCATTACATGCATCACCTATTGTTGTGGCTAACCAGGCTATTGACTTACTTCACTTTTTGACTGATAATAATAGTCACATAAGATATTATCTTTTGACAGAGCACGAAAACCCATATTTGAATAAGAATAAGAAGAATAAAATCAAGGAATCCATTAATAAATCAGATAGGTTTCAAATTAATTCTTTGTTGAAATTACTTAAAAACACATCATTAAGAGAGGACCAACCATTCATGGATTTACTTTCAAGGATTTTGCAGTTATCAACAAAGCCACTTCGGTTGTTGACAAAACATAAGCAACTGAATAAACCAGTACCATTTAATCCACCTTATATCCCAGATCACTTATTAAGTCAAATGGTTAAGTTTTTGACATCAAATGATTGCCCCAATGCTACATTTAGAAGGGCTATTGGTGCTATGCAGAATTTAAACCATTTGGAGAATGCCCAAAGAGTATTCTCAACGGAATTGGGTGATCAAGCTACAATTTTAGGACAATCTATAATTAATGATTTAAGGGCATTAGCAAACGAAACACAGGATGGTTCTTACGATAGCCAAAGCAAAACGTTTTCGAAGTTTAATGCATCTAGCTCAGATCAAGCCAAATTATTACGGGTATTGACAGCTTTGGATTATATGTTTGAAACTCAAGATCAAGACGACAAGAGTAAGGTAGATGATGTGGAAGAATTAACTGGGTTGTATAAAAGATTAGCATTAGGATCTTTATGGGATGCATTAAGCGATTCATTGAAGGTTTTGGAAGAAGATCCTAAATTATCAAATATTGCTACCATTTTACTCCCATTAATCGAGTCATTGATGGTTGTTTGTAAACATAGTAAAGTAAAAGAATTGCAAGTCAAAGATGCTGTAAGATATCAATCCAAGAAAGTAGATTTTAGTAAGGAACCAATTGAAAACTTGTTCTTTTCATTCACAGATGAACACAAGAAGATCTTAAATCAAATGGTTAGAACTAATCCAAACTTAATGAGTGGGCCATTTGGAATGCTTGTTAGAAATCCTAAAGTTTTGGAGTTTGATAATAAGAAGAATTATTTCGATAGAAGGTTACACGAGAATCTCAATGATCAAAAGACATTATCCATTAATATTCGCCGTGACCAGGTATTCTTAGATAGTTATAGAGCTTTATTTTTCAAGTCAAAGGATGAATTTAGAAACAGTAAACTTGAAGTTAACTTTAAAGGAGAATCAGGGATCGATGCTGGTGGGGTTACTAGAGAATGGTACCTGGTATTATCTAGACAAATGTTCAACCCCGATTATGCGTTATTTACTCCAGTAGCTTCAGATGAAAATACCTATCATCCTAACCGAACATCTTATATTAATCCTGAACATTTATCATTTTTCAAGTTTATTGGTAAGATCATCGGGAAAGCTATATTTGACGGATGTTTCTTGGATTGTCATTTCAGTAGAGCAGTTTATAAAAGAATCCTAGGAAGAAATATGTCATTGAAAGATATGGAAACATTAGATTTAGAATATTTCAAGTCATTAATGTGGATGTTGGAAAATGACATTACTGATGTAATAACCGAGGATTTCCTGGTAGAAACGGACGACTATGGTGAGAAGAAAACCATTGATTTGATACCCGACGGAAGAAATATACCTGTAACCGAAAGTAATAAACAGGAATATGTCAGATTGGTTATTGAATACAGATTACAAACATCCGTTGAAGAGCAAATGGATAATTTCCTAATGGGATTCCACGAAATTATTCCGAAAGAAATTGTGTCAATATTTGATGAGCAAGAATTAGAATTGCTAATCAGTGGATTACCCGATATTGACGTCACTGACTGGCAAAACAATTGTACTTACAATAATTATTCACCATCATCAGAACAAATTCAATGGTATTGGAGAGCAGTGAAATCATTTGATAATGAAGAACGAGCTAAATTATTACAATTTGCTACCGGAACATCCAAAGTTCCATTAAATGGATTCAAAGAATTAAGTGGAGCTAATGGAATCTGTAAATTTAGTATTCATAGAGATTATGGAAGTCTTGAAAGGTTACCATCATCACATACATGTTTTAATCAAATTGATTTACCAGCCTACGAGAATTATGAGACCTTGAGAGGATCGTTGTTATTAGCAATTACCGAAGGTCATCAAGGGTTTGGATTGGCGTAGATGACAAATAATTGATGTATAGAAGGTAAAATTTAAAAATATATATATGTATAGTAGCAAAAAAAGAAATCTGGTCTATATAATTGGTTATATATGCGTAATGCACCTAAACATTATTCTAAGCTCATCCTGTATGTGACCCAAAGAATACAAGACTTTTCCATTTGTCAGCAAGTATATACACACCAGGCAGGCCATCGCGCCAAACCATTGCCGCCATATCCTATTGACTAGTCCGTAAGCTATGAGGTGCCCTCGCTTGTTACTTCCTAACCCAACGCAATTTCAACTCATCACTACTGGTGACAAGAGGTGTGGAACGAGTGCAAATTAGTAAGCTCATAGGTGGTGTCAGCATTATTTAAACTTGCCAACGAACCAGATTGTTAGTTAAATATACTTTAAGGTTAACTTCTTAGATTCGGTTAAATTGTACATTATGAAAGCAGCAGTTATTTCAGAAAAAGCTCCTCAACAGTTAGCAGAGGTGGCAAATATTGAAGTCCCTCCTATCAGTGATGATCGGATGCTTGTCAAAACAGTGGCAGTTGGTGCCAACCCCACCGACTGGAAGCACGTTGAATTACTTGGTTGTGCAAAGGGGATCATGGGATCAGATGCCTGTGGGATTGTTGAAAAAGTGGGACTGAAAGTTAAGGGGTTTGAAAAAGGAGATATTGTTGGGGCATTTGACCACGGTAATGTTGATTTTGTTAGAGGGAAGTTTGCTGAATATATCCTGGCCCATCCTGATACCACCATCAAGATGGATAAGGCAGTGTTTGATGAGGAACAAAAATTGTCTCCCGGTAAACATAACTCTTCAAAACTTGTTAACTTTGAATCACTTGCAAGTGTACCACTTGGATTGACCACCATCAGTTTGTCATTCAATCACAATCTCAATATCCCCCAAGATAAAGCCAAGAATTCCGACAGTTATATTTTGATTTGGGGAGGGTCAACTGCCAGTGGGATCCTTGCCATTCAAATTGCCAAGTTGGTGTATGGATTGAAGGTCATTACTACCTGTTCTAGTAAGAATACTGAATTTGTCAAATCGCTTGGAGCTGACGAAGTGTTTGATTATAATGACCCAAATGTCACCAGCAGTATTTCCAAAACCGGGGATGGTAAAATTAAATTTGCTCTTGACACCGTTTCAGCTCCAGAGACCCATCAAGCTACCTATGATTCTCTTGCTGGATCAAAAGACACTGTCAAATTTGATAGTTTATTGGGGTTGAACGAAAACGAGATCAAATCACAATCTGATATCAAAGTAGCTTTTGTCAGAACTCTTGCCTATACTGTGTTAGGAGAAGATTTTACTATATTACGTGATTATAAATCCAGTCCCGAACTAATGGAAGACCATCGTGATTTCTGGTATAATTTATTACCACCAGTGCTTCCACAACTCAAGACTGCTAACTTACGTGTTTTAAATCCTGGTCTTGATAGTGTTAACGAAGGTCTTAATTTGTTAAGAGAAAATAAAGTTAGTGCAGAAAAAGTGGTGTTTAGAGTATAAGATATACATTTATATACATATAAATATTTTTTACAGCTTTACGTGCCCATCAATGGCTGCAAAAAAAACAATCATGTAGAACAAAACAATAAACGGCTGCAGGTTAAAGTTTAATTCTTTTGCAACCACTGCTTACGAATTACGGTTGCCTTACGAGAGTTTACGGTGGTATGGGAAAATCATTACCTAAACAAGAAAGCGGATCATGTGCCAGGTCAGGTGACTGCTCCGATTTCTGTAGACATGACATTGGCTAGTACTCCTCCTCAACCCCCCACCTGGCTCCTATTCCGGCCGTATCCTAGTTGCTTTCCGGAATTGGCCCACCTAGCATCCACTGGTGCTTCCGCTGGTACTTCCGCCGCCGTACTGGCAAAAGGCTGCGGATGGTCCGACCCTGTCGTCCGTTGTTCCTGACCCCGTCTGGCAGGCCCTAACAGGAACAAAATTGGAGACAAGGGTCCAACCGGGTGCCTGTCCTTATTGTCTCCAACCGGGTGCCTGTCCTTACCTACAATCCCTACACGTATACCCCATATGTATCGGGTGTTACCAGAGGGGTCCTAACGGTTAATCTAGGCGGTAGTTTAGTCCCAATGCACCGCTTCGTAGATATGCGGAAACCCATCCGCACAAGGTAAGGCAGCCGCCCGAGCCCGGTATGGAAACTTGTGAAGATAGTCCGTACATAGATGAGCAATGACTCAAACACTTGGGAATCTTTTGGTTTTTAAGTAACCATCTTCTCGTTGTATTTCCATCAGTAACCTTTCTAGTGTATGGAATGGTTAGCGTGTAAAAAAGACTTCTTCCATTAAAAACAACCACACCATCAATCAGGTGCACGGCTGCTAGATAAGCACCACCAACTTGAAAATACCACCGGTTTAACAGCTTCAGAGACCGACTCAAATCATGACGGCTTCGGATATGAGCAGAAAGAATTCACAGTCGAGCCAGAGTCCAACTGGTACTAGTAACGATGGCTCGAGTAATAGAAGTCTTGACTCCCTACCTTCGGATATTGATGAACTGTATCACCAACGACACCTTTCGGTTGAAGGACAGCAGGAATCTTTTGAGTACAATTATCAAGAGCACGGGTATCACGAGGTGCCGCTAGAGCTTCGATCTGTCACAAACGAAGCCGTTACGAGGCTGATATCAAGAATTCAGTCGAGGGTTTCATCAGCTCATCCGGTGCCAATCGAACGGGAAGAGGGAGAAACTGAAGAAAAGATTGAACCAGTCAAAACGGTTGATTCAACTGCAGACGCAAAGTATAACCGGTTCTCTGATAGAACTAAAGTCATTTGCTTGGTGATTTCGGCCATGTCAGGATTTCTCTCTCCGTTGTCGTCATTAACTATTTTACCTGCCATTCCCGAAATAGCTGCCCAATTCAATACTACAGAAGAGATTATTAATATTTCCAATGCTATCTACTGTATATTCATGTCATTATCGCCATGTTTGTTTTCTCCTTGCAGTGATATTTATGGGAGACGGCCCATGTTTTTAATATGCAGTGTGTTGTACTGTTTGTCTTCGGCCTTGGTGGCATTATCCCAAAACTTGGCTATGTACTATATATTTCGTTGCACTACAGCTTTGTTTGGGACGTCTTTCTTCAGTTTAGGTGGTCATATTGTCGGAGATATATATCATCCTACTCAAAGAGGTCGAGCCATGGCTTCTTTAGTGGCTGGAGCTCAAATAGGAACTGGTATAGGACCGGTTTTGGGGGGTATTATTGTTACCTATACCAGTTGGAGAGTTATTCTTTGGGCCATGATGGGGATTGGGGCTGCTGTTTTGGCGGTAGCTATATTTTACTTACCGGAAACTT
This sequence comes from Yamadazyma oceani, assembly GCA_030569555.1. NCBI lineage: Eukaryota > Fungi > Ascomycota > Pichiomycetes > Serinales > Debaryomycetaceae > Yamadazyma > Yamadazyma oceani. The sequence goes on along the minus strand of JAJMLF010000006.1, from coordinate 254,228 downwards.
CTGTTCAAACTCAACATTCCATTGTTTTGAAACAAGCTAGAGAATCTAATCCTAAAAAGAAATTTGTGTTTGTACCTTTCAATCCCCTTAAGATCATGACAGCATTGAAATATCCAAACCTTTCTATTGATGGATTTATTGCTATTGCTACTATTTATACCATGTTCTCGTTACAAACACCTATAAGAGCAGTATTAGAGCCCAGATTTAACTTACATTCTCCAATCTATAGTGGATTATTTTACCTAGCTCCAGGTATGGGGTATATTGTTGGAAGCTTCATTGGAGGTACCTGGGCCGATCGAGTAGTGAAAAAGTACATTAAAAAGAGAGGTAGAAGAGTTCCAGAAGACCGTCTTCGAACAGTGTTAATCCCTCTTCGTATTCTTTACCCCGTGAGTACATTGGTCTACGGTTGGTGTATTGAATACTCCAAGGGTGGAATGGCGGTGCCAATCATCTTTTTATTCATCGGTGGAGTGGCTCAAACCTGTATATTCCCTGCTTCCAACGCTTATTGTGTGGATTCAATGCCCGAGTTAGGTGGTGATGGAATTGGTAGTAGTTATTTCTCTAGGTATATTGCCGCAGCGGTTGCTTCAGCTACCTGTCTCCGAAGCATTCAGAATATTGGATTAGGTTGGACTTGTACCATCACTGCTTTTATTCTCTGGGGTGGTTTTGCATCTGCAGTGATTTTAATTATTTGGGGTGAAAAGATGAGAGTTAATGCATTATTGAAGTATGGACTTCGGACCAGAGAAGAGGTATAACTTTAATTTAGATATAATACAAACATAAACGCACAATAAAACACACCATATCAAATCGTATGACTCCCAGCTATACGGAAGTAATCTCCTCCAGCCGTTGTTCTCGCTTATGCACCGTGAGTTCTACCGTTATCTACGACTCTAAAGACAGCTATGCTACCCGCGCGGATAGCACGCTGCTTTGAGCACCACCGCTATCAGTTTGATCCAGATCCCAACATCTGCCATCTAACATTCTTGTCTAAATTTGTGGCTTCTCCCCCTCTTGGATCTCTTTATCAATCAATGGTGTCCAATGAAATACAACTCCATCTGATGCCTGTCAGCAAATGTGGCTGCGAACTTTCCTGATAAGGAAAACTCAACCACGCTTCGAAATGTAATCAATCCTTATAGAAAGAACGTCCCTCTTATCTTGTCGCCGCTCCCCTACCAGAATCCTGCACTGTTCAAGATATATAAAACAGGTTCATTTGGCAATAATTGATATAGTCATATAGCAAAATGAAACAAAAGTACGATAAATATGAAATCAATGTTGATATGGGTGAAGGGTTTGGTCCTTGGAAGATGGGCCCTGATGAAGAAATCTTACCGTATGTCGATGTTGCTAATGTAGCTTGTGGATTCCACGGAGGTGATTTCAACATTATGCATAAAACTGTCAAACTATGCAAGCAGCACAATGTCCGGATTGCTGCTCATCCTGGGCTTCCTGATTTACAAGGGTTTGGAAGACGGTTCATTGATGTGGATCCTGAAAGTTTGTATAACTTAATTGTCTATCAAGTAGGTGCTTTGAAAGCTTTCTGTGATGTTGAAGGGGTGGAAATTGAATCTTTAGGTCCCCATGGTCAATTATATTTTACAGCAAGAAGTAATGATGCTTGCTTAGATGCTATATGTAAAGCTGCTAGAGATTTACATCTTCCTATCACTGGTACCAGATCAGAAAAATTTAAAAAGAAGTATAATGAAAGAGGAGTTGTATTACTTGAAAAGTTCTTTGCTGATATTGACTGGGATGCCGAAACTGGTAACTTGGCCCATTTCTCTAAATGGACCAAGAAAACTCCTGAACAAATTGGTGAGAGACTTACTAGAGCTGTGCTTGAAGATAAAGTCGAATGCTATGATGGAAAAGATCATACTTTGGAGTTTAATGGTAAACCATTCTCATTGGGAATTCATTCTGACTTCCCAGGAGCACTTGAAAACATCAAGGCTGCTAGAAAAGCGGTAGATGCCATGAATGAAAAATTTGGCTACAAATAAATAATACCGTATGTTTACATTTAATACATGATCAACGTCCAATTATAAATCAATCCTAAAACTCTCAAGCCAAACTAATAACCATCCCATTATCCTTTGCCACTTGGGGCCAAAATACATGGATTTTCCCTCCATCATTTTTCTCCCAAATCTTTTGAAGCAATTCAATAGCTACCAATATGTTCCCAGATCCTACCCTTTTATGAAGGTCCCTCATTGAATTTATGACCCAATCTCTTACATTTGGAGTCACTGTATCAACTCCTATGATGAATAATGGGAAAAGCAAAGCGGGATCAATGACCGTCTTGAATAACCGTTTAATATTATTCATGATTCTACCCACAAACATTGTTGATTTGATACTCACAGGTGCTACCATATACACACATTGTCGGATATAGAGACGAGAAGTATCCTTTAACACCTGGAAAAATAGTCGATGGTACTTTATCGTTCCATTTAATACCATCTCTTCTGTTGGTTCCAATGTAGTACAAGCAGCAATCCTCTCTTCTAACCTTTCTGCCTCTTCACATACCTGTTCTAGTACCTCAACTTTGGAAGACAGAATTAATTTTCTCGATAGCTTGAAAATATCCCGATTAATACTGTAGATACCTCTACAGATCCCCATGTAAGCTTCTGGGACATCTTCCAAGTCTGGTTCTACTGCTTGGAAGTAATAATCGAGATCTTCCGAAGCATCTTCAATCGTTAGTAAGGATGGTGCTGTTACTTCGTGGTATAACAAATTATTTTTAAGCCATTTATAATTATCTGTATTCTTCATGACTTTGTTGTTCATCAATGCCTTCTGAGCCATCCTATAATATACAAACCAGTTTGATGAAGTACCCTTGTTCTCTATAGATATCATAATCATTAAGGTAGCAAGAACCACCTCTACTAGCTTTTGATTCATACTTTGAAGAGTTCTTTCCAACAGTAGATGGACATCTCTTAACAATCTTTCTTTTAATATTATAAATCTCTTATCACCCTTGCTTTCAAAATGCAAAGTTGCCCAAGCTAGTAAAGCTACCAATACCATAGTATCATGTGCTGCTAATGGGAGATACGTTTGGACTAAAGAGTTTGAATAGTTCTTGCAAACACTGAAAGTAGGAGCCATTCGTTCACAAAAGTATGATAATAAGATTTCAGCTGATTCCACCGATACAAACTTGGGTAAATTGAATCGGTGGCCCCAAAGGGAATGGCACACATTGGTATCATACGTCAAATATACTTCACTAGTAATATTAGCCCTAATAAACGGCTCAACAGCTTCTTTAGAAATGGTTTCCACATCATCATGGTCATACTTTTCATTATCCAGACTCCCGGAACTCGAATCTCCACTACTACCTGAACCATCTGATCCAAAATGAGAGTATATCATTTCTTCTGCTCCAACAAAGAGATTACTTATACTCCAAGGGCTGGAGCTCACAGACATAACAGGTTTTTCGTTTGCTACGATTAACTCCTTCGAAGGCAGAAACCCTAAAGGACTCTGGGGTACTACACTGGTGTTTGGTGGTGGTTGTATATCCTGTGGTGGTGGTGGGACTTGTAAAACTTGTGCTTGTGGTTGCAAGCTTTGTGGTGGTGATAAGCTCTGCTGAAGCTGTAAACCTTGTGAATGTAGTTCTGATTGGACCTGGTGTAGGTGACCTTGGCTGTGGTGCATGGGAGGCTGGTGCTGGTGTATGTGATCGTGTTCTTGGTGAATAGGAACTTGTCCCTGATGCATAGACACCAGCTGCGGAGGGACTTGCTGTACTGTCTGTGGAACCTGAACTTGTCCCGATGGAACCAGTGGCAATCTTCCTTGGCTCCCTGTTCTCATGGAAACATCATCATAACCAGCATTAGAATGGAAATGAACCTGAAAACTCGTTGATGGTATCTCGTGTTTGGCATCTCTGAAATCTTGCACCGCACCAATTGGGTTTGTTTCCACTCGTCTGCCTTCGGTGGGCTTTCCTTCATCTTTCCTCTTAGAAGCAATGTGTTTCTCTGTGGTAATGCTACCTCCTTGGAGCTTCTGGATCTGCCAGACTATTGAATCTTGGGGATATTCACATCCTAATTTTAACCGGATACAAGCTTGACAGATGGGCTTGGAGCCATCACATTTCTTCTTTCTTCTCCGACACGTAAGACAGCCTCCTCTGGTTCTTGTATGTTTCTTAAGTGCTGTCATAGGTATCCTAGTTGCAGTTGAACAGAAAGATGTACTTACTTATATTATGTAAGATCAAAAAGTGAGGTATTTTCTGAGCAGGTTTTTGAGGCAGCTTATCACACAGTGAGACCCTCCTCATTGGGATAGCTCCAAATAAGGTTTGAAAAAAAGAAATGATTAGCACGTTAAGCCATATTTTGTATATTGATGCAGAACCTGCGGATGGAGTTCTATAAAAAAAAAGAAAGAGAAGAAAGTTTATTTACTGTAGAACGATTAGGGTATCGTCTGGAGTAACCAAAGCTTTCTCCCTAACCAAAACTTGGACCACCTTAAGGTTTTGAGAACCTTCCGGAACCAGGATCGGGATTTCCGTTTTCATGGCCTCTAACACTACTGCGACAGCACCTGCATTAACGGTGTCACCTGGCTTAACATTAACCTTAAATACTGAAGCTATCATGGAAGACTTCAATGGAATTCCATCCATCACAGAAGTATTCATAACCAGTAAGTTTTTATTGTGTTTCAGCTCTTGCTGTTGTTCCTGTTCCCATTTACTCTTTAGTTGGTTATCTTTATCCAATAATCTTGCTGCTGCCTTACTTTGATGGGCCCTAAGGATTGAAACCTCATCTTTAACTGACTCTTGAAACTTGTAGTATTCACCCACATCAAACACGGTAGTCTCAGATTCAAGGTGATACCTACCTATTCGATTGAGCTCATTTAATTTGTCAAGTTCTTCGTTGGTGACTTCATAGAATTCCACTTGGTCAAATGGTTCTAAGAACCATGGTAATGATTTCTGTTTAAAGTTACTTCTCATAGAATAGGTATCCCAGAATGCATGTCTGAGCCCTATACCCCATAACATATATCCACCCGGGCCTTCTACAGCTCTCATTCCTTGAACCACACTCCCGGTTGTAATAGATCCTGCTGGTCCTGAAGTTCTTGGTGGATTGTATTTCCCAGAAATGAAACTTTTCCGGGGATCAACATGAACCATCAAGTTGGAAGCACAAAGAAATGAAACTGCTAAGATCATTTGTGGACTATTGAAAGCCCTCCGTTTAAACTCTTCAACTGTTTCAATACAACTTGACTCCATTACGTATTTTAAATTGCTAGGGAGGTAAGCTGCATAAGGTCTCTGAGTTTCAATGTACCTGTTGATTGTTTCCTCAATTAATGGATGGTTTATGGACACTGGCAACCTGTATTTCCTGGATGGTATTTGCAATTGATTGGCAAAGGAAACAGACTTGTCAAGCTCAATTATAAGCGATACAAGGTCTTCCCTTGGTAATACAGAGGGATCAAAAAATACTGTCAATGACCCATTAGCAGGTTCTATTCTAACTAGTCCCTTATCCTCAAGTCGAGCAGAAATATCAAGATTCAATTTATAAAGTCTTCCACAATTAGCTAGAGAGAATGTAGTGATACCATGATCAATAATTATAGCTGTTTCTCCAGCTTGTCTTATGTTTATCAATGGCAATCCTGATTGTGCTTCTCTTTGGAATATGATCACATCATCCGAAGTTGATGGCTCATATTCCATTAAACTATCATTGAAGGAAATGGAATCATCCTTAGGAAAGGAAGATATCAATTTCAAGTAGTTGGATCTCTTTTTCCTTAATTTAAGTGAATCACTATAAGTAACGTTAGCATATTTAACTTTACTTCCCACCTTGGCTCTACCCAACTTCCACCAATCACTCTCTATGGGGACTATAGGACATACAAACCCACTCAAAGTAATCCCATCAGGTCCGGCTACAACGGTGTTATCAGCGACGGTACTTAATCCTCTATATGGGTAGATATATTCAATGATGTTTGAAGGATTATTCCCTCCGTCCCCACCATTCAGCCTTGCAAACACACATTTAGGACCATTCAAGGCTGTTGACCCTCTATTGGTGTTAGGATTGATGCTATATTCGCTGCCGTATAAAATAGATCTCCCTTCTTCTCCCATAATCTCATCAGAGGAATGGGGACCATTCAAGCATCTGATGGTCCATACGTCCTCTTGCTCTGGATCCTTTGGAATTAAGCTTGGAGTTAACTTATAATTAACTTGAATTTCTGAAACTGGTGGGTGTTCTGGCAAGGCAATACAATCTCCAGATAAAAACTTCCGGCCCTGATAACCACCAATATTGATACTGGGGCTAGTACTCTTGGATCCAAGATAAGGTGCTACGTTGGGTAAACCTCCTTTAATCGTTAAGTAGGCTTTATCAGACATTTTACTAAGAGCCTTTCCAATTTCAACTTTAGAACCACCTGGTATTGATATAGATGTCCACATTGGTTGTGGTTCTCCATTAATCTTAAATTCAAATTCACTTCCACATAAGGCAATAGTTGTTGGTTTGTGGAACAATAGTGTAGGGCCAGTGAAGATAAACTCTAAACCTTCCGTCCCTAAAGCATTTCCAACAATTGCATTACCAACCTGAAACGAGAGATCATCTAATGGCCCACTTTTAGGAATACCACCATTACAATGCAATCTCCCTGGTAAGTCCTGTACAGTAGTTAGGGCCCCACCCGAAATGAATTCTAATAATGTGGGAGTGAATGCAAAAGTATTAAGTATATTGGTCAATGTGTATCCCGTCCTAAATTTAACATCGTCGATGATACTGGTACAATATTCGATGTTGTTAGGTGGTCCACAAAGTTTTATGTTCCTCAAAGCTTCTAACATCCCTTCAATGGCTTCGTCCCTTGAAGGTGCCCAAACCATCAACTTTCCTAACAATGGGTCAAAAAAGGGAGTGACTTCAGTTCCTGTTTGCATCCAGTGGTCGATTCTAACCTTGCAATTGTTACTCATGTTAGAAAAGTCGACCAATTGAAGAATCCCAGGGGCTGGTGCAAAGTTCTTGATTGGATTCTCTGCGTAGATTCTAGCTTCAATGGAATGACCATTCGGTTTGGCCCAACCCTTCTCTAGTTCGAATCCTCCCATCGACTTCAACACCTTCTGTGGGATTCCTTGTTGGCCAGCTAATTCGTAGTCTGCTTGTAATAACATTAAAGATACAAGGTCCACGTCGTATGTCATTTCGGTAATTCCGTGTTCGACCTGGAGCCTGGTATTCATTTCTAAGAAGTAGAAGTCTCCTGTTATATCGTCCACTAAGAATTCCACAGTTCCAGCCGATTTATAATCCACTGAACTGGCTAATCTATAAGCACAGGCAGAGAGTCTTTCTCTCAAGTTTCCTTGAGTATTCTTGGAAACGAATGGGGATGGTGCTTCCTCGATGACTTTCTGATGTCTCCGCTGAATAGAACATTCTCTCTCTCCCAAAACTAATACATCTCCTAGTCCATTTCCAAACACTTGAATTTCAATGTGTCTTCCATCTTCCACATACTTTTCAAGGAAGATAGAATCGTTTTTGAATAATGTACTACTTCTACTTTTAACTTCAATCAAGGCACTTTCAATCTCCATTCTGTTCCGGCATACTTTCATCCCAACTCCACCACCTCCAGCCGAGGCTTTTAATAACACCGGATATCCTATCTTGTCAGCCTCGACTTGAGCTTTCAGGGCCTCGTCAATTAATCCTGTTCCAGGAACAGTTGGCACTTGAGCATCGGTTGCCAATTGCCGGGCAATATGCTTGAGTCCGAATCTCTCGATAACTTCAGGAGATGGACCAATAAATAGTATACCTTCTTCTTGTAACCGGATAGCAAAGTCGTGATTCTCACTTAAAAATCCATATCCAGGGATGATCCCGTCAGCTTTAGACTTCTTTGCAATATCAATTATATTATCAGTATCAATATATGCCAGAGTTCCAGCCCCTGAAAGCAAGTAAGCATCGTCGGCTTTTGTAATGTGTGGTGATTTGGCATCATCTTTTGAAAAAATAGCGATTGAAAAGATCGAATTCTGCTCACATGCATCAATAAGTCTACAAGCGATTTCTCCTCTATTGGCTATCAAAACCCGTCTTAAACATTTTAATGTTGGCTCTTGAGTCATCTTTGTATAAACTTGACGTAGTTTTGAAATTTTTTGTAAACCTTGGAAAGCAACAGAAGCCAAACAGACTTTAAAGTTTCGGTAAGGCTTGAATGCTGATTTGATTTAAATTAGCTCGAAATCTATCAAAATAAATTCAATTATTAAGCAATATTTAATTTGACAAAATCTTGGGAACAATCAAACTATCTGATATATATAAATTGGCTTATAGAGCCATGTCGGGCAACACCTCTAACTTCGGTGAAACCATTTATTCTGGTCGCTGCGAAGAGCATTTCTTATCTCTAACATTTCTGAATCGGGTGGTCTTAGCGCTAGGGAATGATAGCGTTAAACGGAATTTAAGCATATCTATTTATGATCTAATAGGCGAAGCATGGCGTCTAATATTCTAACCAGCGGAAATTGCGTCCGACTTGAATATTCTAAGAGATTTTCAGTTTTACTTGATGTTCAATTTACTATAAAACCTTTTCTTATTCATATGATAGAATTTACCTTTCTTAACCAAACCTTCGTAAACCAATTTATAGGCTATAAATATATTAACTATGAACAACATGGACCTATGCTCTATCTAATTGGGTCTTGGTGCTATACAACCCTAGTTTGCTTAGTGTCAAGCTGGTATCACTTCCATATCCCTCTAAGGAATTCATCAGTAAATCACCATTCCAATAATCAGCATATACTTTACACATGGGCAAACCAAGTCCTAATTTGAATTCATGTGGTCTTGTTATTAACCTTTCTAAAGTGGACTTCTTCTGTTTTGTTGAAGATTGTTGGTTGATGTCACCAATGGTAGTTTCATTTAATGAATTTAAATGATTCATATTGGCATTATCACCATTCGGGAAGTTACCAACGGATGTATTTAAATGAGATTTATCAATTACCGATGAACCAGCAGCAGTAACCTTTAAATTAGAGTATAATTGTAAGCCCGGGATTCTATGGAAATTGGCCAATGATTTTCTGGCAAACTCTGGATTCTTCCCGAAAGACCAGATATTGGAGAGTTTATCATGGTTGATACCACCTCCTTCATCACTGATTCTAAATGTTATTTGCCTCGAAGTGTTGATAATAGTGATTCGGATTGGTGGAAGCTTTTTGGAAGTCTTTGTTCCATGTCTTTTAATGGTAGCTTCATAACTATTCCGTAAGATCTCACCAAATAAATAGTATAAATGAGGTTTCATAAATGGGAATGATACATCCATATCACCGTCGATTTCCAAGTCTGGCATATTTGTGATGTTGGGGTAAATATTAACCATGGAATTTTTAACCAAATCAGCGACAATATTTAAATGGGTCACGGCATGACAGTCATCAAACATCTCACCTATATAGTCTGGAGGTTTAGTCACCTGAGGTTCTAATCGATAATTCTCTGTTAATGATAAATGCTCTTCAACAATAACTCTCCTACTGATTCTGGACCGGATCATTGAACTCATCAATTCATCTAATTTCTGTTGAGAAAAGTTTTGCAATATCGAAATTTCAAGAGCTCCCATCATTAAATGGGATAAATTAAACACATGGTCATCTAATAAAACCGATAAATTTTCACAAAATTCATCATTTTCCTTTAAATTAGTAATCTTCAGCATTTTTCTAAAGGCATTGAACAGATGATAATAACTCTCATAAATCTGACTAAAATGAAAATTGTTGACAATACCAAATGGTAATGTCTGTAAATCCCGAATCTTAATAGCTAATCTTATAGGCAATTCCAACCGGACAAAATTGGCACTGTTTAAGATCTTTTCTTTATTCAATTTCTTCCCATACCCTGCCAATTGTCGTAATGATACTGGATGTGGCCTCTTGTTCAGGTAGTTCATTAACACTTCATTTTGGAAAAAATGTTGTGGATTTAATATATTGCTATAGTTCGGATAAGGTCCCAAGTTCTCCAAGTATTTGGCAATCTCTTGCTTGTTGAATTCCGATAAGAAGTCTTCATCGATATAGGAATAAGGAGTTATATCAGACATGTACGCTTCACTAGCACTGGAGCTTTTGAATCGACTAGGTTGTTTCCATAATTTTGCCCAAATAATTTTCCTCCCTGGTAGCCTCTGTGGTAGTTTTTGGAGCCTCATACAATCATTTATACATCTGTGTATCATTGTACCAATGTTGTATCGATTCCATAGAGGTGTTGAAAATTTCGCTCTCATTGCGTCATAGTGGTGCGGTCTCACTAAACTGGAACCACCACAGAACCACTGCAGACCTCTGGGTGGCAGGAACTGGGAGCTGGAATATAGAGTACATGATAATGCAATTTATCATAATCAGCCTTTAATGAACCTTACTACTCTACTTTATCAGAGGTGTGCGTTGCTATTCATAAAAGCAGAGAGAATGGCTTTTCAGGGCCCATTTCAATGAAGAGATTTATGTCTCCTGAAACAGGCACAACCAGTATATAACAATTCGAGTAATACAGACCTGAAACTATGTACCTAGCATCCTCTTGTGATTTACATTTAGTATTCATATAACGTTAGGAGTAATCTAATAAAAAGCCTCGGAAACTTCAGGAGCTCTTACTTGGATTGGACAGGTGTGTGGATATAAGATTACAGACATAGGCAGTTCTAGCATATGTTTGCCGGGGATAATCATACGGCCCTTTGTAGCATACATGTTGATTCCCACTTATATATGTGTAATCTTGTATTTTCTTTACAGGATATTGAAAAATTTTGCAGCCATTGTTTAAGGTCTTTTCACGCTCGTTAAGCATAACCAGGACCCATACAGAGCTGTAAGCCCTTACTTTAGAATTATAAGCAGCCCATTGTCTAACTGGATGGTTCCCCGGCCATATTTAGGTCACCTCCAGGATCAGTTAAATATCTCATGGCGCCCGAGAACGGGCAAATCTGTCCAACAGGTCTTTCGTACTACCTGAAAGGGGCCCATTAGGCTTAATAAAGAAGACTCCAAAACAATAGGTTGTATTAAGTGCAGAGTGCTGTAAGTTATACCTTACTCTTGCTTTGGTGGCTCTTCTCTTTTTCGATGTGCTTATTTGGGCCTGTAGATCCTGGGACGTCCTAAATAGTAATTATCACCTAGATGAATTCTTCATTAGATTTGGCAGTGTCGTGGCAAGCTTTATAGCTAGTAATCGGTATCTTTGGTCATTGTTTAGAAACTTTGAAGGTTTTGGTGTTTATTTGGAAAGGATAGTAGCTGTAGCAGTGGTGTGTTGATGCAGCAAACTGGCAATTCCAATAAACCAACAGTGAAGAACCAGATTTCTTTTACCATCATACCTTCACCTTGCTTTCAAAGCTCAACCATAATAAAGTAGAATCCCAGGTTGGCAAGGGATTAGATGTTTGATTCATGCTAAGAATACGTTAGACCTCTTGGTTTATACCTAGCCTTTTTTCCCTCTTCCATTACATGGTTGCCTTTGTCGCAGGATGTAGTTTCCAATCATTGATTCGTGACACAGCCTACATGACCAAAAGATAGAAAACCTGAAAGTCAGGTTGGTTCGACCAACCCTTGGAATCACTCCTCTCGTCCCATCGGTAGAACGAAGATAGTGATAGTTTACTTCAAGTTAAAAAAGAGTAGCCTGTTTCTAAACATTTATTATCCCAAACCTCTAATATCCAAAACAGATTTCTAAAGATTTGTAGCACCTCTAGTTATATCAGAGTTTTGGCACTATGGGCATCCTGTGTATCGTGTAATTACTTTAAAGGAGTTCCTAGAATGCAGGGACATTAAAGGGAGTCCTATAGATATACTTCGGGCCCCAAGGATGAAAGATTCTCGGATTTTAATACAATAAGTTAAGAACGGCACGAGAGAAATACTAGAGATTAGCTGGAATTACCAGCAAAACAAAACAAGGTTTAAGTGAGCCCAAATACGTAATGAACATCAAGTAGAACAGACGATTCACCAGACCACTTTTCAATAAATCTGAACTGCAAATCATTATTCTGTTAAGAAGGGCCGCTTCCAAGTCACAAGTTTTAATAACAGAAACAAAATATGAGAAGTGGCTGCAAGTTTCCTTTAGCAACACCATTACGAGTAATTTTCCCAAGGAATTTTTCCATTAAATTTTCCAAGTGATATCGTGATGTCGAATTTCTCGTAATATCAATTACTGTTTACCTTTATAAATCTTAAGTGACATTAAACTAAGGGACTTTTTGCTCACGTGATTTTTTACGAGTTATTTTGCGGTGGATTTTTCCCATAAATTTTTCCAATGACACCTCTATTTTCTGCATTCGGTTGAGGGAGAAAATCTGGGGAAATTCGATTTTCCGGATGCGAGAGGTACGTCCAAACCACTTTACCAATACTATAGATCACTCCCCAAGCATTATCTGTGGTGGCACAGAAATCCAACAAGTGATTAGTTATACTATTGTCTACCCATTCAACCATTCTTCCTCGCGTCCTACCCCTCTTCGTTTCCTTAACTTCTGTTTCTTGTCTCTTAGATCCCTGATCCAAGCCCTTCTATCCCCAAGTCCCCTCCACATTTGACACCCTTGCTAATTTCTCCAATCTATCTTTTTGGGTTCTGCCTTACCACCATATATTACCATCAAGATCTCCTCCACATTAAACACCCTTGTTAATAGGTATGGGTTATCATCAAGTCTCCACCTTGGATACCCCAAATGTCAAACCAAATCCGTTGCATCTGTCTTTGTTTTGCCATGATGATAATATGCGACCTGCACCCCCGCAACCAGGATATTGGAGATTCTTTTCACCATGCTAATCGTATCCAGGACTTTGACAATTTACTATAAATACAAGGCAATATCTCCTTGTGAAATGGTAAGTTTATCCTTTACTTTTTATCTGACCTCTTTTTCAACATGGATGAAAGAGAAAAGAAACCAGAAGTTGCCCATTTGGAAGATGCTTCCGAAAATTCTTCTTTCAAACAAGAATTAGGCAGAACTGCTTTTGTATTAGAAGATGCTAAAGATGCTACAGAAGCAGAACATGCTTTGACTTTACGTGACGGGTTAAAATATTATAAAAAAGCTATGTTCTGGGCTGTGATTCTTTCCCTTACAATTATTATGGAAGGATATGATAATATTTTAATTTCTAGTTTTTATGCTTATCCTACCTTTCAAAGGAAATATGGAGAACCAACTGGTACTGTTGATGAAAATGGAGACCCTAATTATGAGTTAGAAGGTCGGTGGCAATCTGCTTTGGGGGCTGCTGCCAATGTGGGTACTATTTTTGGGGTATTTGCTAATGGTTATTTAACAGAAAAATTCGGTCATAGACATGTTATTATGGGATCATTAATTGTCATGAGTGGATTTATTTTCATCACTTTCTTTGCTCCTAATGTTCAAACTTTATTGGCTGGTCAAATTTTATGTGGGTTACCTTGGGGGGTGTTTGCCACGATGGGTCCTACTTATTCTTCAGAAGTATGTCCCTTAGCATTAAGAGGATATTTAACTGCTTATGTTAATATGTGTTGGGCTATTGGTCAATTTATAGCTGCTGGGGTATTACAAGGATTAGAATCTAATGATACTCAATGGGGTTATAGAATTCCTTTTGCTATCCAATGGGTTTGGCCTATTCCTTTATTTATCTTAACCTTTTTAGCTCCAGATTCTCCTTGGTGGTTAATTAGAAGAGGCAAAACTGATAGAGCCGAAAAATCCTTACAAAAATTATGGTCTAAACAAATTCATCATAGAATTCCTAACCAGATTGCCTTGATGATCCATACCAATGCATTGGAACAAGCTCAACAACAATCAAAAACAGATGATGAAAAAGGTTGGAAAGGTTATGTCCAATGTTTCCAAGGGACTAACTTGAGAAGAACCGAAATTGTATGTGTGGCATTTGCTGGTCAAGTCTTATCGGGGTCTACTTTTGCTTATTCACCCTCTTATTTCTTTAGTCAAGCAGGATTAAATTCTGCTGATGTGTATAAATTGAATTTAGGGGTCACGGGGATCTCATTCACTGGTTGTATCTGTTCTTGGTTCTTATTAAATAAATTTGGAAGAAGAACTATTTACGTCACGGGGTATTTCTTTTTAGTATTATTATTGCTTTTGATCGGTATTTTAGCTTCCCCAGCCCAAAATACTTCATTACAGTGGGCCCAAGCTGCTTTAACTATTATTTGGGTTGCTACCTATGCTAGTACTATTGGTCCATTAGCCTTTACTATCGTTTCTGAAATGAGTGCTACTAGATTAAGAGCTCAAACTGTTGCCTTAGCCAGAAATGCTTACAATGTGGTTTCGTTAATTTCACAAGTGGTTGAACCTTATTTAATTAACCCTGGTGAAGCTAACTTAAAAGGTAAAACTGGTTTCGTTTGGTTCGCTACTGCCATACTTGTGTTTGTTTGGTCTGTATTCAGATTACCAGAAACTAAAGACAGAACTTATGAAGAGTTGGATGTATTGTTCGAGAGAAGAATCAGTGCCAGAAAGTTTGCTTCTACTGACATCGAAATCCCATCTGTGGAACTCGATAAAAATAAAGATTAGTTCTGTTTCAATTCTACTAATATCATTTCTGGTCATATGGTCATGCCGCCATAGGGTCAGTTCGATTATGTTATCTTGGGTTTATGTATAATATACGTCATTGTTATCCTTATTGTAGTTGTAATAAGTGTGGCCGTGGCCGGACGGTTTCGGTGGCCCCAGTCCCCCTTGGATTTCTGTGGAGATAGCCACATAAACCCCTCTCTTAACCGGATACTCCCCACCCCCACTTTAATAAATAAACAGGTCCGTGCTTTGCTGACAGAATAGTTGCATAACCTCCGAAGGATTTACTTACATTTGGTTGCCAAGGAGGTGGTGTTTTGTTGGTATCATGTAGAGTGGGTTAACATCCCTGTACGGCATTAACGTGTCTCAGCTTATAATAGCATGGAGCAGCATCGGAGCAGCATCGGACATATCACCAAAGAACCCGTAGTAGCTTGGTGGGACCCTTCGTTTGGCCCTTGGTGGCAGGAGTTGTTCTACATCCATGTCCTAGGGACACCTTGGCCCTGTGGGACCAATGTGAGATTTTTTCCGTAATAATTACGAATTTCTATTTTCAGAATGGGATATGTGATTGCATATATTCTATTATATACTTAGCACATCATGGAGTCCTCAAGTATGAGCCTCTAATAAATTCTCTACTACTCCATTAACGTCAACATTAGCAAATTTGGCATTCATCAATACTTGTAACACCTTCTTAACCCCAACATTTAAAACCGGTTGCCCCTGGGTGTCGAATGAGTTCAATTGGTTTAAAATTTCCATTCTTTCATTAGGGCTCATGAATTCTACTTGGTCCATAATAACCTGCAATTCATGTAATGAAGTGACCGGTTTTATCTCAACGGTTTTGGTGAAATTATCAATCAAGTTCATGGTTTTTAAAATAGAGAATTGAGAAGTAGTAGCCAAGATTAATAATCTCCTTCCATTTGGAGGTTTACGACTCAAATAAACCATCAACATTTGTAAAATATCATTAGAAAATCTGGGGCCAATAGGCACATAGTTAATAATACTTTCGATTTTATCAATGATCAACACATTCAATGGTGATTTATACAAGTCTCTGAACAAAGCATCGATGGCATTTATCTTCATTAATTCATTCATTCCTACTAATAATTCTCCACTCAAGATCTTAATGAATGGGAATTTGGAATCTAATGCTATTTTGGTGGCCATGGCAGTCTTCCCAACCCCGATCTTCCCATGGAATAAAACACTGATTAATCTCTCATTGTCAGAATTAGATACTTCATTAATATAAGATTCTCCAATTGATAAGAGCTTATTGATGTTATCATTGTAATGAATGATTCCATAAGGAATATTTTCGGTTAAATTATCTTCATTAACCCCAAAAGCTGGTTTAATTTCATTTAAGGCATTCTCAAAATGAACCCATTCTAATTTCATTTTGTCGATATTTTCATCTACTTTAGCCAAAGAATCAGATTTGGTAAAATTATTAATGGCAAAAGAGGTGGCGGAGTTAACTAACCCTTCTAGTTCAGCTCCGGTGAAATTTTTAGTTAATTTGGCAAGTTTATGGAAATCAATATCATTACCTAATAAGTTGTTTCCCTTCATCTTCTTGGTGTGAATTAAGAGAATCTCATATCTACCCTTTTCATCAGGTAAGGAAATTTCGATCTGAATTTCAAATCTACCAGGTCTTAACAAGGCATTATCAATCAAATCTAATCGATTAGTCATACCAATAATTAAAATATTATTCAATTGATCAACCCCATCCATCTTGGCCAATAATTGATTAACAACATTATCACCTACTCCACTACCATCTGATTTATTATTACCTCTTTGTTTGAATACCGAATCCAATTCATCAAATATAATGATATGTAAATTGGAATTTTCTCCCTTTTGTTTATACTCCACCTCAGCATCTTTAAATAAATTACGAATATTCTCTTCAGATGCTCCTACAAATTTACTCAACATTTCAGGACCATTTACAATCTTTGGTTCTTTAACATTTAACATTTTCCCGATTTGTCTAGCAATTAAAGTTTTACCAGTACCAGGAGGTCCATATAATAATAAACCCTTAACGTGTCTTAACCCTAATTTATCAGCCAAATCAGGACTAATGATTCTTGACGCAAAAGCTCTTCTAAAGATCTGTTGAAACTCAGTATCTAACCCACCAATACCCAAAGAATCCAACTTGAAGTCGGGATTGATAATAGGATTGGATCTTGGAGCATTGGATACTTTAGATTTAGCGTTAGAATCCTTCAACAAATTAATAATAGAATTTTCATGGGGATAGAAATTGACATCCGATTGGTTAGTCAAAATCCCTTTAGCATCAATGGATGAATTGAAATCCACTGTTTTACCAGTCAAATCCATCACCTGAATCGAATTGACCAAAATTGAATAGAATTGACCTTTGAAATCCATAATAATCGATTGAGTAGGTTGTAACACTTGATTAGAATAATTGGTTAAAAATTGTTGAATCAATTCATTATGATTGATTGGTTGGGAGTGGCTTTTGGATCTGGATCTGAAATCAATCAAAAATTCAACCGATTTGATATAAATCAAATTATTATTGAAATTATTCAAGTTAAAGTTACTAACATTAATGACTTGATTCAATGACCATTTCCCCCATAACCGAACATTTCCAGCCAATCCCAAGGATCCTGGCTGCATCTGAGGGTCTCTGGTAAGGGAATACACAAATAAATCATCCAAAATAACATAATTGACATCAGGAGGAACGTCAGATGGATTAATGGCTAAGGTGTTGGAAAGAGCAATGGAATTAGAGGGACAATTATCGACTCTGAATTGTTTTTTGAAAGGTCTAGCGGGAGCTTGGTTATGGGTGATAGCGGGATTCCCGGGGGAAGGATTGTTGGACACTTTATGGAACCCAAATTTCTCCATACTGATTGGTGTGTTGGAGAACTGGTGTGGAGGAGTGTTGGATAGTCTATACGGTAATGTTGGCACTGCGGATTTGTGCAAGTAGTGTAAGCGATGCGCGTCGGTGGCAGACCGCAACGGACTGGGCAGTGGCACTAAGCCAGGGCCGTCAGTGGGGCCAAGCCGGGGCCAGCAGTGGTGCCAGCTGGCAACCAGATCTGTTGGTGGTGCCACGAATTCTCCTGACAACGGTTTTCAACTGTGGCGGATGCCGGCGGACGCGCTCAACAGGTGGTACTAACTACCACGGTTGACCACCGCTACTGGCACCGATAGCTGACACCGCCGGCCCCGCTGACTCCGCTAGCTCCTCTGGCTTTGGCAAACAGGCTTGTAAACCCCCATGCCCCTAGAAGCTTCAGCCTCGGTGCCTCCTCCATATCTACTCCATTTCTACTCTATATCTACCCTCCTGTCTCCTGGTTCTCGTCCACTTTCCCGATTAATAAACTGTGGCGTCCAATCGGCCCACCAATCGGCCAATAAGAGCTTCTGTGCGTGCCACGACGTATACCGATTACAAACTGATGCACATTCTAGAATCCTACCCGAAAAGTATAAATTGCAACCAATCCGCCCCCTGAATAGGGGCCGAGAATTATTCAAATTATAGAATCTTTATAAATACATAGAAAAAATGGTTGCTCAAATTCAAAAACCTGCTCCAACTTTTAAGAAAACTGCTGTTGTTGATGGAACTTTTGAAGAAGTTTCTTTAGAACAATACAAAGGAAAATGGGTGTTATTAGCATTCATTCCATTAGCTTTTACTTTTGTATGTCCAACTGAAATTATTGCTTACTCTGATGCTATTAAGAAATTCACTGATAAAGATGCTCAAGTATTATTTGCTTCCACTGATTCTGAATATTCTTTATTAGCTTGGACCAATGTGGCTAAAAAAGATGGTGGTTTAGGTCCTGTCAATATTCCTCTTTTAGCTGATACCAACCACAGTTTATCTAAAGACTACGGAGTTTTATTAGAAGATGAAGGAGTTGCTTTAAGAGGTATTTTCTTGATTGATCCAAATGGAGTCTTGAGACAAATTACCATCAATGATTTACCAGTTGGTAGATCTGTTGAAGAAAGTTTAAGATTGGTTGATGCTTTCCAATTCACCGAAAAATATGGTGAAGTTTGTCCTGCTAACTGGCAATCTGGTTCTGAAGGTATTGATCCTTCTGATGCTAAGAAATACTTTTCTAAGCTTGAATAAATAGATTAATGTATAATTGAGTTTTACCGTCCCTCTCGTCAACCCGTGGTTGGTGCAACCGTTGGTGCAACCATTGGTGCGGCCCTATCACGGTGGGGCCCCGCCGGGCCCGCTGTGGCATCGGTGTCTCACCTTGTGTCAACCCAACTGCGCAATCATCTGTCACCACTACACTGCTTCATGTCAGATATCTACTTCTACAAGTTCCTTGTGAACAAGCAAGTGTTCTTCAAATCCAAATACTGTTATGCTCTAGTCAACCTAAAACCCATTGTGGAAGGCCATGTATTATTGGTCCCTTATAATACAAATATCATCCGATTCAATCAACTATCTGATGAAGAATCCATCGATTACATGAGAAGCTTGCAGGTGATTTCCAAATTCTTAAGGTGGAATTATCACTGTGATTCCTTAAATATAGCCATACAAGATGGTCCTGAGAGTGGACAATCAGTTCCCCATTTGCATACTCATTTGATTCCCCGGTACAAGAATGATGACTTTCAGAATGACAAGATCCATGGAACCTTGGAGAGGGTGGATATCATCAAGGATTTCCGGAAAAGACGGGAGGAATTCTTGGGTATAAATAATCGATTTGCAGTCAAAGACGAAGATAGACATCCCAGATCTGATGATATAATGGAGCAGGAGGCCACCCACTTGAGGTCCCAACTTGAAGTATTTGAGAGGGAACAAGCAGAGAGGAAATAGACAAGTACGTAGAGGAATGGACAGGTCCTGATTAGATTAAATTCAGTCTCTCGTAACTGAATATCCTTTCTTATCTGAATAGTCTCTCATATCTGAATATCCTCTCTTACCTCAATCCTCTCTTACCTCAATCCTCTCTTACCTAAATACCCTCTCTTCCCCCTCATACCCGAATTCCTATCAGTCTGCGCAGCGAAAGTGAAAATTCATTTCAACCTCCATAAAAACCATGGACTACCAATCCCTCGACGAAATCCAATGGAAGAACCCTGAATGGATCAGCCAGTTTGGTCTCTTCACTGGAAATGTCCTAGACTACTTTGGTGAATCTCCCTTTTACGATAGAACCTCCAATAACCAGGTAATCAAAATGCAATTCCAATTCCAACCCCCACCTCCCAACATCACCACCCCCCTTGAATTCACCAAATATTTTGAAAATAAACTCATGGATATGGTAGGTATAGAGTTTGTGTTGGCATACATACGAGAACCTGATTTCTGGATCATTCGAAAACAAAATCGACTCAGTAAAGATCATGTTAATATCTTACAAGATTACTATATTATAGGGGCCAACATTTACCAAAGTCCAAAACTATATAACTTGGTGAGTTCCCGACTCCTCAATTCCACCTATTTGATTAAGAGTTCCATCAACTTATTGAACACTTTAAATGAATATAAGTTTGACGGAGAATTGACAGCCAGGAATAATAATGGTCCTTCAGGTACCACCAGTGGTACCAATAGTGGCACCAATACCACGACTAATACCACTACAAATACCCCAATCACCCCGGCCATTCAGCCTGCCGATAAAAAAGAGTCTGTGAATTTTGATAGTATCTTGACCGAAACCATAAGAGACTTTTAACATTACCACTTCATAGCCTTTATGTATATTAATATTATATCAATAACTATAATTCATCCTTTGGAATTTGTTCGGCTACAGCTTTCTGCTCAGCTGAAGTTAACTTGACTTCTCCAGTCTTAGTAATCTTCAATTCCTTAATTGGTTTATCACCATAACTAGTCTTAACCTTTTCCATATAGTCGACCACATCAAACCCTTCAAGAACTTTCCCAAATACCACATGGGCCCCATCTAACCAATGAGTAACCACGGTGGTGATGAAAAATTGGGATCCATTGGTATTTCTACCAGCATTTGCCATACTTAATCTATATGGTCTATCATGTTTCAAAGTGAAATTTTCATCATCAAATTTCCCTCCATAAATAGATTTTCCTCCGTATCCTTTTCCAGTTTCATAATCTCCTCCTTGAAGCATAAATTTAGGAATAATTCTGTGGAAAATCGAGTTAGTGTATCCGAAATTTTCATCTTCACTTAAGGTTAATTCCTTGAAATTTTTAGCAGTCTTGGGTACCACCGTCCCAAATAACCCAAAGGTAATCTTCCCAATTGGTTCACCTCCTTCAGAAATTTCAAAATATACTTTATCAGTAATTGGTGGATCTTCTGGTAACTCTTTGGCCCTAACAATCCCAAAGGAGTAAACCATAAACAAAACACTTAAAATTAATACCGTGAATGACTTCATCATTAAATCGTTCTATCTAGCCAATTGTATCCTCTCAAGATCCTTTTGTAGTCTGGTAATTGATGTTACTATTACCTTTTGATAATGCTTGAGGTGGCCTCTGATAATCTCGTTGTCAAGTTTTTCGGTGGTGGCAGAAATAGAGAAAGCTGGTCGTGTGCCGACTGTTCTGAATGGTATTTCTATTTACACTATATGACTATGATATCCATCTATAAACTAGCTAGATGCCCCTACAGGCAACTAATAACCTGGATTAGCTCCCGAACCGGTTTGGAAATTTTGGAAATCCCGGTATCCATTTGGATCCCTAGAAATCCCGTTCTCCTTTGGCTTCTGCTTCCATTTCTTGTTGTTGGAAATTCTCCTTCTCTTCCAATCTCTTTAATGCTTCTCTCTTGGCTATTACTAATTTGGCTTTTCTTTCTCCTCCATTCTTCTTCTTACCTCTTTTGTGTTCTCTTAAAGGTTCTAAATCATTGACGAATTTATGTCTCCATCTCAATAGATATCTTCTACCTCTGACGTCAATTCCCATGTTTTTCATTTGTTTGGAGCTGGTGTTTAAGAACTTGTTTAAATCACTTTCAAATGCTTCCAAATGTTCTACACTATTTCTGCCTATTAATTTTAAAAACGTCTCCAAGTCATGAACATTGTCTTTCGTTCTGGTGGATGTGTTAGTTTTGTGGGTTACAGGAGTGCTATGAAATCCTCTCAAACTGGTTATAGAGGTTGGAATAACTGTGTTTAATGGTATCCTAGGGATCCTAGGTATATAGGCTGCCCCTGTAGGCACTCTGGGTATGGTTTGTGCTATGGCCCTGAACATTGGTATGGGTTTGAAAAAAATTTTCAGTGAGAATGAGAACAAGTTAACTAGAGGTGCTGGGACCACCCGCAGTAGCTGGTACCACCGCTGGTGCCGCAGCTGGTGCCGCAACTGGCATTTACCTCTGCCTATGTCCTTTAGCCTAGTCCTTTAGTCTAGTCCTTTAGTCTAGTCCTTTAGTCTATGTTCTTTATTACACTCTAAATACCCCTAATCTACTCTAAATCAACGTATATCCCCCATCAACTCGAATATCAGCCCCCGTAGTAAAACTACTGGCATCACTAGCCAAGTATACATAAGCCCCTACAATCTCCTCTGGTTGTCCTTCTCTCCCCATAGGAGTTAACAGCCACCATCTAGCTCGATCATCAGTTGGAACCGGACTCGATAATGCCGTGTCTGTATACCCTGGTGAAACGGTATTACACCTGGCAAATCCGGCCCACTCAACTGCTAAAGATTTGGATAAATGTAATGCCCCGGCTTTACTAACATTATAAGCAGCTTTATACTGAGGAATATTAACAATATGGGCTGACATTGATGCAGTGATGACAAACGATCCTTTATTAAGCTCTTTAAAGTGTTTCCCTACATATTTGGCACAATAAAAGATCGAATTCAAATTAATATCCATCATACTTTTCCAGTCCTCCACAGTAGCAGAATCATCTATCACTGTCCCTTTGTACCAAGGAATCCCTGCATTGGCGATAAAAGCATCGATTGTCCCCATATCTTGAATGATACTAGCAACACTATCTTTAACTTGTTCAGGTTTGGTCACATCCACCTTATAGGATTTGGATTTAATTCCGTATGCTTGTTCCAATTCCTTGGAGAATTCCCCCTTGTCATCACTATAATCTATAATAGCAACATCACTACCCATTTGAGCTAATCCAATAGCTATTGATCTTCCTATACCTCCTAACCCTCCTGTAATGGCTGACACCTTTCCCTTCATGGAAAACCTTTCCATTAAATTGGTGTTGAAGTTCTTTGGCTTCACGGGAATCACGTCATCTTCATCTTTAGCTTTAATGTAAGATCTATAGATCTTAACGTTTTCGGGAATCTTATTTGCAACCCTTGAAGAGTGGAACAATCTTGAACTTGGGAGCACGGTTGCAGCCTTTGGTCCAACTGGAGTTGTGGGCTTCAATGCTTTGGCTGTCAACTGGGTTCTGGTGGGTTGAAAAACCTGTTTGAGCATCATCTACAACAATTTCTATAATGTCTTTACCTTGGTAGCTTCTCTTACTGTTATATAGTTCTGTCTCCCCCTCCTTTCCCTCCACCTTCTCCATCACCGTTACCGGGCATTTCTCCGCTGGCAACAAAGTCCGATGCTGCGAAAAACTAATCTCGGGGAAACTTGAACCCTCTGGGGTAAAACCTCTTGTAACCGGTGGGTCCAATCGATATGCCCTTTAATGTGGTTTTTGCAACCTCTACATCTTTTGTTCATGCAATGTATTTTTATTTACTATACAAGTAATGCTGTTATTTATATGTTATGCAAGTTAAAATATGTGATTCACTGATGATCCAGTTCACTTCAATTCCTTTATGGTATTTTTATCCTGTTTCAATTGATCGTTATCGAATTTTTCATTAAACTTATTCCTTAATTTCTCTCCGTTAAAGTAACAATATAATGGGAATGGAACCCCTAATAAAAGGGCTATGAATGCACACATAGTATTACCCCACCCGTAGTTTAATCTATCATACATTTTGTCGGCAAATAAGGGGAATGAAAACCCAAATAATGATCTGTAGAGGGCAGCAGCTGCCACTGATGAGGCTGCAAATCTTGGATTCATATCAATTAAATAACTTTGACTACATTGAAAAGCACAAATAAACCCAAATGCAAAGATCCCGGATCCAATTCCTGGCATAATCCAATGCAACTTTTTCTCAGCAGACCAACCATACCAAATTAACCCAATAGGAATAACAAGACCAACCACGAACAAACATGGTAACCTAAATTCGGGTTTTGGCTCTCCATTGTTTCTATCAGTTAACTTATTATAAGTTCTTCCAATCATCCAAGTCCAGAATACAATCCCAATGACAAACCCAATACCCATTGGAATGTACATTAATCCAACGGTACTTTTATCAAAACCATAATTCTTGTGGAAAACAGTAGGAAATGTAACGATCAATAAGTACATGAACCCATACACAAAAGCTAAGAATGATCCTAATCCTATGACCATTGGATGGGTAAACAATAACTTAACGGGTCTGGTCATAGTTAATAACATTCTCTTTGAAAAACTCTGGTTAGTCATCTCATAAATGGTATGCAAATTATTATTGCCGGTGGTTTTCCTCAATTTCCGGGCTTTATTCTTCAATAATCTAGGGGAATAAGTTTCCCTAAAAAAGAGTAATCCCAACACAGCAACAGCTCCATTGAATATAGTCAACACATAGAATACCCATCTCCAATCTAGATGCTGAACAATGAATCCAGCAATCACTGGAGCAATGACTGGGCCCAATAATGGAGCTAAAGTAAAGCCTGCTAATGCAACATTCCTAGATTTGGCTTCAAATAAATCAGATATTACTCCAGCACCAACGTTTAAAGGAGATGATCCGAATAATCCACATATAAATCTAAAAATTAACATTTGAGCTGTGTTTTGACTTAAACCACATGCTAAATTGAAGAAAAATGAAAACCAAATAGATAAATCCAAAATTGGTTTTCTTCCAATGTAATCAAATTCACTTAATGGTGCAATCAACAAAGGCCCAATAGCCCAAGCTAAAATTTGAATAGATGCCAACATGGACGACACAGTTGGATCAGTAATATTGAATTGGAGAGAAATTTCACTTATAGCAGGAGTCAACATGGATGAAGACATGGGACTCACTAATGCATAGATAGATACAAACCCCAATAAGAAAACCTTTCTACCTATGGGCCAGTTTCTTGGATCCTCAGGATCATCATATCCTTCCCAAGTAATTAATTCGGGATCTAGTAACCCAAATTCTTCTCCATTGTTTTCTATAGGTATTCCACTTTCCGGTAACTTAAACGGTTCCATATTGTTTTCGGTATCCAAGTTTTGTTGTAATTCATTCAATACATCATTCTTGGTCTTTTCTCTTTCGATTTCAATCTGTTCACTAGTTAAATCTCCATAGATTTCTCTAATAGAAAATTGGGAAACATTAGAATAAACTGAATTACTAGTCAAATTTCGCCTAATAACTTCTAATGATCTAGTAAATGAATTATTGGACTCCCTTCTAGATCCTGATCTCCTCTTCTTTTGGATTTCAAATGACTGTAAATAATTATCATAGTCATCGATGGCTTTCTCGTGTTTCAGGGAATCTTGTTGAGATTCCTCAGCATGTCCATGGAAAGCTATTGGATTGTCGTTATTAGAAGAAGAGGTCTCCAAATCCTCGTTAGTGTACTCCTTTATGGATTCAGATTTGTCACTGTAATCTGTCATGATACAAAGAGTTACAAGTTTTGAGAGAGTAAATTAAAAGAAGATTTTTACACAGCAAAATTGCTTATATTTGAAGGGTCTACAGGTGTGCTAGAGCCATCTGTGGTTGTGGTTGTTGATAAAAAAAAAAAAGAATTCGGTTACTTGTGGTTATTAAAATGTTTTTCCGATGCCTTGCGAAATCTTATGCAGCAGCCCCAACGGGTCTTGAGTATTCGGTTAACGAAGGTATTTGCAGCAATTCAGTCGTGACGGGTCGCGCGTCCAATGGCCCTAGCCTACCGCCAATTTACTGCGAGTGGTACAAATCTCCGCACGACAACGGTTCTAGAAAAAGCTCCTACAGATTGCAATAACCGAGATTGCACCAACAGACGTATTCTATTATCTATATATCGTAACACGTAAATTAAACCACCCCTCCGTTTGCCTTAGCATATTCTATACAATAATCTTTTGCAGCTTTTACACTACATTTTTCATTTATATTGATCCCAACCCTTCCCAGCATATCACTCGAAGAAACAACAATGTGATAGTCAAATAACGAGTCGATTCGTAGAAGATAGTTCAATAAACCCTTTACATGACTTATACTAACATCATTATCAGCTGCAGATAATGTCACTCCCATGTAATCATTGAATTTGATATTTGCAGGATTTTGTGCTGGTAAATTGGGAATTTTATGAAATTCTGATGGTTCATAAGTGGTATCATCTATAGAAATATCTTTAATATTCCAATATGCAATTGAATTTGGAACCAATACATTTCTAGATGATTTTCCACATTTATTGGCGTCTTTATTTTTATCTTCTATTATTAAATTGCCATCATCATCCAACTTTGGAGTAAACCATGGAGGAATATCCGCATTAAAATCTATGAATTCTGAAATAGCACTAGTTCTATAATTATATTGATCTGATTCTCGGTCATAATCTTCCACTAATACCACCAAGAGAGGTCTATACATAGACTCACCACATCCACATTTATTCAAATGGATTTTCCCCCAACCAATATAAATAGCCCGATTAGCTATAGCGAATTGTTTTCGAATAGGTTCCGGTAAATTTTCAATAGGAAACAGTTCTAATTGAGTAGCTCCTCTTAAAGCCCCAAACAGATTAAGATCAGATTTACTGGCCTTTTGAATAAAATCACACATTCCAGTATCAACTTCACAATTAAGAACTTCTAAAGGACTAAATGAATAAACAAAATTTAAGGTATTATTTTCTTGTCTTGTAGATATGAATGGAGTCCAGTTCTTTTCAATATTAGCATAAGGTTCATCACGTTTTTGTAATACTTTTAAATCATTGGAGAATGGTAAGTAGATATGCATAACTCTTTTGGAGAGTTCAATGGATTTCATATTAAATACAATGATTGGTTCTTCAAACCCTAATACCGGATTTAATCTTTTCACAATTCTAGGATCCTCAGGCCCCCAATAATTACGATTGAAGATATAATTAAAATCATACCCAAAATCAATCGGTACTAAAGATGGGAATTTAAGAGGGTGATAGGCTACATCATGATTAACCACCGATTCAGTAGCAGTTCCATCACTTTCCAAGTTATTCTGAGCCGTGTTTCTCTGATATGGAATTTGCAATTCAGTGGTGATCTCTTCCCATTTTGGATTAAAAATCTGCACATACATAAAACTGGCAAACCCTTTATTAGGAATCCCCGATGGGGAATAGATTAATCGACTCACAAGATAATGAACCTTGAATTCTTCCAACCAAACAGAAGATCCACAAAATCTAAACCATTGTGCCTCCACTGGAAGCTTCAGTTTAAATTCTTTTTCAGCTTCTTTCATCAAGTTATAAGCATGCTTATTCTGCCGTATTTGTTTAAGCACAGCCTTCAACTCTGCTGGAAGTAATTTATTCCCACTAACATCTATATCATGACTAATGGTAAGATCAGAACATATTTTATCTTCCTCCTCGGGATTTAATTTGGGGACTTTATCACCATTACTCACTCCTTCCACCATCGAGTCAATCACTTTGATAGGATCCCCAAAACTTTTGAGCGAAAACGGTTTAAATAATGTATCATCAGTCAATGGCTTGTGTAATGGAAAGCTATGAACCATCTGACCATCATTATTATTCTTCCCCTTGGTCCTTATGGCTCCCAGCAACTCAAACACGTCGTCTTTGCTGGCTAACATTACGATTCCAACAATCATGAAAAACGTCACCGTGAGTAACACCGGGAAATATCGCCTTGTATACATCTTGAATGGTGTTAAAGGCATCTATAAACTACCACACAGTTCCAAGGTCAACAGAATCACAAACCTGTAATGATATATAAAGAAAAAAAATTCGACTTAATTAATGCAAAAATCTAAAACATAAAAGTAATTCTACCCATCGAAGATCTCCCGACACACAGCAACGGATTCCCTAGTAAACAGCCAGAACGGGCCTGGAATGCGCTGCAGATATGGGCCCTGGCCCGGTCTCACTTGCTAAGACAATAGGACGCAGCAACCTGAATATCAGGTACCAGAAATGGACCCATGGTGGCTTTAGTGGGGCCGCAGTGGTTCCTGGACTTTATGGGATTGGGCCGTTTTGCATATGGTTTAGGGGGGGGTTCTGAAATGGTCCAGTAAGAGGGGTGGTCCCGTTGTAGGAACGAGAACGGTCCTGGGATTGGGTTTGTTGAAGGAATGTAGGGGTCCTGGTGGAAGAGGCAGTACCTTATATTCTATCGGGCACGAGCGCGGGCTACAAGCAACCTGGAGCGGCAGACAACGGGGTGGTGGTAGCGGGGGTAGTGAGCAAGAGACTAGGGGCGATGTTCCTATTATTACAAATTATAATACATATCTAAAGTCTATTTTTGGTTGACGGATTTCATTAACGATTGCTCAATAGAATCTATTGATTTCTCCACTTCGTTGATGTCCATCCCACAACATAAGGAGATTAGTTTACAATATTTATTGAGCTTATCATCGGATGGATAACTCGATACAATTGACGAATCGGGTCTTGTCATGATATTCTCTTTGAAATCATCTTTACTCATTAACGGTACCAATGGTTGTAAGTTGAAATATTGGTTCATCAATTCATGGGACTTGACAATCTCTTTTTGTAAAACTATTGATAATTGTATTTGATCTTGATCCTTTGGTTCTTGAATTTCTGATACTTCTTGTGATTGCTCTAATTTAAGTTTTAATAATTTCATGTAATGGGTTTTGTAGCTTTCAATTTTCTTGATTAATTTTTCCTTTTTTTGAAGTACTTGAAATGTGAGATCATTTAAAAACCGACTGATTTCATCTTGAATAATTTTATCCCGTTTTAAATCTATTGAATCTAAATTATTTTCGGTATCTTTGATTAAATAATCCAATTTAAATATCTTCAAGATCAATTGTTGTTCAATTAACTTTAAAGATTGAAATTTGGTGTTAATATTGATCAATTTTAATAATTTCTCATCTTTCTCATTTAATTCTTTATCAATCAGAAATTGTAATTCGGTCAACTTTTCGGTTACCAAATTGGAAGTAGAATTGGTGAGATTAACGGTCATTTTACTATAATATAATTGACTTTCAAAGCTTCTCATATTGAATGATCTATTAGCATCAATCACCTTGGTAGGTGACCCTCCCACACTACTAGTACTATTACTACCACTACTTTTAATTGGTACCATATTACTGTGGGTCAACCGATTTGAGTGATCTGCTTCCACGTCATTTTCGGTATCATCATCATTCTCTAATTTCAATACATAATTATGAGATGCCAAATATTCCTCTGCGGTATAGTTGACCAAATTTTTAATTCCAAAATTGATAAATTTATGATAACTGATGAATATCTTAATAAGTTTTTTATTCAAATTATAAGCAATTAAATGGAATGCAGTATTCCCATCAGAATCTTGATGATTTATAAATCTTTTAATTAAATCATTGGAATTCCCATCATTATATTCTTGAAACTCAATGATTTTAGAAAATAAGCATTCAATATAATATCTAGCAATTCGCTCTTTATTCTTGATGTAATTATTCAATTGCTGCTCATCAGTGCCACTAAAGCTACCATCATTCAATGGATGTGGAGGAGGGGCTGCCGATAAAGCAATATGATGCAACACTGTTTTATTGTAGTTATCCACCAGTAAAGCTGAATCAAAAAGAAGATCTAATAGATTAGGGAAATTCTTTAATTGATACGAATTACTGAATTTTATCAAAAACATCAATGGAGTTTCACCATTATGATTTTTCAAATTTGAATTGATAATTCCTGGGAAATTATTAATTAAAAAGTCAATAATGGTATAATTGGCCATGGAACAAGCCCAATGAAATATAGTATTGCCTTCATTGTCTATTGGTTGATTGATGTTGATCTTAGCAATAGGTTGTGGAGGGTTAGCTAATTCTTTTGGAATGACCGTACTGCTTTTCATTTTAGTATTACCATTGTTTGGGTTAGGACTGATTTTAGATTGATTACTGTGGTTTTTGTTATTGGGGTTGTTGTTAGCACCATTATGGCCATTATGATTATTGTTGTTGTTATCTTCGAGGAAAAAGTTTAGCAAATTATTGAAATATTCTCCATAAATCTGGTCATCTTTAAAAGATTGGAGTTGATTGTTCTGTTGTGGGTGATGATATTGAGATAACCCATAAGGATCATGATGACCCAGTGGGTGTAAATGAGGTTGAGAAGTGGGAGTAGATGCAATAGAGTAAGTTTGAGGATGATGACCATGAGGATAATGAGGAGATTGATTATGAGGACCTCTAAGCTGGGGAGTGGCATGTTGAGACTGGAAGCTATTATTATGATGGTTAACAATCCTTTCAAAAGAATTTCTAGGAGTGCCAAATAATTCTCTTCCACTAATAAATTCGCCATCATTATCATCGTTCAAATCATCACTACTATTATCAACAGCCTCTAAATCATCATTTCTAACCAGAGAATGATGGTGTAAATTCGATTGGAATTGAGGAGTATAATGCGTTTGAGGAGTACGAGTTTGAACTGGTATATGACCAGGATGATGAAGATTATTAGCCATTACATTTAAAGCATCAGTCTCAGTATCTTGTCTCGATAGTCTCCCTACATTACCCGTACTGTTTATAGGAGTAGTATCATTATATTTCAATTTAGGTGGAGGTTGTTCTTGATCTAGATTAACTCGTTTAGGTCTACCTCTCTTTTTAGGAGGCTCATTAACAGATGTAGTAGATTTTGATTTTTTAGCAGTAGCCAATTCAGCATTAGAACTAGTTCGAGTGGCCACATTCGACGCCGATGCATGACTATGTTTAGGAGCCGGAGGTGGTGTTATTGATTTCCCTTCAATATATTCAAACTCAAATATAGGCTTCAATATATCATAAACACCAAAACTTCTAGCCAAATCCATTCCAA
The DNA here is from genome assembly GCA_030569555.1 of Yamadazyma oceani. Classification (NCBI taxonomy): domain Eukaryota; kingdom Fungi; phylum Ascomycota; class Pichiomycetes; order Serinales; family Debaryomycetaceae; genus Yamadazyma; species Yamadazyma oceani. The sequence continues at coordinate 223,119 of JAJMLF010000006.1, read as the reverse complement.
GATTTAAGGGAATATAAGTTCCTTGGTATTTCCCATACCCTCCTTGTACTTTTTCATGAATCCCGGTCTGAACATCCTTCTCCAATATCCGAGTTCTTTTAGCCTTTGGGAACTTTGCAATCTTTAAAATGTGGGTAGCATTTATCCAAGCATCTAACTTTCGTCTCATTATGGGTCCTTCCTCTGTGACAAATTCAAACACCGGGACATTGGAATAGGTAGCGGAATATATCTGTTTATCACCCATGGTAGTAATTATACAGATGTACCATCCACCTTCAATTGAGTGCTAGTTTGTAACGATTATCAACGGTATGGAGCATTTTTTTGTTGTTCGCATTGGGACGGGGGACCGGTCGTGGCGAGGCCGGGAAACCTTACAATGGAGGTCAATGTATTGAAATTACAAAGTATGCTACGTAAATAAGATCTTTAATAGTCTATAAATGATAGATATCACTAGGGCCACTAGTATCAATACCAAATAAGTCAAATATTTCGTTAAAAGTTTGAGAGAACTATCGGAAGATTGATCCTCTGTCAAAGGTATCGATACAACATGTTCAGCAGCTTGTTCACAAATATCTCTTCTTTTAATAATTTGACAATCATCAAAATCAATTTCTCTTTTTAAAATAGCCTTCCCCAATAGTATATTGGTATATTGTTGTAGAGAAGGATCAAAAGTTTTGAATGCCGTCTCCAAGATAATTGACTCTCTTTCGATTCCCGAAGTGATCTTTTCAATTTTTTTCAATTGTTTAAGGATCGAAGAATCAATGGTGGTGATCAGGGATAAATTATCAGTTATAGTAGATAAGTTAAATAGGTATAACAGTTTGGTTAACAGACGTTTGACCGAAGTGGTTTGGGCCAATAAAAACGGTATCAATAGCTTACGTAAGTTATCAAATTGTTCAAAAAATAACTTGATACAATTAATATTCTTAATGACACTATTGAAATATGAGCTGGTGAGTTCTATCAAATTAATTGCAAGTTTTTTAATCACCGTTTCATAACTTTGAAATTGCCATTGATTCTTAATAATTACTTGATTGATGTCTCGTTCATTGATACTACTACCAAAAATCTTGTTAAATTGGAGCTCTAGAATATCTAAATTCATTCGGTTGACACTGGTCATAACAGATATGTCTTCGTGATATGGAATCTTTTGTAGTAGCGTTCTATAAATGTTGATAATATCGGTATAAAGATGAGTAATTTTCTTTACATTTATCAACAATTTGAAGGTGGCATTATTCAAGCAATACTTAAAGAGCCTCCGATGCGATATAATGAGTTGCTGGTCCTCTTGACTTAACTCCTCTTCGGCATCTAGACTAATCCGTCTATCCCCTATGGTGTATGTCATCGAGTCGTTATCAACTTGCTTACTATAAAACCACTCTGAAATCCGCTTATGCTCGCGATGCTGCGACTAATTTTCTATGCATGCAAGTGAGATCGCAATTATTACATTACATCAATCATGGTATTGGGGCTCTTTAAACTGAACAAATTAGATATTGATGCCTACGAAAAGGATCTCAATCAATTGAATGCTTCCATAGATAAGTATTCTCAACAAATCTTGAAATTAAATGGCATTAAACGTCTGATTAAGCGTCATATTGTGTTCTATGGTGCCTTTGTGTATGTGGCAGTTGTGGCTTATTTGACCATTAAATTACCTATAAATCCCGGTTATAATTGGCTTCAATGGTTTTTCATTAACCAGCTGAAGAATAGAGTGGTGTTTTTGTTGGCTTTCCCCGGGTTGTGTTACTTTATTTGTCGGATATTGAGGTCTTTTATTGACTTGCTAATTAGTTCCAGAGACAGATATTTGGGTGATTCTAGAAAGAAACAAAATCTGAAGATCGATGAATTGAAGAGAATCACAAACTTCAATACCACCAATGAGTTGTTGAACAAATACGGTGATTCTAAGAGCAAAGACAAGCAACAGATGAAACAGAAGGGTCCTACTAATGGCCTACCTGCAAATGGTCCTTCTCAGCCTCCAACTAGACCGGGGGGTCCCCAGGGCCCTGCAGCACCAGCTACATCAGCTCCTGGTCAAATACCGGGCCGTGGGCCTGTTGCAACCGCTCCATCAGCTCCAATGCCTCCTGGAAAGAAGACGGTACAGGATAGATTATTGGATCTTCTAGTAGGAACTGATGGTGACTCAAGCGAAAATAGATATGCCCTAATATGTAAAAGATGCTACAACCATTGTGGATTGGCTCCTCCAGGACAGAAAGAAGTGAGCTCCGTGAAGTTTATCTGTCCGTTCTGTAAGTTTTTCAATGGTGATGATATAGATCTAAAACTTATTAGAGAGATGAATCAAGAGCCTGAACGTCCCACAGATGGCATGGACGAAATCAAGCAAAAGCTTCAAGAACCAAAAGATATGGAGCAAGTATTACAAGAAGAACCAACCGATTCTTTAAAAGAAGAAGCAGAGAAAGAGGTAAATGAGAAATAATTGAGATCGAATGTTATAATACCTAACTATAGATTGATATGTTATATAAACGATCCTAAGACAATTCCATAATAGCATTGACCATATCACCATCGTGTTTCTTTAAGGCCTTAACAGCTTTAGCTCTAGACACTTGGGTTTGATCAATGATGATATTAATATCTTTAGGGTCTAATCCAGTTTCATCAACTTCACCTTCTTCTTCTTCTTCTTCTTCTTCTTCTTCTTTATTGTCTTGTAAAGAAGCATTTTGTAAATCAGAAGTAATAGCTTCAGGAGATTTATCAGCTTGAGCTTCGTCTTCATGAGAATGGTCATGACCTTCATGAGAGTGTTCACCATTTTCTTGAGCAGCAGCTTGAGCAGCAGCTTGTTCGGCGTATCTTTGGTTCATGTCATCAACTTTAGCTTCTCCAAATACAACATAAGTTCCAGCTGGTGATCTGTACACATCTGGAGAGTCAATGGCATAAATTAAGTTACCTCTTTGTTTGAAGGTAACTCTGGAAATACCTTTGACTTGTTTTAAACCTAATTTTTTGATTAAGTCTCTGGCTTTCTTTTCGTTCTTAGGAACTACTTGAATATCGGCACCTTGGGGAATTTCTTCAATTGACATTTTATATGATTACTATGATTAGTTGGTTAGGGAAAAATTTTTCAGTATATTTCGACGTTGAGAAATGTGAGTGCGACGGGTCACGTGCCGCGCTGCTGGTGCCCCCACGAAGTATTTTAGTAGCAGTAAGTAATAAGTAACACTAATAACACTAAATACAGCATGTAATACAGCGGCTCCTGCCGAGCGGGAACGGTAGCATCATCGTCCTAATGGGCTCTGCACAGTGCCCTTTACATATCCGCTACCCTGGCTACAGCTCACTGGGCCCCGGTCTTCCACTCTCCCATCGGCCCCAGCCAACCACCAGAGGGCCACGGTGCTCTCGGTCGAACCAATTCCCGCCCGGCCCCATTCCCGGCCGGCCCCATCGAGACCTGCCGTCACCCCGCCGCGGTAGCCGTACCGTTCCCCCAGCCGTGCGTGCCATCAGCCGTGGTGCCATCTCACTGATTCAAATTGCCGTTTCCGCCGAGCGTCGCCTCAAAATTTCTCACTCATCATAACTAAAAATATTAACTCTAAAGGGACCTGATTTAAATAACCCCTTAATTACTTCCACTACCCTGGAACTTTATCTGTCATAATTTGTATTTTCGGCATTATTTGCTTGCTAAAGTTGTATTTTAGTTCCTTAACCTAACTCATAAGCAGACCTGCTGCTGCTACTGCTGCTGCTGTGTGTATTTATTTCACGGCTGCTGACAATATAGTTTTCATTTCTTGTGGGTGAATATTTATTGACAACAATCGCAAATATTCCTTGGAATCGAAATGGATACCAGTCAACATTCATCTTCCAACTATTCCGATTCCTCCTCCATGTATAATACCGATGCTCGGGTGTCAGACCAGGTGGTACCGGATAGGTCAAGAAATGAAGAAAAGCCGACTACCGAACTGATTCGTATGGATGATTTATCGAATCAACCCATCAAAAGTGATACATCTGAATCAGGGTCAGGGCCGGTGCCCAAGCCAGAGGAAAATATAAGCTCTGGGTCGAGTCCTGAATATGGTATTGATCCTAATCGAAAGAAGAGATTAACTCCTCAAGATATGATAAATGCTAATCCACCTAATATTAAACAAAGAATACAGAGGTACTTTTTTAATAAGGGAATAGCCCGTATGCCTGATTATATGGAAGAATATTATTTGGAGACTCCTCGATATGTATATGTTAATCAAGACCTTCCGGATTTCATGAAATTCTCTAATGGTTATCCAATAGTTCCTTATGCTAGAAACAAAATTAGAACCACTAAATATACTGTGGTGTCATTTTTACCTAAAAATTTAACGGTTCAATTTAGAAATGCTGCTAATTTCTATTTCTTATTATTAGTTATATTGGGTGCTTTCCAAATCTTTGGGGTTGAAAGTCCTGGTTTAGCAGCAGTTCCTTTAATTGTTATTGTGGTTATTACTGCTGCTAGAGATGCATTTGAAGATTATAGAAGAGGATCCACTGATTATGAGTTGAATAATTCACCCATTCATTTATTTAGTGGTATTCATAATCCTAATGTTACTAAAGATGAAGTAAGTACTTGGAGAAAATTTAAAAAAGCATGTTCTAGAGCTACTAGAAAAACAACAAGGGGAATTGCAAAGGCTTGTATAATGGTATTTGCCAAAAAGAAAACCAAACAAGATTATCTTCGAAAGCGAGTTGAAGAAGAGGAGTACAACTTGCGTAGAGTATCTACTGTGATTTCTGAAACATCAATGACTCATGATTATTATAGACAGTCTGCAGACCATAGTCAATCTGCTGATTATAGACCATCAACCGATTATAGACCATCAACCGATTATAGACCATCAACCGATTATAGACCATCAACCGATTATAGACAATCCAGAGACCATCGAAGATCCTTGCAAAATAATAGAAGATCTCAATTGCTCAAAAGTAACCAAATTTCAAATTTTTCTGATTCAGTATTAAACCCCCCTCTTATGAAAGAGAATGCCGACAATGGTATGAAAGTAAGTTTCAAGAACAAGAGGTGGAAAGATATCAGTGTGGGGGATTTTGTTAGAGTTAGAGCTAATGAAGAAGTTCCAGCTGATATGGTTATTATATCGACTTCAGATGCTGAAGGAAATTGTTTTATTGAAACTAAGAATTTAGATGGTGAAACTAATCTTAAGAGTAAGAAAGCAGTGGAATGTGGTGGGGTATCTCATATAAAACATTCCAGAGATTTAGGTGATACTAAGTTTTGGATTGAATGTGATCCTCCAAATACTCATCTATATAATTTCAAAGGAACACTTCATTATGAAAATTATGATGAAACTGGAACTTTGGTTAATCCTGATGAAAAAGAATCATTAAGTAACGATAATGTGTTATTGAGAGGCTCTTCTGTCAGAAATACCAAATGGGTTATTGGTTGTGTCATTTATACTGGGGCTGAGTCTAAAATCATGTTAAGTTCAGGTATCACCCCCACTAAATCCTCTAGGATTTCTAGAGAGTTGAATTTGTCAGTTTTTATCAATTTCGCTATCTTATTTATTCTTTGTTTCGTGTCTGCTGTCGTAAATGGTGTTTTTTATGATAAGAATGATACTTCTAGAGTTTATTATGAGTTTGAAGCTTATGGTTCCACGCCGGCTACAAATGCCGTGATTTGTTTCTTTGTGGTTTTAATTATTTATCAATCTTTAGTTCCCATTTCTTTATATGTTTCGGTGGAAATTATCAAGACTTGTCAAGCCTTTTTTATCTTTTCTGATATAAAAATGTTTTATGATAAATTAAATTATCCTTGTGTACCGAAGTCTTGGAATATTTCTGATGATTTAGGACAGATTGAGTACGTCTTTAGTGATAAGACTGGTACTTTGACTCAAAACGTTATGGAATTCAAGAAATGTTCTATAAATGGGAAATCTTATGGACTTGCTTACACGGAGGCCAAACAAGGTTTGGATAAACGAAATGGGGTGGATGTGATTAAACAACAAGAACTTTGGAAAACTAAAATTGTCGAAGACCGTAACATTATGTTAGAAAATCTTTACAATTATACCAATAACAACCAATTTAGAGAAAGTGCCTTGACATTTGTCTCTGGTCAATATACTAAAGATACGTTGTTGCCAGAAAATAAAGACAGCGAACAAAAGAATGCTAATGAAAGGTTTATGTTAACGTTAGCTCTCTGTCATACAGTAATGACTGAAGTGAGTTCGACAGATGAAACTTTAAGAGATTTCAAGGCTGAGTCACCTGATGAAGCTGCATTAGTGGCTGTGGCTAGAGACTTGGGTATAGCCTTTAAAGAACGTCAAAAAAATAACGTTTACCTTGAAGTATATGGAAAAGAGGTAAAATATGAGTTATTGGAAACCATATCTTTTAGTTCTGCTAGAAAACGGATGTCTTGTTTTGTGAAAACACCCGAAGGTAAGATTTTGTTACTTACCAAAGGAGCTGATAATGTCATTTTCCAAAGATTAAGTAAGTCTGATAATTCTGACAATTTGATATCTAAGACTGCATTGCATTTAGAAGATTATGCTAATGAAGGTTTAAGAACCTTATGTATTGCTCAAAGAGAAATTGATTCATTTTATTATGAATCGTGGTTACGTCGTTACAAAGAAGCAAAAGCCTCTATCGATGAGGATAGAGATGTCCATTTGGATATTATAAGTGATGAGGTAGAACAGGAATTAACTTTATTGGGTGGGACTGCGATTGAAGATAGATTACAACAAGGGGTTCCTGACTCTATTTCATTATTATCTCAGGCTGGTATCAAATTATGGGTCTTAACTGGTGATAGAATCGAAACCGCTATCAATATTGGATTCTCCTGTAACTTATTGAATAATGATATGTCCTTATTAGTAGTAAGACCTGATGAAAAAGACCCAGAAAATTTGAATTATCTCGATGATTTAATATCTCGATATTTGCGGGAATCATTTCAAATCGAGGACACTACCAAAGAAGGTATTGATCAATTAATCGAAGAAGTTAGGAAAGACCATTCCACTCCTAAGAATAATGTTGGTTTGATTATTGATGGTGCTGCTTTAACTCATGTGTTTTTAACCAACACCGACGGTGACATCGATGAACAACATATGAACTTGAGAAAGAAATTTTTGTTATTAGGGAAATTTTGTAAATCAGTGATTTGTTGCAGAGTTTCTCCTGCTCAAAAGGCACAAGTGGTAAAATTAGTTAAGAATGACCTTTCGGTTATGACATTAGCCATTGGAGATGGTGCTAATGATGTTGCCATGATTCAATCTGCTCATGTGGGAGTGGGTATAGCTGGTGAAGAAGGTAGACAAGCTGTTATGTCTTCTGATTATGCTATCGGACAGTTTAGATTTTTGACCCGATTATTATTGGTTCATGGTAAATGGTCTTATAAGAGATTAGCTGAAATGGTACCATGTTTCTTTTATAAAAATGTGGTTTTCACTTTCACTTGTTTTTGGTATGGGATCTATAATGACTTTGATGGATCTTACCTTTATGAGTATACGTTTTTAATGTTCTATAACTTGGCATTTACCTCCTTACCAATTATCTTTTTGGCTGTTTTTGACCAAGATGTATCTGATACAACTTCCTTACTTGTTCCAGAATTGTACAGAGCAGGTATTTTAAGACAAGAATGGTCACAAGTTAAATTTACCTGGTATATGCTTGATGGATTTTATCAATCTGTGGTTGCATACTTTTGGGTGTATTTGACATTTTATGTGACATTCCAAAACCCACAAGGATTGGTTGTTGATCACAGATTCTGGCAAGGTATTGTGTGTACAGTAATTTCTGTTACTGCTTGTGATTTATACGTGCTATTACAACAATATAGGTGGGACTGGTTGAGTTGTTTAATCTGTTCTCTTTCTATTTTAGTGGTATTTTTCTGGTCAGGAGTATGGAGTGCTAGAGTTTATGCTGGTGAGTTTTACAAAGCCGGTGCACAAGTGTTAGGAACTTTATCTTTATGGTGTACTATGTTTATTGGAGTTGTTGTGTGTTTACTTCCAAGATTTACGTATGACTTTTTGAAGAAAAATTTCGCTCCTAAAGATATTGACATTATTAGGGAAAGAGCCAGAAGAGGAGAATATGATGATTATCCTCCTGGATATGATCCTACTAATTTTGAAGATGTTGAAAAGTATAGATTATTAAAAGAAATATATTCCCATGATCCAGAAACTTGGGCTAATTTTGAAAGAGGATTAGAACTGGAAGAAGCCAATAATGGCCTTGCTCATAAGCTTTCTTCAAGCTCCCAAAGTTCCAACCATTCGGAATCAAACCCTTTTGCAAAGACGTTTAAAACCATAAAGAGAAGAGCCACCATTCAAAGAGGCAGAAGTAAGAGCAGTAGAAGAAACACCGTTAATGAATCATTTAACAGCACATTCCAAAAACCAATCGACTTGAATAAACTCAGGCAACAAATGGTTAACAAAGGTGAATTAACTGCAGGTCCTGGTGGAAATTCACTAAGCAGAATAAGTACGACTCATGAATTACCGGGGTTAACTCAAGCAGAAACCCTTATAAGTTATCATACTCGAACAAGTATAAATTTCGACCATTAATAAAATGGCCGAGTTATTTGTTTTATAATGTCTTGTCGAGTAATATAGTAAATATATAAATACTAAATTATGACCCATTAGCTATCTATTCCTCCCACCATTATCTCTATTCTCCGTCCATGTCTTCGCATGACCTCCACTCCTCTGGTTCCACATTTCCGCGCAGTAAATTTTTCATAAACTACTTGTACCACTTCATATCACAACGACTTGGTGTATTGATAATGTTCACCTTTACGTTGCTAACGCCTGCTGCTGGCAACCATGCATCCAAGGCAGGACTTCTTGCAATAGATAATGATGTGAAGATTTTGGCAGACCCTTCGTGGAACGGAAGCGACCTCGGTGATTTGGACTTTTTGGAGGAGGTTTTGAAGAAGACTAATGTGATCATATTATCCCATTCAACGCCCCAATTCTTAGGAGGGTTTATTGCTTTATGTATACGGTTTCCTGAAGCGATGAAGAATATAAAGGTTTACTCCACGGCCGCTGTAAGTCAATTGGGGAGGGTTTCTACCGTGGAGTTTTATCGGTCAATAGGTATAATTGGGCCCTTAAAAGATGCTCTTATGGAAGTCAGTGATGTCGATGAATGGTTCGATACTGTGATTCCGTTGAAGTATTACCAGACTATCAATGTCATGGATAAGTTGGCGTTGACTCCTTATAATTCTGGACATACTTTGGGTGGTAGTTTTTGGTTAATTCAAAAGAAGTTGGAGAAAATCATTTATGCTCCTAGTTGGAATCATTCTAAAGATTCATTTTTAAATTCTGCTAGTTTCTTATCTTCGTCTACTGGTAACCCAATTTCCCAGTTAATGAGACCCACTGGGTTAATTACTAGTACTGATTTAGGATCTAATATGTCCCATAGGAAGAGATCGGAAAAGTTTCTACAATTGGTAGATGCCACTTTAGCAAACGGTGGAGCTGTATTATTACCTACCAGTTTAAGTGGAAGGTTTTTGGAATTGTTACATTTAATTGATCAACATTTACAAAGTGCTCCCATACCGGTATTATTTTTATCTTATAGTGGAACTAACGTATTACGGTATGCTACTGGATTACTCGAATGGATGACTCCTAGATTATCTAAAGAATTGGAAAATGCTAATTCCCTTATATCTTCCAATCTGTCCAATAGAAATCATTATCCTTTTGATCCTTCAAAAGTTGATTTGGTTTCAAACCCGTATGAATTAACTCAACTTGCTGGTCCTAAGGTGGTTTTCACCTCTGGAGTGGATTTAAAAAATGGTGATTTATCTGCAGAGGCTTTGAGGGTTTTATGTCAAGATGAGAAGACTACCATAATCTTAACTGAAAAGACTCGTTTCGGTTATGATGATACCATTAACGCTAAATTGTACAAGGAATGGTATTCTTTGTGTAAGCAAAGAAACGATGGTAATGTTGAGGATGGAGTAGCGGTTCCATTAGAAAAATCTATAGATCTTAAAGGTTGGACCTTGGAGGAAGATTTGGTAGGAAGTGAGTTGAACGATTTTCGGGACAAAATCAACCTGAAACGGAAACAAAAGTTATTAGACCAAGTAAGAGACCGTAAAAATAAACTCCTTGCTGGTGATAGGTTTAATGCGGATGATTCATCTTCTGAGGATGATGATGAGGAGGATAATGCTGAAGAGGAATACAACGCCATGACAGATGCTCAAGGTGGTATCACAGGTGAGCAAAATGCTACTTCAAACGGTACTGAAAATGGTACTGTAGCTGAGGCCGTAGTTGAAACAACCAAAGCATCAAATGATACTGAGGTTTCTGCTACAAATGCTAATGGTCCTGTTGATATAATGGATGATGGTGCTACACAAGAAGCATTGGTTGCTGAAAATATAAAGAATTCAATGGAAAACAACACACCATTGGATATCAGAATAACGAATAAGCTAAGACCCAGACAAGCTATGTTTCCATTTTTTGCTGCACAAGAAAAACAGGACTTTGATGATTATGGGGCTGTTATAAATCCTGATGATTTTAAAAAGAAAGATGATACAAATAATCAGTTTGGATTAGAAAATAAGAGAAATTCCGCTAAAAAATGGAGAACTAATAACAATAATGCGGATGAAATTCAAGATGAAAGTAATAAGTTGACTCCCCAAGATATTTTGAATAATGAGGTAATTAAAAGGAATTTGGATTCTTTATTTAATCCAAGAAAGAGAGTTCAAATCACTTCCACTGGATCCACTTATTCAACCAATAATTTCCAACAATTAAATATTAGGTGTGGATTATCATTTGTAGACCTTTCAGGACTCGTCGATTTAAGATCTTTGGGGTTGATCATTTCTTCCCTCAAGCCAGCTAGTTTACTCTTGCTCCCTGATTCAACCGTTAATAGTGAATCAGACGAGGAGATGAATGGTTTATTAAAAGTTCAAAAGATGTTGAGTCAACAGCAAGAAGCCAACCAAAGGATTGAAGACAAGAATGCTGCTTTTAAATCGGCTAGATTTTTGTCCTTGTCATCAATTCGTTCTGATAGTTTTCATGGATTGAAGTCTAGTAATAAAATGGACATACGTACAACAGAACCAAATGAACCAATTACCATTGGGAATGAGGCAGATGGTATCAACATTGGAGATTTTGAAGTCAGGCTAGATGAATCCATCATAGAAAACTTGAAATGGCAAAGTATTGATGGAAGCTATAGAGTAGCACAGGTTGCAGGTCTACTTGAAATCCAACATAACAACTCCCAGCATAAACTGAAGAGACAAAAAACTGTGGCGGACATAATCAATCAATCAAGTGATTTCAGCTTGAAAAGTCTTGATCAATTATCCAAAGTCGTCAATAAGCCACTCGATATAAATGGCCCAAAGATCGCAATTGGTAACATCAGATTACCAGATTTGAAAAGAAAACTCTTAAGTCAGAACTTGAATGCAGAATTCAAAGGTGAAGGAACCCTTGTTGTTAACGATAAAGTCTCTATTAGAAAAGTAACTTACGGGACCAGTGAAAGTGATGATACTGGAGATATAGTCATAAATGGTCAAATGGGACCATTATATTATCAAGTTAAGAACTGTATTAGAGACTTATTGGCATATGTATAGCACTACACTACAATAAATTGTATATTATATATAATGATTTCACTTACTCAAATGGAATATATACTATAAAATAACATCATGTAGTCTAAGACATCTTTTTGTTAAATCCGTCAAATAAATCCTTTAATGTATTGATTAGCTTGGCCACTTCCTTTAACTTACCTTCTTCTATGAATGTATCGAGTTTACTGAAAACTAGGTGACTGTCAGGAACATCATAAACCAAATGATTGAACCAGCCCTCTTGGTTTGATAATTCTTTCTCGATGTGCAACAATTTATAATTAGAAACCTTGAACTGGGCCCATAATTTCAATTTCTTAAATAATTGGTACCAAGGATAATCTCTTATTAATCCATCTTGAACTTGACCATTGTAATTATCAAAAACCTTGGACAGATCTTTTAAGCCATTTATGGCCTGTTTAAAATCTTTCATTAAATCCTTAAATTTGATCTTTGTATTAAACTTACCGAGGAAAAAATAGTGGGCAACGTCTTCGTCCCCCCAATCCTCTAGCTGTTCTTGGTGGTTATTTAGAATGGTATCAAGATTGAACTTGACAAAGTTAAAGTAGTCTCGGGTTCTGAAATCAACTACTTCATGCTCTGCTATGGTTATTAGTAACAATCCGATATATCGTATTAACAGGCCATGTAGTATTAAATTTTTATCAACATTTTGCTCGCTCAACCATTTATATGAATAGTAGTTCGAATGAGGTGTATAGACAGCAGTATCTCTGTGAGGATTATTTTTAAATTTAATGTTCATTATAGGTACTCTCATATGGTATTGGAAAACAAAGCTATCAGTATTGCTAATTGATTTTCCTAAATTAGTATCTATGGTGCTGTTGTCTTGTAATTTCCAGTAATGGAATAAAGTGGTAAAGTTGTCATCGTCGTCATCATCATCGTCGTCGTCGTCATCATCATCATCATCGCTGTCATAATAGTTGTCGTAATCGTTAAAATCATTAATCTTATCATTATAAATATTGATTTCATTGTCGGTCCATATAGAGGTCCCAGTTGTTTCCTGACCATGGGCCAAGCCAAAGGGAATTGATTCCTTAGGAAATGGTATTAATTTAGAAACTCTCTTTATCACATGTTCGAGTAATGGGTTGGAGTCGATAACAAGATCACTTCCTGTTATTGCATCAGCATCAATATTTATGAAGGCTAGTATATTACCTTTGAACCAATCAAAGTCTGATAGGTATTGAGATCCTAATTGGCCATTCTGAGTGCCATCAAATGAAATAAATTTGATATTTCTCAACGGTTTCCAACCCAATTTAACCAAAGTATTAAAATGTCTCATGATCTCCAATAGTATTGCGTGGTTACTCAATGGATTAGAAGAAGCAAACGAGTCCCTGGAAGCACCAATTACAATATCTCCATCCTTTATTATCCCATCGAGCGAACCAATAATATTTTTTAACTTTCTGGTTTTTTCATTGGCAAATATACTTTCAAGCTCTAACTTGAAATCCTCGTTCTCTGGGTAATAATCCCAATCAAGGAATTTAGTTGTGGAACCATTAGTAAGAGTTTGCAATATAGGTTCTATGGACTTGATGCTGACAGGAAGGCAAGGAATAGTCGAATGATTTGAGGCTGATTTAGTTCCATAATTATCATACCCCACTGAACCTCTTATAATCGTATCATTAAGGTACCCGGATCCTTCTGAGAGTCTCCTAGTCCCAAAGTCCATGTAGTGGACGGCCCCTTTTGCCCCGTATCTTTGTGCAAGCAAGACTTTCTCGACAATTGACAACTGGGAATCAGGAAGTGATTTTATTATCAAAATTTTCCCATTCAAAGTAAATCCCTGGTTTAAAAGAGCTTCATAATCTTGGGATCTGCCTTCATTAACGAACATATAATCACCCTTAAAACTACCATTGGTTCCATACGAAAAGTAGCTTGGGGTGCCAAAGCCAGACTCAAGCAAATCAGCATTATAAACAACCTTACCACCATCAAATAATCGCAAGGAAGAGCTAATAGGTGGTTGAAGACCAGTATTTGTCTCAATAGATTCTGTTTTATACCCCCACTTCCTGAACTTATCCCCTATGTAATTTGTCAATTCAGCATTATCTTCATGTAGAAGATTTACAGGGTATTCCTGGTTCAATTGAGTAAAATTTTTCAATAGCCACCCAATCTGTTCTTCATTACTGAATGGTTCAAAGTTCTTAAACCCACTGTAAAGTAAGAAATTTCTCTTAACGTCCGTCTTGGTCAAATGTAAGCCATGATATCTTCTGTAGTCTCGACTTAACGAAGTCCTGGGTAAAAATGAAAGATTTAGAATTATAATAGCAACAACTCCAAGTGCACAGAACCACCAAAATCTTCTCTTGGAGAATTTTACAATCTTATCAGTTATCAGCTGACTGTATTTACTAACAGTATCATCAAAAAAGGAGCCAGCATAACTTTCATTATCACCATTTCTATCGTCATTCACGTCATCTTGTCCGGTATAACTTCGGGTAAAATGGCTGCTTAGAAGCGGCTGAGTCTCCTCTTCATAGTCACTCAGAGATCCACTAGCCACATTAGATCCTATTCCATCATTCTGTTGTTGTTGTGGTTGTTGCAGCAGGTGGGGTTGGCCCAATTGTCTCGGCTCCGGCGTCGGAGATTGGGGTCCCAAGTTATGGCTGCGGGAGGTACCTTCCATACTAAAGTAGTTCTAGATAACCAGTGTTACAGAAGTCAAATTGGTATGTAGCTAAAGTAATAGTAGTATAAACTTAAACAATCTCAGTCATTTAAAATTATGTTATCAATTGGTGCGTGCGTCGGTTAAACGTGCGAGAGATTGCAGCAATTTGCTGCAGCATGAATCTCGATTACTGCAAATTTTGCAGTCGTCATGTAGTAGTTACACAGTATTCTCTATTAATTAAAAAATCCTATACAAAGATTAATATACATATAAGTGATGTCAACTTAAAGTTGAACTTAAATATATTTAAGCATGATCTGCCTTCTCTTCTACTTTATCATTGACATTCTGAACATCCTCGTCAGAAGAACCTACTCCTTCACCCATGACCACATCTTCTGGTTCAAGATTAGACTTAGGACCAGAATACTTCTTGTATCCATATACAAAGTAATACACAAGGGCCAATAACCAGACACCACCACTAATAACAACAGTATAATTCATGGTATCTTTATCAACAGTTTTACTATCTGGGAACATACACATGATAATAATATAAGTGATCCAGATAACTGTAGTCCAATGAATGACACTAGTTTTTACTTTCCCAAAATAAAAGGGACCTGGGTTGAATTTTTCAGCTCCGTAAGGGAGTAACACCAAAAGAACTGGGGTACCCCAAGCCAAATAATTACCGGAAACTGCTAAAGCAAATAAAGCATTTGCAGCCGTCAGGTTAATTAAAATTAATAATCCTAATAATAAAGATAAAATCCCTCCAAATATGGTTGCATTTACCGGAACTTTAATACGAGGATCAACTTTTTTAACAATTCCATAAACAACCGGTAATCCATCATCTCTAGCAAAAGCCCAAATTTGTCTTGAAGCAGCTACTAAAATAGAAGCCCCCATAAGGTATTGAGCAAAAGCAATTAAAGACATAAAAGCAATAGCCCAATTTTTACCCAAAGCATCATAAATGATTTGAGCTCCAGCTGAACCAGTTGGAGTTTCTAATACAGCTTCATAATCACCATCTTTAATACAAGCAGCAAATACAATACAGATACACCAACCTACTAACCAACAGGCGGTAATACTACCATTAATTCCATAAGGAATAGATTTGGAAGCATTTAAAGCTTCTTCACTCAAATGTAAGCAAGAATCAAAAGCACCAATGGTCCAAACGGCAGGCATCCAACTCAACATAAAAGACCAACCACTTGACCACGTCCTTAAATTATTAACATCACCAAAAATAAATTTAGCATCATTAAACCCATGACTCTTAGCAGCACCAATAGGAACGGCTATAAAGAATAAGGCAATGACAAAACAATTAGCAATGATTGAAAAACCTTGTAATTTAGCGGTATGACCAGTAGTCAAACAACATAAAATGATATGAGAAATAATACAACCAGCAAAAACTCCATAAAGTTTCCCATTAGTTATAGTAAAATCACCATCTTTAGAAATAAAAACAGCAGCCAACACTTCAAAAGAAAAACCATAATTAATAGAACAAAATCCACTACATAAAGCCAATGAATTAGAACAACCAATAACAAAACTTAATGGTACTCTAACAGAATCAGGACAATAATAATTAGCCCAATAAAATAATCCACCTGAAGTAGGAATAGACAGGGCCAAGATGGACATGGAAATTCCAATGAAAAGAATAAATAACCCACTAATAAACCATCCCCATACTAAAGCAGCAGAACCTCCTTCTAAACCGGTAGCTAAAGTAGATACAATCGAAGGTAATAATCCCATAATAGAAAAGGCAATTCCAAATACCTGTAAAGTCGAATAAGATCTTTTTAATTCTTGCTTATACCCAATCTGGGCCAATAAATCTTCATCATCAGCAGCTTCTCTAGCATCAACTTCTCTAATTTCTGATCTATTGGATAAGATCTGATTTAAATGGCCTTCAGCTCTGGATTTCATACTAGTTAATCCATGACTAGTAATGTGATTCAAGTTGGACATGTTAAATAACTCCAGTAAATAATGTCCCAGCCCAAGATCCAGATATCTACGTTTATATGTATATTATTACACTCGGATATATACAGAGGTGAAAAGATAAACCAAAATTGATGTAATACAAATCCGGGAATAATAGCCCCAAATCCCACCAATACCCACCAACACCGACCAACTGTCCCCCGATAACGTTGCTAAAATTTTTATTCAACGGTTGCTTGTCAAACCATCGATAAGCTGATAAGCTAAATTAAGTAATTCAACCACGGCAGTATGCGCTAATCTCCCAAACGGTACAGCGGATACTGCTGCAGTGCCAACTGGACCTAGTTGGGGCCAATAAGAATTGGGGGTGGTGTCAGAGATAACACCGGAGCGGGCTCGTTGCAAGATGCACAGTGCCGCAGCAATGACAGGTACGTTGGGCCCTTTATTGTTGGTTGGCCGTCAGGGCGTCACGCTGGCGTCATGTTGGTATCACAGAGCCTGGCGTCACAGGGTCTGGCGTCACAGAGCCTGTTGGGCAGGTAGAGGTAATTACTTCGATCATAGTGTAGACTTGTGCTAATATCCACCTAGCTCGGAATACACAAACAGCTGGTTCTGCCACGGCTACCGTTATCAATTTTCTTGGTGGTAGATCAGTTCGTATAATTCCATCAAGGGATGTTGAATCCGAGGAGCCAGTATGTTTGTGGACTGTTATCTGTGCTATCTGTGGACCGTGATCTTGCTATCTGTGGACTGTGTTATCTGCTGTCTGGTTTTCGCCAATCCTTTAGTTGGAGATTCATACTTTGTTGAAACCTAAATGATAAGTGACTAGTTCCTATACTAACTTTGCTCTATGTACAGGTCCATAACATGCCTCTCTTGTATGCCTGTGTGCTCACTTGTATGCCTGTGTGCTCACTTGTATGTCTCTTGTATGCCTTGGATGCTTTGTACGCCTTGTATGCTTTGTATGCTCTCTGGTACGTCTGGTCTTATTATAATTTATATGGTACAGAATTGCTTTGATCAGTCCAAACAATTGTCTGCGAAGTTTCAAGTATGCTAACGGTATTCTGTTCTTCAACTGATGGTTCATGGTTTCAACTATATGTAAAAGATAAGGTAGAGAAGATGTTCATGATGTTAAAATTATTTAATATTAACATTAAATCATTTTATATTACATTAAATTATTTAAAGCTCTCATCCGTTACTATCACCTCCCCTACTCTTCTTCAATATAATATTCGGCAATGTGGATCTATGGTATTGTACTTGGGTACAGCTTTGATTTACTGCAAAAAGCCTTTAAAGCGTCGTGCCCGCGCCAGGAAATTCTCACCATTTTTTTCAGAACCAATGAGGATTGGATTATTTAACACAACCATTAACTCATAATGCAACCATATTCGAGGTCTGGAGGAACCAGAAAATGTTTCTATGAATTCCAAACATTAGCTGCATGTTATACCTCTGCAGACACCACCAGTAAAAAAGAATGTCTTCCCCAATTTGATGATTATTTCGAATGCTTGCATGGATTAAAAGAAAGAGAAAAAGTCAGACTTATGTTACAACAATTAAAAGAAAATGAATTAGATAAAAAAGGTGTCACTGCTGCTGATTTATATAAGTCTGCTGGGGCTGTTTATGAAAATTTGGATTTGGTTAAAAAAGATTAATGGGAAATAAGTTAATCTACCTTTTAGCCTGTATAATATATATTAGTCTTATTTAACATTTCACGTCATATCAATAAACATTCAGTTATACATGGGCTTCTTGCTATGGTTTCCTTACGGGTCGGAGATTTTGTTTGATTTGGGGTGGTGTATTCTAACTTCACTCTAGCATCCTGTCTGTGTCATCTAGTGAGATCATTTGATACAATTTCTCCACATCCACCCCTCCTGCTCTTTGTACTCTTCCCTATGAATAGCATCCAGAGGAGAAAGGCTTTAATTAGGCGTCGTATCAAACACAGATCATTGAAAAGACCGTCCAACACACGTAATAATGATTTATTTCTTTGCAAAAATTGGCCCCGTTTCTTCTTTAATCCCAAGTGCTTTTTTGACTTTCTAAAGCAAAAGCCATATCAAAAGGCTTCTGATTTTAATCATCACAAGGCAAAAAGCTCTTCCTGGAATCGATGTAATGACGTTTTTGAGTTGCAAACTCTTCGCCCTACGAGAGGTGAGACATGTGCCAGGAGACGTAAAACTGCTCTGACAATAAGTTAAGTGATTCCAATACATATGCATTGTGAAGACATCTAACACATGCTCCTAGTCTAGACTTGTCTAGTTTATATGACCATTGGAATTATCAACAGGACAATAAAAAGTAAAAAAACAAAATTCCGATACCGGGAATCGAACCCGGGTCTGCTGTGTGAAAGACAACCGTGCTAGCCATTACACCATATCGGAGAATTTAAGTATAAGCTGATTAATGTAATATATATGTTCCCCATTACAAAAAGACGATCATTCACCAAATATTTCCTCCTTCAATTATAAGAGGTTATATATCACTTACAAATTAACTTACTTAATTAAACTCATTAAAAAATCTGAGGATGTCAATTATTTTTCAAAATAACTCATTTAAATTATAAGTTGTACACTAATAACTCTCTTTGCATTTCTATGGGGTTTTTGATGTTTTGATTTTGCCCATTACATAAAACTTTATATTTATATTTATATAGATTATATCATTTAAATGTATTGTTCCTTGTAAAAAAATAAATTATCTAGGGTTTTACCTTGTATTTATATAGATCCATAACTAAGCATATTGGCCCTGTCAAAAGTAAATAAGAGTGCAAGCAGCTTAACAGCAGGTGGTAGAGTTACTACTCAAATGAAATTATGCTCTACGTAGAAGCAAAATTAATGTGTGATATTAGGCTATATACCGAAGCCAATTCCATTGATCAATGAGAATTCCATCTCCTAACGAGATGGTGGTGGTGGTTTTCTTTGGGGTGGTGGGGGCTTACCTCTGGGAGCCGTCGACAGTGGTGGTGGAGGCCTGGAATCTGATGGCCTGACATTAGGTGGTGGTCTAGCAGTAGTAGGAGGTCTTGGAGGTGGTGGTCCTTGTCTCATAGGAGGTTCAGCACTCCAAGGAGTTGTAGCTTGTGCATGTGGTTGTGTAGAAACACTGGATGTTCCGGACATCCAGGGTGGTAACGATTCATTTTCCTTAAATTTTTTCCATGGAGGAACCACAACATCATTGGGGACAGGGTTTGGAGAAGTATATTGATCACTTTGTGGTGGGGGAGTTGGGGTTTCTTGTTGTGTTTGGTTATTATTATAATCAGAGGATTGGTCCTGGCCCTTCAACTTACAATCCCTAGCAAAATGCCCGATATTCCCACAAATTTTACATACGATTTTGGTGATGTCAAAATTAGATCTAGGGCCCTTTGAATACCTTTCAGCATCAAAAGGTTTGGTCTCCCTTAAGGTCCCATTCAAAACTGCCAATTCCCGTAATTGTTCTCTCTTTAATTCATTATGGTGCATTGGGGAAGAAATGGCTTTTTCTATGACTTCATTGGTCATATATATAGCTTTAGCAATTTTCTGTTGACTGTCAGCAGTTATAACTACATGTAATTCATCACTAAAAGAATCATGGGTAGGATCAGAAGATGAAGAATCTGGTAATGCTTGCATCGATTTCCCATCCTTCACACTTCCTTTCCCTCTAATGGCCAATTTTGCCCCACTATCTTCTTGTAGTTTCCTTAATGTGTTCCCCCGAGGTCCCAAAAGAAATCCCACAAAGTTAATATCCGGATAATCTTTCAGAGGAATATACAACTTCTCAAGAGTTTTCTCTGGTTTCTTATAATCGTATGGTGGTTGATAATCTTTTATACTACTAGCAGCCAATTCAATCAAATAGCTTCTCTCCTTTTCTAAGGCTGTTTGTACTCGAATCTGTCTGGTGTTTACTCTGTTCCCATTATTATCATATCTAGGTGGTGGTGATGGCTCCCTTCGTAAATTGGGATTTTCAGTAACATTTCCTGACGGCAAAAGACTTAAAAGGTCCACCTTTCGTTGCTGTGAAGCCTTCAAAATATCAGATATTTCTTCTACCCGAAGATATTGTTGATAAGCATTGATTTGTTCACTGGTAAGATGTCCCACAATGATAGTATCTAGTTGTTTATCTTGTAAATTCTTATACCGGGTGGCATTTCCTGACCACAAAGTTTTCCTTGCCGGTTTCTGCTCAGGGTCTCTGTTGACAGGCCGTCCTCTTATATCCTGGGTCGACCCCAGAGGTCTGTCTAATGTTCTCCTACTGTACATTTGGTGGTTGATGGTGAAAAATTATCTCATCGCGATTCAACCAGAATAAGACGAACAGGGCAGGAGCCGGGGATCTAGCCTGGGTACCTAGCCTGGGTGCCAGGAGGCTAGGAGGTTCTACATGGCCCCTAGTTGGTCTACAGTAACTTTCACCAGAGAACAGAACCAAACAACCCTGATACTCTGGCACCAATACAAACTCTACAACGTCCAATTACTGTATTAATTACTCTACTTTCTCATAAATCGTAACACACTCAACACCTCCCAACCAGCTTTTCTTTGGCTGATTTCAGTGACATTCCAGCCTCTAGTCTCCATGATATGCTTTACTTTGGACGGGTCATTCCGAGCGCAGAATAAAATATATGCTAATCCATTGGTGGACAATACCTGATCCAACTGGTCTAGGAGTTCCCACGTCACTGACATTCCAGTAGGGCCACCAAGAAGGGCCAAATCAAGCCACTTAGCATCGTCTTGGTCATTGGGAATCTCAGGGACTTCTTCTGCCGGAACATAAGGGGGATTGAATATCAATAAATCGATTGAATGGGGCACCATGGCCCTCGTTAAATCCATCTGACAACAGTCTATTGGCTTGAAAGACTCATTATTAATCTTAACCGTCTCCAAGCATGCTTTACAAGCATTGGGATTGACATCGGTGGAGATATATATACAATTGGGTAAGATATTTGTCATGATAAAGCTGGTGACCATGCCGGAACCTGCTCCGATCTCTGTGACCACGGCGGCCTGATGGCCAATTTTTTGCTGTAAGAATGCCAATTCACTTTCAAAACTATCTAGAAGAAGAAACGTATCCTCTGACGGCTCATAAACCCTGTCATAATCGAGTTCCCCGGTGTGAGGTGTAGGTAGCATCAATTTTAACGGCACCAGAAGCAAAAAAATTTTGGAGAAAATCGGTATCGCGACCATTGGAATCACCTAAAACTGCACTACTTGTTAGTAATCTAATCACCCATCAGTCACAATGCAAGTCAAGGTAAAGACATTGACGGGAAGAGATATACCAGTAGATGTTGAACCTAGTGATAAGATTGTTCACATCAAGGAAATGATGGAAGAGAAAGAAGGAATTCCTCCCTCACAACAACGATTAATCTTCAATGGATCATCTTTGAATGATGAAGCATCTGTTGAAGAATCCGGTATAAAAGCAGGGTCTTCATTGCACTTGGTGTTGACATTGAGGGGGGGATGCTAGGTGTACATATGTTAAGTAGAAGCTGTGTTAAGCAATTTAACAAAGTCTGTATGCTAACTGCTATATATTTATATATACAATATATACTTGAAGTAAAGAGCCGTAGGACTTTCATGCCCCCTTTTGGGCCCACGATTTGGCATTCATCAAGAATTTATTTAATCCTTGGTCAGCAATTTTATCATCGGGGAAAATATAGTCGATGTATTCTTCCTGAATATCATCAATAAGTCTTTGCTTCTTTACTATTTGAGGGAATTTGTTATTCACAGACTCCTGTGATTCGATATCCCCATAAATTTGCTCATATTGCTTCCAGGCTTCTAGGATGATTAATCTTTCTTCATTCGATTGTTTGGTCTTGTAATTGATTAAAGCCTTCTTGAATACTTCTCTGGTGTTCTGTTTCTGTTCATGGTCTATTTGATACTCAAAAGTGGTACTATCACTTTGGTTGAATCGATCCACTTGATCCTTGTTGGGGATTGATGATTCGAAATTGGCAAAGAAAATCCACAATTTAACATCATCATTTTCTTTTAATAAATCTCGGAATAGATTTCTTGCTTTATCGAATTCAAATAACTCCTTGTAATAGTTTATAAATGAAATACATAAATGATCAAATGGAGTCAACTTATCAGCAATATAATCTATTTTGGTGAGTTTTAATCCCAAAACATATAATGATTCACTTCTGTCATATTCTTGCATTTCTTTTTCAAAGTCTATGAATTCTATCAACACTTTTAAGGCTCTGAAATTATTAATTAAACTTAGTTCAAGCCATTTTTGATAAATCTTTCTGACTCTATCAAACTCCCCTAGTTGTTTTTCAAGTTTAATGTAATATTTGAAGATTTTATCTTTAGGATCTTTCAAGCTCCCAATGGCTCGACCAAGTATTTTTCTTGCCTTATTGATACCATCAGGATCATTCCGGATTTCAAATTCAGCTAATAGTATCCAAATCTTGCCAAAGGTGAAAGTGTTTGGGATAATCTTTAAGCAATTGTTCCAAACTTCTCTTGCTTTATTGATGTCTTTCATGTGGTACTCTTGATAAAACGCATTTTTAATCCATAAATATATATATCTTCTCCATAGGATTGTTTTGGTTGGATCCTTTGGAACATTGGATTCTGCCGTGGCCATATCCATATATTTGACCAACTCATCCCCTTCTAGTAGGTTGAGGAGTAACCACCAAGAATCTATATCTTGAGGATTGGCTTCAATGCTTGCGATATAGGTCAATTTTCTTTTCATATTCTGATTATCCTTTTGAGACCCCAGCGATACATTCTGGTCCCTGAAGTTGATGGATAAATTAAATAACTTCTCGTATTGTTCAGGGTGGAAATTGAACTTGGATTTATCCAATATGTGTTGGAATATCTCATTAGCTCGTATGACTTCTCCTTGTTTAAGTTCCCAATTCGACCATTTCTGGATTATATTGGGGATTTTTTCATCATTTAACTCACGTACTAATAGTGAATCAATCGAGCCTTCAAATACACTTCGTATGAGTTGAACATTACCAATTGAAAGTTCGAAATTAATCCAGTTTAACCACACACTTCCAGCAGGGTGTAACTTAAGGTATCTCTTAAAAATATTTCTTACATTTTCTGGTTCTTGACATCTTTTTTCAAACTCTATATATACATCCCATACCCTTGTAGATGGAGCCCATGTGATCCATTTTTCAAATAATTGTCGTACTTTTAAGGGATTTTGTAAGGTTTCTTCCATCTGCACATATGTAAACCAAAACTTATCTATTTTTGGTAGAATTGAAATCGATCGTTCGAGGATATTTCTAGCATGATTAACATACCCATTTGATATTTCAAGGTTTATATATGATGTCCAAAACGGTATATGTTCAACATTCACCTGTAATGCTCTCTCGTATATCGATCTAGCTCTTTTGATATCATGATTGGTTTCGGCTTCCCATTTGGCATACCTTAACCACTGGCCAGTATTTAATCGATTCTTGTTTATATGTTGTTCATAATCTCTTCTTGTAATGAGCTGGGTGGATCTTAATTCCTCCAAATCTTCAATGGATTGGTCTGTTTTATCCAACTGAACTCGCTGGTCGTAGGAATCTTTGATAAGACTTTCACTGGTTATTGGTTCGTTACTTGTCATTTGATACTAACCATTTAATTGTATAGTAGTGCTGGACTCTTGGGTCCTTTATAGTTTTATTGTTTGCAACTGATTAAATGTGTTGGCTATTTAGAGGTTTTTGTGCGAACCGTGAGGTGATGAGATGGGCTGCAAAATGGTTTTATGACCATTTGCTGGCTACATTAAACGATTGTTTTAATGGTGAATCTTGTGGTTAAATATCTGTGGAACTTAGTAGGAGTATAATTATGCAATCCCTATTAAAAATATCAAGAAGACTCAAAAATAAAAAAAATGCCTTCAGCCAGATTCGAACTGACGATCTCCTCATTACTAGTGAGGTGCCTTACCAACTTGGCCATAAAGGCGAATCTGCTGGGTAATCGCACGTGTAAGTGTTCAACGAACGCCAACCTCTGTAAATTTCGCCAAAATTTTTTTAGATCAATTAAAGGAGGAGTCACAGCAGACCCAGTTAGTTAAAAAACGTATATACGTATAAATAATGTCCACAAATTTTACCCAGAGAGTTTTCCTTTCAATCCTATTGATTTGAAACAAATAGGCTGAAAGAGATTAAAAACCTATAACGAGAGAGGTCCAAGGGATACATCACTTGTAGTCCCCAGTTGAAGTTGATCAGTTCTAACGGAGCTGGTGGCTAGTGGCTAGATCTCACAATTGGAAGCCAAGCAGTTTAGCATGTTGTCAAAGAGTACGGCATGGGCCATGATAGAAGCAGTATTGGTGGGATTTATAAATGGCTGCTAAAATATAGTTATCTGCCGGTGCACGACCAGCCACCATAAGTTTTCTATCCTGTTATAATGCTGTTATAATGCTGTATTATACTGTCTTAGTAGTGAGTAGATGCCGCATAATGGACAGCAAGCTGTAATAATGTATCCAGAGTAAACTCTAATCAGCTTACCTGAGAGTTACTTTCGTTGCCAACGCTTTTGTCCACAGCTCATTTGTGATTTTCACAGTACAATAATAGAGCAGACAAAGCTATTCATATACCTCCAAACACCACCCAAAAACAACCAAAAAACTCAGAAACCCCCCAACAACGCCCACCCAATAACTACACACCATCAGAAGCCCTAATAGAGTCACCGTCCATATTCAACAGAATCTGTCATCACCGGTCGTGGCCGGCCAATTAGCTCGTGTTACATTTGCAGCCAAACACATGAAGGTCAATTATCATCAACCACAAACGTCACCAACACCCTATGACCAGTTTTTTGGCCCCAAAAAGACATCATAAATCAAGCTCCGCCTAAATAGACAATACTATCTACAACTCCTAAAAGCTTACAAATTAAAATCTAAAGTCCAGACCCTGCTGTCATTAATAATTCCAGGTTGGTGATTGGTCCCGCACCGGGTTGAATGTGAAAAATTCTGATCAAATCTCATCTTGTGGCACTAGAAAAAAACTTTTATATAAACCGAAAGGCCCTGCCATAAGCACAAAAATTGATCCAGTATATATATACAATCATGACCACCCAGAAAGAATTAATAAGGATTGGAGGAAGAAAGTCACAGCTAGCAGTGGTTCAAAGTGAACTTGTTAAAGAACAAATCGAAGCTACTAATGATGGTATTGAATGTTCTATATTGGCTTTAAGTACATTTGGAGATAAACATAAGGATCAAGCATTATATTCATTTGGAGGAAAGTCGCTATGGACCAAAGAATTAGAAGTATTATTGATGGGAGATGTAGGAGAATATAAACAACTTGATTTAGTGGTTCATTGCTTAAAAGATCTCCCCACTCATTTACCCGAAGAATTTGAATTGGGATGTATACTTGAAAGAGAAGATCCACGAGATGCATTGGTGATGAAAAAAGATAGTCCATATCAATCATTAGCCGATTTACCCGATGGATCATTCGTGGGAACTTCATCAGTCAGAAGGTCAGCCCAATTATTAAAACATTATCCTAATTTAAATTTTGAAAGTATAAGAGGTAATTTACAAACTAGAATAAGAAAATTAGATGAAGATAACCAATTTGAATGTATTATATTGGCAGCTGCCGGATTAATTAGAACTGGATTACAAGGAAGAATCACCAAATATTTGAATGAAGATGAAATGTATTATTCAGTAGGACAAGGTGCATTAGCAATTGAAATTAGAAAAGGGGATAATCGAATAAAGAATATTTTAAGTACAATAGATCATAAGATCACCACCTTTACTTGTTTGGCTGAAAGAGCATTAATGAGATATCTAGAAGGAGGATGTTCGGTACCATTAGGAGTTAAATCTTCATATAATGATGATACTAAACAATTAAAATTAAAGGCTACTATAGTTAGCCCAGATGGTACTCAGAGTGTTGAAGCAGAAATGGAAGAGATTGCCCGTACCATTGAAGAATGTGAACAAGTGGGAATTAAGTTGGGAGATAAATTAACTGAAATGGGAGGGAAATCAATTTTAGAAGCCATTGATTATCAAAGAATTAATCAAAGACCTGGTCCCCAGCCAACGGCATAGATATCAGATATAATTGATCCAATATCACCGCATAGACCAATCATGTACCATTACAATACCGTTATTATATATAGATGATGCTATGAATGCTTTACGTACCTTTCTTGTGAATAGTTAGCAATGCATATACAACAGAATAGATTCAGTGGCACCACAGTGGAACCATAGTGGCACCACAGTGGAACCAAAGTGGCACCATAGCAGGGCCCGTGGTGCCATTTTTGCACCTTTTGAATCCACTGGTCCCACCATCCGTCCACGGCCCGACCTTGGGGAACAATGAGATTGGGCCCTCGTATAACCTTGGACCGCCTCTGCCCCACCCCGTCCCACCACCACATCGGTACCAGGGCATACCGCGGGCCCCGTCCTCCCGCGGCTCCATCGCGCCACCGCCGCCGTCTCGTCGTATAGAAAACAACGCCAGAATTTCCGATAGTCGGGCTCGTTTAGATTTTTTTTTCGCAAAACATCAATAGCTATACGATGAGATATATAAAAAAATAATATCACTACTACTCCCAACCCATATCCCTTTCGTTTAACGTGGTTTATATTTTAGCTTCAAGGACTCACAATTCACCAGACCTTAAGGTTAATTAAAGATTCCTGGCCCCGCAAAAACAATTTCTGTACAAAAGCAAGATATATTAAGGGACTCCTAATAGACACAAACACGAGGACACGATGGATTTAGTATTAGAAGCTGCTGACTATTTTGTGTTTGACAAAGTCTATGCTACTTTATTACCTAACCAGAACATCAATGGAACCATTAATGATGTAAGCTATGACTCCATCAAATTACCTACTAGTTTAACGGTAATTTCTAATATGTTGGATAATTATCAACATAAGGATCAAGTATATGGGAATCCACATTTATTTCCTAGTAATGAACATACTTATCAATCGATGTTACCCAGATCAAATTTGATTCGAGAAGCCATTTCAATCTTTATAGTAACCACTATATTTGGGTGGTTATCATATTTTATAGTGGCTACTATATCATATTTGACAGTATTTGATAAAAAGATTTTTAATCATCCAAGGTATTTAAAGAATCAAATGTCCATGGAAATTACCAGAGCTTTTACTGCTATACCGGTAATGGTATTATTAACCAATCCATTTTTCTTACTTGAATTGAATGGATATTCTAAATTAAATGGTGATTTGTGGGATGTACTTGATGATAAGAAAAAATTATTATGGCAAGCTGTTACTTTTATTATGTTTACTGATTGTGGGATTTATTTTATTCATAGATGGTTACATATCCCATGGGTTTATAAGAGATTACATAAACCTCATCATAAATGGATTGTTTGTACACCATTTGCATCCCATGCATTTCATCCAGTAGATGGTTGGGCTCAATCTTTACCTTATCATATTTATCCATTATTATTCCCATTACATAAAGTATTTTATTTGGTATTATTTACCTTTGTTAATTTTTGGACTGTTATGATTCATGATGGACAATATTTATCTAATGATCCAGTAGTTAATGGAACTGCTTGTCATACTGTTCATCATTTGTATTTTAATTATAATTATGGTCAATTTACTACTTTATGGGATAGATTAGGTCGTTCTTATAGAAGACCTGATGATTCTTTATTTATTAGAGAATCGGCTGCTGAAGAAAAGGCCAAATGGGAAAAACAAGTTAAAGGTATGGAAGAAATTAGAATAAAATTAGAAGGTAAAGATGATAGATCTTACGGTAAATAGGCTTTCAAATAAGTGATAATATGGCTTTATGATTATGTTTTTGAATTTGCACTTGTTGCAATTGTATGAAGTATGTTAATTTGATTGTATTTAGGCAGTGTATAGAATCTCAATAAAAACCTACCGTGGCCCCAGTAGCTACTGCCTTGGTTCCTTCATTACCATCCAAAATGCGGAATGAAAAATCGTAATCGCATCACTAGCAAACCGATAAGAGATAAAGAACTATGAACCAATCTACATTGATGGCTCTGAACTCTATATTGACCCTTGGGCCCTACAAACACAGGAAAGACCTTACTCGAGAGTCTGTGTTATCCAAGTTTGAAATCATTGGATACATTGCTGCTGGGACTTATGGGAAGGTGTACAAAGCCCGATCCAAGGTTAAAGATAAACGGAAA
The DNA here is from genome assembly GCA_030569555.1 of Yamadazyma oceani. NCBI lineage: Eukaryota > Fungi > Ascomycota > Pichiomycetes > Serinales > Debaryomycetaceae > Yamadazyma > Yamadazyma oceani. Next base: position 194,213 of record JAJMLF010000006.1, on the reverse strand, counting down.
CCAGAAGATGAAATGGCAGTGGAACAACCAGTACAATTGTTTGCCATTAAGAAATTTAAAGTAGATAATAATGCTATACTGAAGAATAGTCATATGAACATGGATGGTCAAGAGATCTTGAATTATACTGGGATAAGTCAAAGTGCTATTCGAGAAATGTCATTATGCAAAGAATTAACCAATAAGAATATTACCAAATTGATTGATATTGTATTGGAAAATAAATCAATTTATATGGTGTTTGAATATTGTGAACATGATTTACTTCAAATCATTCATTATCATTCCCATCCTGAGATTAAACCTATACCTATCAAGAATATTAAATCATTAATATGGCAGATTTTGAATGGTGTATTATATCTTCATAAAAATTGGGTATTTCATAGAGATTTAAAACCAGCTAATATCATGGTCACCAACTTTGGCGGAGTTAAAATTGGAGATTTAGGATTGGCTAGAAAATTTAATGATCCTTTACAAAGTTTATATACTGGGGATAAAGTAGTGGTGACTATTTGGTATAGGGCCCCTGAATTATTGATGGGGGCTCGATATTATACTCCGGCCATTGATCTATGGGCCGTGGGATGTATATTGGCCGAGTTATTAAGTTTAAGACCTATATTTAAAGGGGAAGAAGCAAAATTTGATATCAACAATAAAAAACTGGTACCATTTCAAAAAAATCAATTTTTAAAGATTATCGAGATATTGGGGATCCCTAACGAAAAGGTCTGGGAAAACTTGGCTAATTACCCTGAATATTATTCTTTTCAACAAATGATTAATGGGTATAATGGGAATCCTAATTCTAATTTATTGAATTGGTATAAATTAATTGGAGGAAGTAATAAATTATGTTACAAGTTATTGGAACAGTTATTAATCTATGATCCCAATAAGAGATTAACGGCTGAAAATGCCCTATGTCACGAATTTTTTATGGAATCTCCCAAGGTGGTAGAGAATGCTTTTGATGATTTATCTCTTGATTATCCTAAACGGAGAATATATACTGACGACAACGACATTGTGTCCAACAATATGAACAAGAGATTGAACTATGACGATGGAATGAGGAAGAAGTTACGGCAATAGACTAGAGAAAGGTTTGTAGAGTCATAGCTAATAATAGCACCATGTAGCACCAGCACCACGTAGACCCAGCACCATGTAGACCCAGCACCATGTAGACCCAGCACCATGTGGGCCCAGCACCATGTAGCACTAGCAGTTGTACCGGCCCCCGCGATGGCTGCAACATCAACGCCCAACTTAAGCAGCCAGGCCGACTGCGGGCTGCAATTGCGAAACCATCACCACCGGAATGGAGCTAATCTATTCTGGACCCTATTCCAGAGTATATAGACAAGATCAGTATGCTGTCAAAGTTATCGACAAAGATTTCAAAATCCTTCCTCATGACTACAATCGAGAAATCAAGCTATTAAATCAATTGAATCACCCAAACATCATCGACATTGTTGACGTGAAACACAAGTTTGATGATGTGTTGGTGTACATGCCATACTATCCTGAAAACTTATTAAGTTATATCCGGCAGCGTCGAAGTACCAAGACACGGTTTGGCCCCAATGGAATCGAGTTTATCAACCGATTGAATCTACAAAACAATGTAATTGAGGTTATTCTACCCCAGATGTTTAGCAGCATCCAATATGTCCATCATCATGGAATCATTCATCGAGATATAAAACCAAGCAATTTCTTAGTAGCAGGAGATATAGCCACCAATGACCTAACAGTGGTGTTATGTGATTTCAGTATCCTGATCCCACAAGCCGAAAATGATTTGATTCATGATATTTGTTCAGGATACTATAAACCATTGGAATTAGTATTTGCTCTTGACTATGGATTTGAAGTAGATATTTGGGGGTTGGGAATGGTGATTCTGATGTTGTACTCAACCACCGGAGACACCGCTTTAGGAACCTATCGATCTGAAATACAAGACCAACAAGCAGAAGGGGAAGAATTAACAGACTTCAAACTTATTGATATGATCTTTCATGTATTTGGGACTCCCACCAACACTGATGATCCGGACAATAGATATAATTATTGGCCACAGGTTTTTGCTGTAGAAAACTTTAAGCTTATCAACCTCCCAAAGATCTCCCGGAGGCCACCCACCGTGATATTTCCCAAGTGTCACGACCCCAACAAGCTTGCCTTGTTTAATGAGATGTGCCATTTGAACCCGAACCGGAGAATCAAGATAGAGGAGATTACTCGAAGATGGGAGGACATAGAGGGAAGAGCCTAGTCAGGATAGAGATACCAGAGATACTAAGATACCAGAGATACTAAGATACCAGAGGTACTACAACACTGGCTGCCACAGCATGGCTACCACTCCACTGGCTACCACGGCATCATAAGCTTCTAATCCCACAACATCCTACAACACCTCCCCGTACCTTACACCTCCCTACGGCACCTTATTTTCCCCTGCTCCCTTCCTCCTTCCTACATACCCTTCCATCACTGCGTGCCTCACATAATCAAATCATGTGGAAATTTCACACCCCCAAGGGCCCTGCCAACCTGTCAAAAAAGTTGACATAATCTATTCTAGCATACATCTAGCATATCTACATACAAAATAAATACGATGGGGCAGCCTATATCCCATTACTAGATCTATAACCTCCCAGTAGCCCCTCCCAAATCCGCCAATAAATCCTAACTGTAAGCGCAATTCAAGCACATCGCTTTTATCAGCAATGCGAACTTGACATTCTTCTCCACATTAAACTTCAAACAATAAAGCTTGTGTTTCGAATAACTAAGTTTGTTATTTTACTTGACACTTTTTTTTAACGCTTGAACCTTATTCGTATTTTTATATATATTTTTTCCCACCTTATTGACTACACCTATTGAACTGCCAGTGGATTAGACAAAGTTGTGAAGGAAAAATTTTATTATCCACCTTTTTTTTTTTTTTTTCCATTAAGCATCATCACACAGACACAATAGAAGATGCCAATTATAAACATTAGACCCAAAGACGATATTAGTTTGATTGACTATGAAGAGTTGGAGGATAAATTCAATATTCACAAGTATTATCCGAAATATTTCCATAATGAAGAACTAAGTACCCCGGACATTAAAGGGATGATCTATGATAAACCCATTTATGCCCAAGCCAATGAACATGTTGAAGACTGGGTTAATCCCGGGGTGATGAAGATATATGAAACAGAATTGGATTTAGATAGTGGGAAGTTAAAGATTCGAAAAGAGAGAAAAGAACAGAAGAAACAACAACGACAAAAAGAAGTACAGGAAAGGAGAGAAGATCGGAAAGAAAGACGAGAAGAAAGAAAACAAGAAAGACGACAAGATCGGAAAGAAAGACAACAAGAACGAAAAGAAACTAGTGAAGATAGTACTAGAGCCACTAAACGTGATAAAAGACGAGAAAAGTTTGAACTTAGAAGACAGTTGGAACAACGGAGAAAATTAATTGAAAGTAAAGAACGTCCAGTAATTAAATTTAATAACCCTTGGGATAAAAAGGATAGTTTAATGATTTATGAGAACCAAGTATCTAGTATTGATGAAGATAGTAGAAAGAATAGTATAACCTCCAAACTCATTAGTTTGATTTCCAACAATAGTGATGACTATAAACTCCTGAGAACTGATAGTTTTGATCAAACAAAGAGTGCTACCACCACTACAAGAAAGAGGAGCATATTCAAGAAGAGACATAGCGATCAAATAGGTACGTATTACTAACATTTTAGTTTGAATCATTGTGGTTGCTGCTGGCACCCAGGCCCCTAGGGCCTGTAGTCCTACTGACAGCGACCTTGATAGATCTAGACTGCAAGCCCGGTGGACTGCTAGCCCAGTGGACCTGGACTACGGGCCCAGTGGACCTAGACTGCGACCGGTGGCCCTATGCCTTGACCATCACCCTGCTACCCTTCAATTCCATCCTCATGAATCGTACTGTAATGCCAAAGAGGGGTATGACGTCAGTGCGATAGTCCCCACAAGTCAATCAATCAACCAACCACACAACTGCCAATAGACAAGGGCCAGTAAAGTGTGGTGGAACGGAACCTGGTGGCTTTATATCTATACCCAGAGCCTTACACAACTACCTCCATCAACCTCAATTTAAATCACATCACCAGTAAATCAATGGCCCATTTCCAATTGCATTGTTGACAGAGCTTATACGTGGGGGACTACAATAGAATCGCGCGTGTGCACCTCAAATCCCCCCTCAATAAATTTTTTCGTTGATGCTCGTCATTCATTTCAGTTGTTGTTTTCTCACCAACAAGGGCTATTTATTGACCTGTTTCCGATTGACAACTAGTGGTAGACTTTGTTGAATAGTTGCAATTGACAATTAGTGATTGGGTTTTCAATTGTTGGTCGTTGGTAGTTGGAATTTTAGTAACGTTAACCGACTAATTGAAGGCAAATAAGTATTGGTTTTAGGTTGACATTTCCATTAGAGGTTAGGCATAGAAGGTTGTAGATACGGTCATAGGTTAGCATAAGGTTAAGATTGTTGTCTATTGATGATTCAAATAGTTCTGCCAAACTAAGTACTAATGAGTGACAATATAGAGATAATTACCGAACAGGTTCATAATGGGTATGATGATGATGTGCTACAAATCCAATATACCCAATCTCAAATGGTTGGTCATGGATCATTTGGAGTAGTATTTCAAACACAAATCTTACCCACCAATGAAGTTGCTGCTATTAAAAGAGTGTTACAAGATAAACGATTTAAAAATCGAGAATTACAAATTATGAAATTAATTCATCATCCAAATATTGTTGATTTGAAATATTATTTTTATAAGCATAATGAGAAACATGAATTATATTTGAATTTAATTTTAGAATTTGTTCCCGAAACTTTATACAAAGCCAGTCATTATTATGTTTCTAAAAGATTATCTATGCCCCTTTTAGAAATTAAATTATATAGTTATCAAATGTTGAGAGCTTTAAATTTTATTCATTGTCAAGGAATTTGTCATCGAGATATTAAACCTCAAAATTTATTAATTAATCCATTAACTTGTGAATTAAAATTATGTGATTTTGGTTCAGCTAAAATTTTAAATCCTAATGAACCAAATGTTAGTTATATATGTTCAAGATATTATAGAGCTCCTGAATTAATTTTTGGTTCAATTAATTATACTACTCAAATTGATGTTTGGTCTGCTGGTTGTGTTATAGCTGAATTGATTTTAGGTCAACCATTATTTCCTGGTGAACTGGGTATTGATCAATTGGTTGAAATTATTAAAATTTTAGGAACTCCTTCAAAAGATCAAATTAAAAATATGAATCCAAATTATATGGAACATAAATTTCCTCAAATTAAACCAATTCCTTTAACTAAAATCTTTAAGAAAATGCCATCGGATTGTATTTTATTTTTATCAAAAATTTTACAATATAATCCTTTAGAAAGATTAACTAGTTTTCAATGTTTATTTGATCCTTATTTTAATGAATTAAGATTACAAAATACTAAACTACCTAATTTTAGAAAATTATTTCCAAGTGAACAACATCAACAAGGATCTGGAGGAATTGAACCAGATGTTAGAAATATGCCTCCTTTATTTAACTTTAATGCTATAGAATTAAGTATTAATCCACTTGAAAATTCAAGATTAGTACCAGAATGGGCTCATGACCAATTGAAAATTAATTGTCCTTTACATGAATTCGTTCCTTTGAGTCATGAAGATATTAGAATTAATCAATTATGATTTTTATTTCTACTCCATTGTATCAATATTATGATTAATGATTACTCTTCTAGTTTATAATTTCCTATATAAACAAAAATACAAAGAACCTGTGCTTGTAGTCACCTGACCACTCCCACCGGCTCCCACACGACCCGCGCTCGATCTTTTGCCCATCCAATTAAAATTTCTTTGAAAATAATTTATAGTAAGAACCAATAAACCATGGCAGCTGGTCATCATCCATACGTTAGACATGCTCCTGTAGCCATGCCTCATACTGATCCTAGATTAAAATGGGGGGCTAAAATATTAGGAGCCACCATGTGGTTTTATATTTTCTACAGAGTCAAACAAGACGGTCCCGTGATGTTTGGTATGAAGTTACCTTTTGAACACCATCATTAAGGCAAACTACCAATGGCATTGACTACCAGTAGTATTGACTACTAGTGGTTCTTCAAGCACTTAGTGTATTATATATTGACGACCATCATTCATAAATAGATTAAATACTATACAACAAATTTGTTCGGGTCTACCTCACGGAAACCTTGCTCTACCTCTTGGTCTTGATCTCCCTCTAGTACCTCTACTTCTAGAACTTCTGCCTCGTGAGGTACCTCTTGTACCTCTACCTCTGGGGCTGCCTCTGGTACCTCTGGTGCCTCTGTTGGCACCTCTGCCTCTAGGAATTCCTGTACCTCCAAAGCTGCCATATTCATTTTCATATTCATTATCGTTATCTTCCCCATATCCTTCGATGTCATCATCACTAGTATGATGTTTGGTTCCACTAAACCCTATGTGGCCCTCATTGGGGTCTGCTTCCTCAACGTGATTTAAGACTTCGGTTCTATCATTGTCTTGATATTTGTAATCCTTCCCATAATGGGGGTCATGAGAGTCGTCGTAGGTATCATTTTGTCCCTTTCCATTTCCCTGTCTTGTTGATTCCTGTTGTCTGTTTCCCTGTTTCAAAGATAACTCATTAAAGTCCATTATTGGATCTATTTCATTGTTATAAATCTCATGTTCCAATTGTTCGGGGTTTGGTTTATAGCTAAAGTCTAACCCACTATTAATACACTCATGAATATTCACAATCCCTTGTTGATAATTTAATTTGATCAAGTTTACGGCACCATTAATATTCACATCACACAAATTTAAATGCCATAAGTTATAAAAATTTTCAAAATACATCTCATTAATCTTACTAATTATATCATTGGTAGTATTATTTCCATTAGAATTATTGATATCAGTGGTTAATTTTAATGGAATTATTTGATTGGATTCGATTATGGGGATTTTATCAAAAATATCAAGTCCAATCTGCAATTGATTTAATGTTAAAGAGTCTAAATTTAACTCAGATAGATTTGATTTGATCAACTTGAATAATTCACCTAATTTTATTCTAAATTTACAAAACTTCAATTTAAATAGTTCCAAACTATGATTAAAACTCATTTCATTTCCAATTATAGGAAATTTAAAATGTAAACTTGAAGATATAGTAAAATTAGCATTGGTAATCATAGACAAATATTCCACTAAAGGAGTCTTGATGTTACAATTATAACTAACAAATAAATTGATGGTATTTAAATTCAGTTGATTCATTTGATAAAACTCACTTATTTGAAGCAAAGTCATCCATAATTCTCCAAAATTCCCATTTATTTTCCCATTAGTCATATTACCAACCTGGCCCTGGTTAAATAAATTTATAAATTTGAATTTCCCCGATAATCCATAGATTTTAAGGTCAGGATAGTTTGCATCAGGACTAGGAATTATATAATGATGTTGGTAATCTATAATATGTAAATTTGGAATTTGGATGTTGGAGATGATATCAGGATCATCCAATGGACCATAAATTGTATATACCTTATTTTTAAAATGCTTGACCCCTGTTTGAAATTGTTCTATATGATCAAATTGATCTATAATCTTATGTTTTATGTCATCCACTAATGTCTGATTGATATTATGATTATTCAGAATATTGAATTTATTAATTAATTCTTTAACCAAAGGCTCTGAAAGTTTTGTCAGAAACGGAATTAACTGTTTTAAATAATTTATATCACTTTTAACAATAGTGGATTTATCCCATAACCCAAAATTCCCTGTGTGAATTATAATATCCTCCGGGTCTAAGCCTTCACTTATTCGAATTAGTTCATCCCAATTTCCCTGGATATCTGACACAAGAGTGATTTTCATAACAGCAACACTTAGATTATTCTCCTTTGTACTTCTATGTTCCTCAACCAGTTACCCTCCGTCACCAATTCACCTTAACCCGTAATTATGTTAACAGCCCTAGCACGATCCCTAACACCCTTTAACCCAATAGGCTGCAATTTACAGCTCCCTAAAAGTTCCCAAATAGTTTCTAATCGACCTAGAAACACTTTAATAGTCCTAATAATGCCCAATTGCCGTCTCAGCGCTCCCACTATAGCCTTACTATAGTGCTATCAGAGTCACTACCACGTTACGATAACGGTTATCTTTCCATCCATTTGCGCACTTTACGGAACCAAACCACTCGAAACCACTCGAGGTCTAGTTGGTCCACTTCAGTCTACTTCGCTCAACCGTAACGAATATACAATATCCCCTACACAGACACCGTCCTAAATGCTAGAACCAGGAGAGAGACTTCGGACTGCCATAATAGAAGGAAATCTTTCCATTACCAAACGACTACTATTCAGGTTTCCGGGACTCTGGTTAAACATTGACTATAAAACAGGCTGGAATAATCTTCATTATAGTAGTTCCACCGGAAACTATTTGATTTGCTTCCATTTGATCTCGTTTATGAATCAATTCAAAGATGAAAACCCCGAGTTAAGTAGTATTTATACCAATCATAATGATATGTTAACTTTTGATAAGTTATCATGCTTGCATTTAACCATTAAGAATTATCACCTTCAAACCCTACATTATTTATTACAAGAATTCCCGGGGAGTTATTGGCTCAACCATCGAGGAGGAGCTGATCTTCAAACCCCATTACATTATTGCTGTAAATATGGGTTTAGTGAAGGGTTGAAATTGTTATTAGAGAAAGGAGCAGATTATAATTTATTGGATAAATATGGAAATAATTTACTTCATCTCTCATTTGAGTATGGGAATCTTGATTGTATCAAGATCTTTATTAAGTTTCTTTACACGGTTAATGTAAAATTAGTTAAAGGATTTGAAAGTTGTCGAAATTTTAATGGGTGGTTACCCATTGAATTAGGACTAGATTTTAACTTGACTAAAAGTTATAAGAAATTTAAGAAATTCTTGGTGGTTAATAATAAAGATGATACTATTGCTCTGCTGTTGATGATGAATATGAATGTGAGTTCTAGTTCTATTGATCATACTAGTATAGATTCTTCCAGTACCATTAGTCAACCACTTCCTAGTTCTAGTGATTCTTATTCTAATTATTTGGATATAACCACCAATTCTCAATCAGATTCCAACTCCAATTCCAAACCTGATTCGCTTTCAACCTTACCCGAACCTATTTATAAATCATATTCGAGATCAAGTACTGGTTCCCCTAGTCCTAATAAAATTTTATCGAGCCCTATAACATCGGTAACTGAACAGTTTCAGAAAAGATCCCATTCTCAATCATTACCTACACAGGAAGAGAAAGATATCCCCCTGTTTTCAAAGAGAGATAGAGCTAATACTGTACTTGAACAGCCTTATAGTATGATGACTCAACAACAACCTTCTACTCCTGTAATCAAGAAGACTCCTTCCTTGAAGTCAATTACCATATCTCCTTCTGTTAGATTGAATAATGATCCCCCTCACATCCCCAATTCTGTTTCTTCTGGTTCTAATTCTGCATCAACCTCAGCATCCTCTTCTATTAAGGGGACTAATGTTAATACCACCAATAACCAATTACTTAAATCTGGTTCAAATTCCACAATCAATTCGGTATCCACATCCAATTCTCATTCCTCTCCGGAAAACAATTTCCCAGTGGTCAAATCCACTTCATTATCAAATCTTAAAAAGGAGAGAAATCGTTCATACTCTGTTGATGATCCAAATATGTCATCGTCTTCAATTGCAGCAAAAATAGCTTTCAATAGTAGCAGATCCTCATTACCGTCTCGAAGAAATTCTCATTCAAATTCTACTAGTGGCAATAATAGCCCCAAAGTCAATAAGAGTACTGGTCATAATTCTTTACCAGATTCTTCCAATGGGTCTAATCAAGCTGATAAGCAAGATTCTCCTACTAGGTCACCTTTAAAACACAGGGATTCGATAAATACCATTAGTTTCAGTAGGGTCCGGTAACAACTGCATTACAGGCATAAAAAATAGCATCCCATATTTTACATAAAGGAAAATTACAGATCAGATATCTCGGTTCCACTCGAGAATATCATCGATCCTGATTCACATATATGATGTATGAACATTTTATGTAATGTATTATAATGTATAATAGTTTTCAGGGGTTCCTATCTATATATAACCTCTAAACCTCCGATTGTGTCAAAGAATTGGCGTTTTTGATCAGGCTGCAAAAAATGCTATTGCTGCAAACTGCTTGAATAGTGCCAAATACAAGACTTGGATTCCTTCTTATAAATAGAAAGCTTTTCCTATATTCTAGGAACTTATACTGGAAACGCTCAAAGATACACGCGTTTGTAACGGTTACAGTCCCCAGAGCCACAGCATGTTGTTCTCCCACTCAAATACCACTTTCTTACCAACCGTGAAACCATTTCTTCAGGCTGCGAAATCAACGCGACTCTGACACTAAAAATCATGAAATATCTGAAGTACAGACCTGCTTGTAAATATATATGAAGCACCACCAGATCAGTAAGTTCTTCAAACCGGCCAGTAAAGCTCCAGGGGCTACTAAGAGGAAAATTTCTGAGACCGAGAGCTCTCTGAGTACTGATAAGAAACAGCAAAGACCTACAGATGTGAAAAGAACCAACAATGGTAACACAGAAAGTAAACCCTTCACAGAACAAGAAGGAATAGAGAATGTCCAAACAAAAGAAACCAGAACCAAAAAGCTCCCAGAAGTGAAGAGACACAAGACAGCTACTTCCAAATCGAAACTAACTCCATTGGAACAAGAAATTCTCAAGTTCAAAGAAGCAAATCAAGACAAACTACTAGCTATTCAAGTAGGATACAAATACAAATTCTACGGAGAAGACGCAGCAATTGTGTCAAAGCTTATTAATGTTATGTTGATACCACATGAAACCGATAGCAGGTTCAATTATAGCTCAATCCCCGACAACAGATTGCATGTACATTTGAAGAGGCTTTTGTCTGCAGGCTACAAAGTAGGAGTTATTAAGCAAACTCAACTGTCGATGTCTAAAACATTTGATCCTGATAGTACCAAATCCAAGGGGCTCTTTGAAAGGGAGTTAACGGGGATTTATACCAAAGCTACATATATGAATGAAGAATTGGAATTGAATAGTAACAACTATGGCTATAACAATTATGACGATCTTAGTGACAATGGAGAATATATATGTTGCATAACGGAAGATCATTTGGAAATAAGTATAGTTATTGTTAAGCCTTTAACAGGAGAGATTATAATAGACTCTTTCAAGGATAGTGATCTTCTACAGGAATTGGATACTCGATTGACTTATTTTACTCCTAGTGAGGTTGTTTTACTCGGAAATAACGATTACTTTAATCCTTCGATACTCAAATTGGTTAATGTTAATAATAATAATTGTCGACTCGAAAAGATCTTTGCTTCACCCAACACGTTGAAAGAGCTAGAGGAGTTTTTCGCCGAATTCAATGAGAACCTAGAAGGAGAACACTCTGCTAAGTATACTTCGTTATATGATTATTACAAGCTCAATTATAATGAATTAACGTTAACAACCTTAAACGAACTTATTAAATACTTAAAACCTTTCAATTTGAGCAATATATTCACCATTCCCTCCAATATTAGGAACTTTAGGGATAATAACATAAATGGTGATAACATGATCCTTTCGGGTAATATCATAAAGAATCTTGAAATATTTCACAATTCCACAAACCAAGAAAGCAAGGGATCATTATTCTGGTTAATGAATCATACTAGAACCAAAATGGGTGAAAGAATGTTAACAAGATGGGTATCACAGCCATTAATTAACAGACTTAAGATAATTGACCGGCTAGATGCTATAGATGATTTGAGTAATGAGTTCAATCATTTCATTGATAGCCTCAGTAAAACCTTAACAAATGACATAGATCTTGAAAAATCTTTAATTAAGCTACATTATTCTACAAATAATAATCCAATTAAGATCAGTCGATTCGAAGTATACAAATTATTAAAAAAGTTCCATGACATATTGGCATTAGTTAAGAACTTTAAAAATGATATTGTGAAAATCAACGATAAATTCAAGTCAAAAGAGTTGAAAGCAATATTCACCGATTTACTAAAGTTAACTGAAGAGTTTGATATCGAACAAGAGTTTTTGAACTTGATATCGATTAATTTTTTTGGTCCAAATAATAGTAATAAAGATAGTGATTATCAGAAAATAAATTATTTCAATTTGAGTTATTTCAATTGGGAATCAATTTCTGATCAATTACAAAAGATTGAAGATGTTAAACAGGATATAGACGAAGAAGTGAATAACATCTCCAAGATCTTGGGCAAGCCTGTTAAACCGATTAAAGTTCTAAACCAAGACAACTTGGTAGAGGTGAGGGCTGCTATGATGAATAAAGTTCCATCGGATTGGATTCGTATTAATGCCACCAAATCTATCACCAGATTTAGATCACCTCACTTACAGCATTTAAACAATCTTCTTATTTATAACGAAGAGTTATTAATAAAAGCTTGTGATCAAAGTTTTCAGATGTTTTTGAATAAAATCAATGCAAAATATTGGGAATTTCAACAAATTTTAACCAATTTATCCAAATTTGATTGTTACTTATCGTTAGTGACAACAACATTGAATGGGGTAAGACCAAAATTTGTAGAGGAAAATTCTGTAATAAAGATTACCGGATTCAAGAACCCTATTCAAAGTTATTTGCAGCTGGGATATATTACCAATGACATTACAATTACACCAAAAGAAAACCGAATTTCGATAATTACAGGGCCCAATATGGGAGGAAAATCTAGTTATATTCGATCGATTGGATTATTAACAATCATGGCTCAGATAGGGTGCTTTTTACCATGTGAATCTGCTACTTTATCCATGTTTGATAATATATTCATCAGAATGGGGTCCACTGATAATATCTTGAAGGGTCAGTCAACTTTTATGATTGAGATGTTAGAGACATTACAAATACTAAATAATTTCACCAGTAATTCTTTAGTACTTTTAGATGAGATTGGAAGTGGAACCGGAACTAAAGATGGATATGTTATAGCACATTCCATACTTAAATATTTGTTACAACATGACTATAATCCAGTTATATTATTCATAACTCATTTTCATAACATAATTGAATTAGTTCATGAATATCAACTGGTTCATAAAGATCATGTAATCAATTGTTTCCATATGGATTATTTATTACAAGATGATGAAACCATTGTCTTCCTATACAAATTAGTAGAAGGAATAATTGATAATCTGTATGGAATAAATGTAGCCAGATTAGCAGGAATTCCATCTCAAGTGTTGGACAGAGCCAATCAAATTTCTACAAGGACGAAACAAGAGGATAAATTGCATGAAACCTTGACAACATTAAGATATATTAACCATAGACACTGGAAGAAAGCTCTAGATAAAATCAAAAATGATCTAGAATAAATATAAAAGTGACTATAATCACTTATTATTTAAAAAATTTATAATAATCGAATTAAATTCATCAGAATTATCTAAATAAATATGATGACCTGCATTTTTAATCACTTTAAAGTCAGCTCTAAATCCAGAATCAGGATGAGAATCCATGTACTCTTTCAACCAACTATGAATCATTTCACCCCCTTTAAAATTCATCCAATCTTTTTCTCCATATAACCAAAGAGTATTAACCTTATTCTTTATCAAGAATTCATGAAGTCTTCGATCAGCCAAAGGTAGTCTAGGTAAAATTTCGAAATTAACCAACTTGGTAATGGATAATTCCCCCGATCCTTGAAATTGGTTGAATATAGAATAAGAATAATTATGTAATTTCAAAATTAAATCGTGATTACTTTTACCATAATTATCTTTTAAATTTTTAAACCTTTGAAATGACCAGTAACTTAAGATTTTAGAAAAAGCAGGACCAAATAATTGTAATAATTGGAAAGGACTTAAATTCCATTGCCAAAGTTTTCTTAATATGAAATTCTGGGGGAATTTTGGTTTGCCTAGTTGATCCCATAATTTCAATAATTCTTCATTTTCGGTAACACCCTCTTGTTTACTTTGACTAACAATCAATTCTTTCAAAGGTTCAGCCCCCATTTCATGATAATTAACTTGAAGAGATTTATCACTAATTAAACTTTCATAATTTGATTCAGTACCCATAGGACTAATCAAGATAAAATCCTTACACAGAACAATAGGATATTTCATTAAGTAACAAGCCATCAAATAAGCACCCATAGAATGACTCATAAGTACAAACGAAGAACTTAAATCAGGTTGAAGAGTTCTCCAAGCCTCAAATCGATCAATAAACCAATTTTCAATCTGAATGATTTGATTAACTTGTTCATATTGGCCAGTATATTTCTTCATTAAAGATTTGGATAATTTGGGTCTAGAACTATTACCAAACCCGGGTAAATCAATAATATGAATCTTCAACCCTGGTTTTGATTTTATTAAACTTTCAAAGTTTTTAACATAATAACCAGAAGCTGCCATATAACCATGAACAATAACAATTGGATCTGGAGCACAAGTTCCCTCGGGTAATGGTAACCGATTTTCAAGATAAAATTCATGAATAATATCACCAGCATCATTGATTTTTGTATCGATGAAATAACCAACGATTGGATCCCGAGAATCAGAGGGAGCATCACCAGGTTTATATACGGTAATATCATCACTTAAAATCGCTTTATACAAGTCATACTCGATCATAATATTCTTAAACCGGGCTTTCAGATACCGTTGATTCTGGATAGTCGTTGGTTTCATTAATAACCGAGAAAAATTCCACCAATCTTTAAATGATTGGGTCCAGCTAATGGCAGTGGCTTTGGTTGAATCATCTGATTTACCAATAGTTTCATCCTGGACACTTTGATCACCCATAATTTCTATTGAATCTCTGATAAGCGACGACATGATTAAATGGCTGGTAGTAATGGGGCAAGCGATCTGGTGGGTTAAAAAAGAAGCACCTCAAGTGGTATCGATGAATTTTCATCTGCATATCTTATCAGCTGCGGAAGTCTGAGACAGGCGAACGCAGGGGCGGCTTACGGCGGTGGTGCGCGAGGGAGCGGGGCGAGAGCGCAGAGGCTTTGCACGAGGCAGCCGGAGTCTGGCTGGATCAGGGGCACCACCAGACCACCAGACCACCAGACCACCAGCAACAGCCACCTGCCACCAGCAGCCACCTGCCGTTCTACAACGCTCAATCTCATTACTATATTACCCTATAACCTAAAGAATGTCTATAAACTCTACTACCTTATGGATTCTTATCCACCTCAGTGTAAGGAGGAGGATTACCCCCCGTTACACCTTCACTAATGGCCCCATAGGTGGGGTTAGCTGAACTCGAAGGCTGTTGATTAATATAAGTTTGGGGGTGTGCTTGACCAGGGTCTGGGGTGCCCGGGTGACTAGGGCCATGGCTACGGTGGTTATGATGGTGGCCGTGGCTGTGACCATGTCCGGGACCATGACCTTGTTCCAAGTCGTTCTGGTAGATGTAATAAATCTTGGACTGTTTGTGGACCTGATAAGGTGGATATTTGGCGATAATGTACCATGAATGAATCAACCCTGGGAAGTATCCCAACACACATAACATGATATTGATAAGCGAATCCATGGAACAGATTCCTCTTCTGATCCAGACCGGTAGAGGAGGAAACAACACGGAGATTATGATTAAACACAAGTCGGATAAGCACCCACACATATTGACTAGTTGAATTGATGTAGTTAGGGAGAAAACAATGATGATGGAATCTAGCGATGTTTTATATGACCACCATGCGCGCCTGGTCGGCGGGCCGGGAGGCAATAGTAGGCCATAGGCGGACATAGCACGAGCGCATGGTGCCGGCTGCTGGTGCGACCGGTGACCCGGTGGTGGCAGCCCTCAATAGCAAAAAAACTAGTAGAGATCTCCGTGCTAGCATTAAACATGTCGTTACTGGTGACAGTCAGTTATGATCAATTGAGTAAAAAAATCACTATAAGTAAGTCCAAGACAGTGGGGGATTTATTGGCTGCTAGTCTACAAAAATTCGAACTTGAAAATCATCTCGGTCAATTGTTAGATGCTAAGACCAAGAAGGTATTACAGATTGAAAACCCTATAAGGTTTAGTAATATTATCAACAATGGCAGGTTGCTATTACAAGTGGTTGAGGTTGAATCAAAGATGGTCAACTTGAAAGTGATGAAACCTGACGGAAGCAGTCAGGTGATCAAGGTTGATAATCATATAAAGATCTGTGAATTGGTAAGTCAATTAGGGTTATCGATGGATAATTTGGTGATGAATATGATGAATAAATTGCACCTGGCTGGTGACTGTCAGGATAAAGCATTGAAGGATTATATTGGAGGGTTGGGGAATTTGGTTATAAGGTTTAGTGTGAAGAGGGAGAGGGATGGGGCCAAGTTAGAGACGAAGGCAGAGGACAAGTCAGGAACTGGATCAGTGGGGACACAGGAGCCACAGGGGAGACAGGAGCCACGACAGGAGGCAGCTTCACAAAAAGAAGCAGCTTCACAAAAAGAAGAAGTTTCACAAACAGAAGCAGTTTCACAAACAGATCCAGTTTCACAAACAGATCCAGTTTCACAACCAGAGCCGGTCCAGGAATCTTCCCCAGACAATGCAGTCCCAGTACACGTACAATCCCAGGCACAGGCACCAGAACCAGAACCAGAAGCCCAACCCGAACCACAACCCGAACCAGAACAGGCCGGAGATGTAATCTATAAACCAACCAAAACCCAAATCTATGAAAACCCCCAACAGGATTATGAATTGACCCTCAACCAAGCCAAAATCTATCAAAACATGATCAAATATAAACCACGCAAGAAGCAAGCTAGTCCTGTTAAAATCCCAGACATTTACCACCTTCGAATTAAGTTTCCCAACAGCTACATACTAGATCTCAAATTAAAACCAGCTGAAAAATTCGGAGAATTAATCAAACGAATTGATAGCCATTTAACACAGGCATTCCAAAGTAACTATCATTTAAAATTAAGTTATCCTCCCTTTAAAACCCTTGATATAGGATTCATCAATAATAATAAATCCTTGGCTGATATAAATGATATTCACGATAAGACTTTATTGATTTGGACTAGTGAAACTCCAGGACAATATTTAATAGACGAAATTAGTAAAGATTACAATGAAATGCCAGAGATTAAATTAGAACAAATCAGAAATGAATTACCTGATGAAGAGGAAAACCCTCCCACTAAATCGAGTGGAAAAGTAAAAAATGGAGATAAAAAAATCCCCAAATGGTTAAAATTAGGTAAATAACTTTGTTAATTTTGCAGCTACCGGTGTTTTGCAGCTTCCGGTGTAAATATACGTGTGCTACCCATCCCGTATCTATACTATTCCCATTCCGTTTACGAGATCAACTGGCCCCAATTCCGCTTCTCCGGTACCGGCGCACAACCGTTTGGGAAAATTCACTTGACTCTTTCCAATTGATCCATTGGAAATATCATTGATTTTATCAATCATTAACTGTCAATTGATGGTTCAAATCCCTCTTGTCATTATCACGATGTGTTGTAATATCGCTCTACACCTCTATATTTACTCCCCTCCCCTTTTTAGGACTCTTAACCCTTATCGTAATGAGGAGTTATGACTCATTTAATGTACGGTAATTAGTAATAAATAGACCGCTTTGCCTTGCCACGACTGGTGAAAAATTTTTTTTTTTTTTATTTAAGGGGACAAAAATTCCCGGCGGCTGAAAAAAAGATTTTTTTTTTTTCAACATCAACAACAACAACAACAACAACAAGTAAAACTCCTAAATTATTTGATTATTTTTTATTGATTATTTCCTGCCCCGACTGCTTTATTATTGAGAAAATAGTAAAGATGTGTTTATAAATTTTTTTTTGTTGCGTTTGTGTGTATAAAACTTAAAAAGTAATTAGAATCTATTATAAATATTTATAATACTTCTACCCCCTACCTTTATATTATATCAAATTGATATTTTTTTCCCCCAATAAGTTGTTGTTTGAGAGAAAAAGAATTATTTTGTTTATCCAAAATGATACTAAAAATGAGTTAATTTCTACTTAATTTTGTGTTTTTTTAAAATACTTTAGAACTTTGTTATTGTGTGTGTACCCTGAGATTTTATTTTAAAAAGAATTATTGTTTCTTTTCTGATTAATAATATTGGAAGAGAAAGTAAATTAATGATGTCTGAACCAATTATTTTAAACGATGCTTTTATCGGCTCTTCTCACTTGACAGGAGTCGATAATGTTAGTACCAATGATGTTACTAACGCTGCCAATGCTGCTACTGACACTGGAGCTAATACTGCTACTGGTGCCGATATGAAAGCTGGTGCCAACAACCATGATGGACTTGTCAATGAAGGCAGTAATAGTGGATTAACTTTTCATTCAGAATTACTTGAATCAGTATTCCTGAATGAAGATGATAATAATAATACTCCTATGTTTGACGAATTAGATTTCGTGTTGGGTGGTACCAACAAGGAAGATTGGGTTTCCCTTTTTGATGCTGACAATGAGGTTGATTCTAATTCTCATTTTGACCATGTGGTTAAAGATGAAGATTTAGAAGCTCCTTTAGGTTTAGCTGAAAATAAGCCTGTTTCTGTATCACATGAACAACCAGGTGATGGGATGTTGACTCCAAGTACTTCATCAAATCTTTCAACTCCTAATCTAGATCATACTAGTAGTTCAAGAAAACGGAAAACTGATCATTTAGGTTGTGTTAAATACAGTAAAAAAAGTAGAAGCCAACCTTTAGAACCAGTTAAATCTAATTCTGATGATCCTATTCTTTTAAAAAGAGCTAAAAATACTGAAGCCGCTAGACGTTCAAGAGCTAGAAAAATGGAAAGAATGACTCAATTAGAAGATCGGGTCGAAGAATTAATTGGCTTTAACCAAGGATTATCCAGTGAATTGGATAGATTAAAACACTTGTTGAATAAAAATAATATTCCTTATTAGATCAATTTGTGTTTTGTTTCTAGTTCTGTTTGTTTTGTGTTATTAGTGTTTTTTCATATATTTTGTTTTTCAATATATACTAGATTTAGATTAATTTTTGGCGTAAGATAATTGTCCCTTTATTCGTTTTAATGTTTCAATATCAATTTTATTAAAACATTCTTCACTATCATTAGTTGTTGCAAATTCTATCAAACTAATCTGTCTGGATTTAATATATCTTAAATTTTCAAATCCCTTAAAGGGACTAAATATTGATTCTAACAACTCGTAATTCATTTCTTGACCCGTCTCTTTATCATCATTTTGTCTTAAAATAAGCACTTTATTGATGGGTCCAGATTGCTTATACAGCTTTATATCTTTCCGATTATTGATTTCTTCGGGTGACAAGAGTTCATAGGAATCTTGTTTGGCCCATGTCACCCGCATTATCTTATCAAACATCTTGTAATTGTGGTACTTTTTGATTAATTCATCGATTATTGTTGGTGAAGTATCTTTATCAAAGCTTATAAAAGCTTGGCCCTTTTTGCGTAGGCTCTTACTTAAATGGATTTTTTCCACCGGATATGGTTTAAGAATGGATTCTAATTCCCGTTTAAGAGTGTTTAAAGACACCTTTTCGTTCAAATTATTGATGTAGATGGTCTTCATGGGGGTGGGTTGCAGGTGGTTTATGGACCATAAAGATACCTTGAAGCCTGAAAATTCGCATCACCGGAGGCACACGACCGGCCAGTGGAGGAAAATGGCTGCAAAGAGAGACAGTTTTCATTCACAGTACATATATAACCTTACGAGAACCTGCCACCAGTTCACTAAATTGTTGGGAAACAAAGAAGATTACAAGAACAATGGCCAAGGAGCTCCCCCAGTTTCAGTTGCAGCAATAATTGCCAATTTGAAAATCCTATACGCTTTTGACAAGTTAAAACAGACTAAGAATTGAACAGGAAAAGTTATGACAATGCTTGGTGACAGTATCTGTTCGTAGGTTTATAATGTTTGCTAGTGCCTTGAAGCTACAAGGGTTTGACAAAGTTGTTTAGACTGGATTTGTGGCACATAATTCCCCAGTTTGGATATCTTATTGGTATGGCATGGGTTTTTGATGAGCCCCAAAGCCCTTAATGATAAGTTGATGGCCAGCGTTTGCAATATTTAAAGAGTATGATTTCCCGTCATTTCAACTCAGTCAAGACCTTAGCAATGATACTTTGATGTATCAGCCCCGGCAGCAGGCACGTGACAACTTTGTTTTATTCCTGGAAGAATATCTTGTTAAGATCGACTGTGACGAAAGATGTAACTATGATATGTATCAGCCATTTGATCCTTATGAGATTAGATTACCGGTGATGTGTGCTAATTGCCATGATGATTTGAAACCGGCATTGCTGATAACAGGTTTGAGTTGTAACGAGAACGAACTGTGATTATGGCTATAAATTTATTGATTATAGAGAAATAGGGAAGAGAAAACTACTTGCAGATACTAGAGGGGCTTTCATACCCTCGGTGAATAAATACTATGGCACAGACCTTGATGAGGAATGTGGTGGTGGAGAAACAGTTGTATCGATTGATGAAAATATAAAGAGTATCTTAAAGATTACAGTCACTTAAAGATTACAGTCTACAAGGAGTCATTTCAAGTAACCAAGATTCATTGGATCGACGGTCCGTGATAGTCTTCAGGACTATTTAAGTATAAATCCAATTTATCTTACAATCCCTTCACATACCAGCATACCAATTCAGAAAGATCTTGTGGCAATGGTAATCAGACAAGAGAGATTCATCGTCAAAATGGTGGAGTTGCAATGGCATTCTCTCCTTACATTCGCATAACAATCGAGGAAGCCATAGACAGATACGAAGCAGTATTACTGCTTAAAACACCAGAGGGACATCATATTAGTACCCCCATTGGATATAGGTCTAGTGTGGCACACCAATTTATTGAACCCTGTCAGCTACTGCTGTTATACTCAGAGTAGGATTTATGGTAGAACAGGAGCAATTGGCAGCCAGTTTTAAGGCAATCAGTCAGTTACACTATAAACGGTTTCAGAAGGATTATTCTATATGTCCCTGTGAGTATTGTGCCATGATACAGCAGAGCCTGAAGAGCATGTTTCTGAAAGGTAACCCCAAAGTACCGTTGGTAGCTCAAAGTAAGATTCAATTGAACATATCAGTATTCATAATTCAGTTACAGGAGGAGACAAAAGTCGGTGGGTCAATGAATGGCACTACTCATTGCACTATAAATGAGAGCTAGAGCAGGAGCACAGAGCAGCAGTGCCAAATGGCTGCAAAAAGAGTGGCTGCGCACATACAATATATAAGCATACCTGTCTCTTCACACCCAAATCCCATTGCCTCCATCTGCTCCCATATGTTCTCTATTCACTCTATACACCCTCCCATAACTCCTACACCCCTCTATAACCACCCCTACTGCCAAACTCACCCCTAACCGACCTCAAACCCACTGCTACTAAACCGCCCTCTCGACCAATCATATCGGGGTTGTTTGTAAGCAGAACCCTTTGCACCTCTAAGCCCCGGTTCCCGCACGATGATCCCCATCGCGATTTTTCCGGTTATATAAAAAACCATACAAATTTCACCATTGCTAACACATTTAACATTCCCCTAAAATGCTTGTAACATTAAAGAAACAACTTAGTCAGTTATTCCAAAGCAATAAACAACAAGATGAAATAAATCAAATCGATAATTTAATTGATAATGCCAATAATCAAACCAATGGTCAATATGGAGCCGTTGATAGAGGACAGGAAATCAGTAATGAAGAATTAATGTTATCTATAAGTCAACAAAAACTGGAAGATGATGAAGATGGTAATGGAGGATTTTTATCATCGTTTGATCCAAGAGTTATGTCAGATATTATTATTGGATTAAGTGATGGATTAACTGTACCATTTGCATTAACAGCAGGGTTAAGTTCATTAGGAGATGCTAAATTGGTTATAACAGGAGGAATGGCTGAATTAGTTTCAGGAGCTATATCAATGGGATTAGGAGGATATTTAGCTGCCAAATCAGAATCAGAATATTATTATAATCAAGTTAAACGAGAAAAACTTAATTTTTATAAAAAACCAGATACCGTTAATCAAGAAGCAGGAGAAATATTATATGATTTAGGAATTAGTGAATCTAATATTTTGAATGTATTAAAAGATCTTGATTCTAAACCTAAACAATTAATTAATTTTGTCATTAAATATGGGAAAGGATTGGAAGAACCAAGTGAAGGAAGAGAATTTACTTCTGCTTTAACCATTGGTTTAGCATATTTCTTTGGAGGTTTTATTCCTTTATTACCATATTTTTTCTGTTCTGTTGTTAAAATGGGATTAATCATTTCTGTAATTGTTATGATTATTACATTATTTATCTTTGGTTATATTAAAACATTGGTGTCCTTAGAAGATTGCGGTCTTTATAAAAAAGTACTGGAAGGGACCCAAATGGTTATAGTAGGGTCTATAGCTGCGGGAGCTGCTTGGACATTGGTTTATTTTATTGATAATTGATATTTCGATATCTGAAATGATTATTGAGAGAGAAGTTAATTTGCATATACCGAGTACACTCACATTAAATGATACCCACGGCCATAGCCATAGCCATAGCCATAAACCTTAGCTATTAGCCTTAGCTACAACCATAACCATTAGCCTGAGCTACAACCATAACCAGCCTTAGCTATTAGATTGTATACTAGAATACTTTATGAATACCAATTCTAATTAATTCTTACTTGTAGTGTCGCTACCACCGCACACCTATCATCATCAAAAATCATCACCAATAATTGTACTTCCTAACTACCTAACATCCCTTCAAGGTATACATCCAACACACCAATCCCGGTTCCAAACACACCTAAATTATTTCAGAATGTCCAGAAGAGCAAGTGATTTCTTATCCAAGATTGCCATCCCCGTTGGGATCGCTGTAACCTTAGGACAATCAGCCATTTATGACGTGGAAGGAGGCAAAAGAGCCGTGGTATTCGATAGATTACAAGGGGTTCAACAAAGCGTAATTGGGGAAGGAACCCATTTTGTGATTCCTTGGTTACAAAAACCCATTATATATGATGTCAGAACTAAACCAAAAACCATTGCCACCACCACCGGATCAAAAGATTTACAAAATGTATCTTTAACATTAAGAGTTTTACATAGACCAGAAGTAACAAAATTACCAAAAATTTATCAAAGTTTAGGATTAGATTATGATGAAAGAGTATTACCAGCTATTGGGAATGAAATCTTAAAGAGTATAGTAGCTCAATTTGATGCAGCTGAATTAATTACTCAAAGAGAAGTAGTTAGTGCTAGAATTAGACAAGAATTAAGTAGAAGAGCAGAAGAATTTTCTATTAAATTAGAAGATGTATCAATAACTCATATGACATTTGGAAGGGAATTCACTAAAGCTGTTGAACAAAAACAAATTGCTCAACAAGATGCTGAAAGAGCCAAATATTTAGTTGATAAAGCTGAACAAGAAAAGAAGGCCAATATTATTAGAGCTGAAGGGGAAGCTGAACTGGCTGAAACCGTTTCTAAAGCTTTAAGTAAGAGTGGTGATGGATTATTGATGATTAGAAGATTAGAGGCTTCGAAAGAAATTGCTTCTTTATTGGCTAATTCAGCTAATGTATCTTATTTACCTAGTGGTAAAGATACTGATAGTAATTTGTTGTTGAATGTTGGTAAATAATCCCCTAAATAACTCCTCCCTAAGTACCTTGTATGTCCTTTATAGCGTCCCTCTTGTAAATAAAAATTGTCGCACCATAAAACCAAAACTGTCTGAAAATTCTACCCACCAGCCATAATGAATGTGGTATTTAAGAGGCTCCAACTGACCATTCCCAAATTACAAGATGTGGTCGTAGTAGGGGGAGGACCTGCTGGGTTATCGATCTTGACGGCTCTAAAAAATTCTCCAAAGACTAGTCATTTACAATGTAAATTAATCGAACCAAATGATTTAACCAAAATAAGACAATTTGAATCCCCAGAATTTACAAATAGAATTGTTTCTTTAACCACCAAAACGATGAAATTCATGCAAAAAATGGGGAATTGGGATCATCTTGACTTTAATAGAATCCAATTTTATGATAATGTCATTGCTTTTGATAATAAATTCACCAATCGTGGTCCTGCGGTGGTAGATTTTGATAATTCAAGTATAAATTTTAATCCTATGGCTGCTATGTGTGAAACTATAAATATCCAGAAATCTCTTCTTTTAAGATTACAAGAATTAGAGGAATATGATGATTGTATTCTTGATAATGTTAAGGTAGAATCTATAACTACAGATTCTAATCCTGATGGAATTGACTGGCCATTAATTACTTTATCTAATGGGGAGGTATTACAAACTAGATTATTGATTGGTGCTGATGGCTATAACTCTCCGGTTCGTAAATTCAGCGGTATAGAATCTCGTGGGTGGAATTATGATAGTATGGGACTTGTAGGAGTCATTAGGTATAATAATGATTCATTTAATTTAAATGCATATCAACGGTTTTTATCGACTGGTCCCATAGCTTTATTACCATTACCTGGTAACCAGGCTACTTTTGTATGGTCTATTAAGAATGAAAGGGCTCAGATATTAAGATCAATCACAAATGATGACATTTTCCTTGCTATGCTTAATGGTGCCATCAATTTGGATGAAGTGGATTTGGACTATGTATTTAGCAAATTAGCAAACGATTCGAATGATACTTCGGTAATTGATGAGATTAACTGGAGGTTATCAATATTGGAGCCTGATTATAATTCTGGCAATAAGGTTCCATTTGATTTACCAGAAATCGTATCAATATTACCCAAATCAAGAGCAGGATTTCCTCTTAAAATGGCTCATGTGGATACTTATATTGGAAATAGAGTAGCTCTCTTAGGTGATGCTGCTCATACAATTCATCCCTTAGCAGGTCAAGGACTTAATTTGGGTCAAAATGATGTCCTGGAATTACTTTATGCCCTTGAAACTGCTGTTGATAGAGGATTGGATATTGGATCTCCCTTGGCCTTGGAACCTTATTTTAGTAACAGTTATCCTTACAATCATGCTGTACTTGGAGCTTGTGATAAATTTCACAAATTATTCTCTTTTAATTGGACCCCTATAGTATGGGCAAGATTACTAGGAATTAAATTTTTCAATAATATGTCTCCCGTTAAGAACTTTTTGGTTAAAAGTTTTGATGCTTAAAGGTTATTTTATATATGTACATAGGTTATTTCACTTTTTTATAAGTCTATAAATTCATCTATTAATGGGATTGATTCAATCAATCTTCAAGTCTATTAACTCGTCGTAAATTCCAGGAGTGGTACATTGTCCTTGTGTCATCAATGCTTCTATATCAGGAACTTCTTTGACACATCCACTGGTCAAATTCAATATATCTTTACTACTTTTACCTACCACTATATCGTCTTCAACTCTGATACCAATACCTTGGAAATGTTTAGGAAATCTATTATCCTTGGGAACATATAATCCCGGCTCTATTGTCACCACATTATTGGCTTGTAAGGACTTAAACTTGGACACAGTGGGGATATCATGTAAATCCAACCCTAAATGATGACCTATATAATGGGGGTATAAAAACCTCGTTAATTCGGATTTGGTGGTGTGTTGAAACCCTGGTAATTGCTTTAAATTAGTCAATAATTTAGAAACAGAAAAATCATGTAATTCATTGATTGACATCCGATTATCTTCATGACACTGATTGATACAAGACTTATTGACATTTAAAACAACCTCATATAAATCTTTTTGTGGTTGAGTAAAGCGACCAGAATTGGGCCAGGTTCTAGATATATCAGCACAATAACCTCCTAGTTTTCCTCCAGCATCTATAAATGTCAATTCCCCCTCATAAAGCAAATCATCATTCCGGGTATAATGAATAATCAATGCATTTTCTCCAGAAGCTACCACTGGGATATATGCTTGTCCACTACAACCACTTCTAATAAAATCATATTGTAAATATGCTCCCAATGACTTTTCCGATTGAATTTCTTCCGTACTTACTTTAGCCATAGCTTTGTTGATCACCTGACTAGATATCTGTCCGGCTTTATGCATTACTTTAATCTCAGCTTCTGATTTGATCTCTCTCATATCAGCTATGAGATTATTTACAGGTTTAATTACTTTACCGGTACCATTGTTCTTAATTAACTGGCTGAGGCTATCAGTATTCGAATTAGCATTAGCAACAGGGAAAAACCGATTAACATTCGAACCTTGTATCACCAGTTTATCGGTGAAAATAAATTTATTCCTGTTAATCAACTTTGTCAAATAAGCTTTGGCATTGGAAACATCCTGGACCTCATCAGGATTAAAGAACTCATAGCATCCTTGTAATCCACTTCTTTCCCCTTCCCAGATCTCCACCTGAGGATTCTTTTCCGGTACCAACATATGAAAGATCAAGTCCTCATCATCATTTTTATTGTTAACCTTCTCCAACACTCCAATGGAATTTGGCTCCAACCATCCGGTCAAATAGTATAAGTCATTATTCTGTTGGAAATCATAAAATACCGACCCTGAACTATACTGAATTTGATTTCCCACCAAGATGGTAAGGGAGTTCTTGGGTAAGCTTTGAATCAACTTCAACCGTCTTTCATAGTACTCTATAGCCGAGATCCCCGGGGTTAAATCACCTGGTTTGGTGATAACATGAGGTCTGGTTTCAAAAGTGGCCTGTCCCAACTTATATGGGAACTTTGGTCGAGTTCTGAAGTATCTTTTGAACATAGTTATCAAGGAATAACACTGCTGCAATTGATGAAATTTTTCAGTCTTCGCAAATGAAAAACCCGTTGGTAGCAGTAGCCAAATCTCCAATGAAGATAGAGGTAGACCCTTATAAGGGACTTGTGGTGAATCGAATGGGCAAATGTGAAAAGCACCAGAGAATAACTACCGGAATCGACGCTTTGCCGGTGTTTCAAGACCTTATAAAAGATACTTATGAACAACAAGAAGCCAGTAAATCAGACACCCCAGAAGGTGATATGGAAGAATCTGGCAAGCCTAAAAAGGGGAAGAAATCCAAACAAGAGAAGAAACTAGAACGAGAGCAAAAGAAGCTTCGAGTTAGTCAACGACGATTAGCTAAAAAGAACCAGACTGGTGGAGAAACTCATGAAGTGGAAGAGAGTCCAATCATGACTAGTCATAACATTAAACAAATGTATAAAAAACATCAAAAAGATAAAGAAGAAAAGCTCATACAATATGGAACCGTAGCATTATACAGTAGTGATTTGGCTCAGATATTACCCGGGGAATGGATCAATGATAATATAATTTCGATTGTGTATGAATTCCTTGTAAAAACGTATATTGATGAGCCAATGAATAAATATATTCGATTTATAAATCCACCGGTGGTTCAGCTTATGTTATATACTGATTATGAGGTGATAAATGGATCTGATTATAGAGATGCAAAATTAATCATTCTTCCGGTAAATGAAACAGTGGAAGGAGATCACTGGTTCTTGGTGGTGGTGAATATGTTGGACAATACATTACTTATATATGATTCAATGGCAGGAGAAAATTCTCAATTGACTTCAATTATCATCGACAAGTTGACCAGTTATAAATTAATAACTGCCAAAGTTAAAGTAGTTAATGTCACCATTGAACAACAAGCCAATTTTGATGATTGTGGGGTATACTTAATCATGATCACATGTTATATCATCGGTATGATCATTGATAATAATATCAATTTGGACTTATCACTTATGAAATTCAATCCTTTAAGAGCTAGATTACATATATTTAGATTAATTGACCATTTGATAGCCATCCAATGAACCTTGAATAGGAGAGGCAATCTAGCACGTTCATAGAAAGACCAATGATATTGAGGATTAGCACGAGGATATGTATGATTAGATTTTGTATAAAGTATTTCATGACAATGTAGAGGATTTGTACAAGGGGTTTAACATATAGAAAAGTGGTAGATATATATATATTTGTATATGTGTAAACTAATTCCGTCTTGCATGAGGCTGCAAAAAATTACACAAGGCAGATTTATGCATGGTTTAGGAACACGAGATCCGGCATGGCCAGACCTGACCCTGGCCAAACCTAGATCTGGCTCGACCTAGACCTAATGTTTATACATTTTCTACCAAGTGACGTTTTAGGGTTAATGCTATTGTTTCATCCGACAAGATCTTGGATAACTTTAACATGTTATTATTGATATCATTAGCCGTAGACTCTATATCGGTATTGTAGAAAATGCCATCATTTATATTATATCCTATTCCAATACTCGAGAGATCTAATGCACCAATCAATAAGATGAATTTATTTATATCATCACCTGTCCCGTTAATCAATTGTCTTAATTGAATGTTTGAAATCTTACTTGTAAATGTCATCAAATTTAAAAAGATCTTAAATTTGATTACGAGACTAAAGTATGATAGGAAACAAGTTTTAGCTCTTTCAAACCCACTAGGGAAGTAAAATTGGTATAATTTCAATTCATTATTATTGAAGTTATAGAATCTTGAACCCTTTAAATGGGATACCAAGGTTATGAGTTCAGTTTGATTATGCAGTTTTAAATGCAGAATAACCTGAGGAGGAATCTTGATTTTATTAAAGGGACTCGTTAACATTTGATAAATTATAAACACCACCACAATATCAGTATAAAATCCATTTAGATCATGAGTGAATATATTAGATTGTGCTTGAATCATCAACAGATGAAATTGGGAAGAATCTATTTCGGAGAATTTCCCCATTTTGAAAAGATGTAAAATATTAAACAATCCAATGATATCAATTAATTGGGCATGATAAGAGTCCTTGAATTGGTGTTTATGGATAAGATGTTGTAACTTATTACGACTATCAAGAAGGGACTTGTGAAGATTTCCAGGACCTCTCAGTTTACTAGTAATATCATTATCAGCTGGAGAAAGCATATAATCACCATTAACAGGAAATTCATTAAACCATACTTGATATAAATTCATAATGTATATCCAAGAATGAAGCACAAATTCATAGTTGATATCACCAATTTTTTCAGTAACAATTTTGGACAATAGATAACTCCCTCTTTTAAATTCAAGCCCCACAAAGAATTTAGGAATAATTTCGATTATCCAAGACAAAGATATGGGGTTGTGATCCAATAAACATTGATCTATTTTGTGTTCAAGGGAGGATAATTGAGTGGTATCATAGGGTAAATTAAACTTTAAGTGACGACGCAGATTAAGATTGGGATTGATGATTTGATACTGGTTCAGTAGAGCAACACATTGGGCCCCTAAGGATGGGTCCAACGTTAGGGAGTATTGGTATACGAGTTTGGGGTATTGAAGGAACTCAAGCATGGTGGCAGGAAAATTGAATGTGCGAGAGTTGCAAAAAATATATATACAGCATTATAACATTAGTACTACACAATGGATACAGTATCCAGTTGATACATAAAGATTCATAAGGTCATCAGACTGGTCAGAAAACTAGAGCAGATATCATACAATATCCCAGCCACAGCCCAAGTAAATGGGATCCACGTACTCATGGTCATGGAACCAGCCTTATATATGGCAGATGTTAGTAGTCCTATGACAGACCCAGCCACAAATCCTATAGAAACACTGGTCAATATATAACTGGAGAGAATTAATCCTCCATTAACCAAATAATCTTTAAGCCAAAACTTATTTGCGTAGTGATTTCGTCTGTAATGAAGAATATAATTGAAGCTAGCAATTGATCCTGACACAAGATAGAATCCGGTAAAGATCAAGATGAACCACACAACCGTGAATTTCCAGATATCAAAGGCATAGTAAAGTAACAGGGTTGAATATTCTGAAGATGTAGGGCCCAAGGGCCAATAAAGCAGGGGGAATTCGGGGGTGGTATAGCCTATGGGGATATTTAGGGAGCTGATGAAGACCTTCATGGGAGGGTGAGCTGTGAGCTGTGTTACTTTCTTCTGTTACTTTCTTCTGTTCCTTTCTTATGTGCTCCTTTATTATGTGCTCCTTTCTTATGTGTTCCTTTATTATGTGCTCCTTTATTATGTGTTGTGTGCTGTGTGCTGTGTGCGGTGTGCTTTGTGCGGTGCGGTGCGCTGTGCGCCTAATAGAAATCAATTCCCATTTCTAGTGGCAACAAGTCACCATGAGTAGAAGATATGATTCAAGAACCACCATCTTCTCGCCAGAAGGAAGATTATACCAAGTAGAATACGCCCAAGAAGCCATATCTAATGCCGGAACCGCCATTGGAATCCTCACTTCCGAAGGAGTGGTGTTGGCGTGTGAGAAAAAATTCACCTCCAAATTATTGGATAACGATGGACTGGCAGAGAAAATCTATATCATTAACGATCGAATGATATCAGCAGTAGCTGGAATGACTTCGGATGCATCGATCTTGGTCAATAATGCCCGAGTTTATGGTCAACAATACCTAAAAACTTATAATGAATCGATTCCTTGTGAAGTGTTGATTAAACGAGTTTGTGATGTTAAACAAGGATATACTCAACATGGAGGTTTAAGACCTTTTGGGGTAAGTTTCCTTTATGCTGGATATGATGATAGATATAATTTTCAATTATTTACTTCCAATCCTTCTGGTAATTATAGTGGATGGAAAGCCACTAGTATTGGGGCCAATAATTCTGCTGCTCAAACATTATTGAAAAAAGATTATCGGGATGATATGACCTTGAAGGAAGGATGTGAATTGGCCATTAAGATTTTATCCAAGACCATGGATTCTTCTACTTTAAATAATGATAAATTAGAGTTTGCTACCTTGTCATTGAATGGTGATAGAGTAGTCCATAAGATCTGGGCTGATAATGATATTGATTTATTGATCAAGGATTCGGGAGTGTTAGATCAGAAGGACGATGAGTAGATAGTGTATCATGAATATAAGCAGAGCGTAAAAGGAGGTAAGTGTAGGATAAGTGTAGGGTAAGTGTGGGCAGGGCACCCGGTGCGGCCCCTACCGCCGTCGTACCACCACCGTCCACCACCGTCCACCACCGCAGCAATCAACAATCGCAACCATTGTCATATTTCTCCATCTCTGTACCATCTCTTCACCATGGAGATCTTTAACACCAACAAGATTCTAAAACAAATAAATACCCACAATGTTATCAGCCAATCCATCTCTAAGCAATTGACCAAGAGAAATCAAATAAATCTAGAATTGGCCCACGAAATCGAATTGGACAGTGATGAAAGTGATGTCCCCAATCAAGAACTTGATGATGGGACCTTAAAGAATATCAGTACGGTTTCCAATCTTTTAATCTATGAATGTTTGGTATTGAGACAAAACTTGGCATACTGGAAATCCATTAACAAATCAGTATGGAAGAAATGGTACTATGGATTACAGATCCTTCCAGTCAAATTGTATGAGTTATTTGGTTATTTGCAGCAACATCAATGGGATTTAAACCTGATCCAATATGAGAAATTCAATTATTATAAGATCATTCATATGGATGTCAAACGGAATATCAAGCGAGTTAACAAAAAGCTCTCGGAAAATTATGGAGTTTTGCAGCAATTGGTTGCTCATGAACATCAGCTTGGGGAAATAATTGATCTCCATCAATGGGAAAATATTAACAGTATAAGAGATACCAAAAGCTATGAACCCAATTGGATGGTGAAAAATTGGATTTGGATAACTGGAGTTGTTTTAATTGGACC
The DNA here is from genome assembly GCA_030569555.1 of Yamadazyma oceani. NCBI lineage: Eukaryota > Fungi > Ascomycota > Pichiomycetes > Serinales > Debaryomycetaceae > Yamadazyma > Yamadazyma oceani. The sequence goes on along the minus strand of JAJMLF010000006.1, from coordinate 162,137 downwards.
TTTAATCACTCAAAGAGCTATAAGTAATCGAAAAGCTATAATTAACTGGATTAAAGATAACCTTGTATCTGTGGTGATAGGATTTTATAACAATTGGATTATTCAACCAATTAAAGATTGTATTAGTATCATCAAACAAGACAGTAATATTATTGCCTCTAAAGAGTCATTAAACTCTGATTTATCATCATTAGAAAGAATGATTAAAGATTATTTGGCAGATAATGGATCTCAACTTAATGATCAAACTTTAAAGGATGAAGAAATCAATCAATTAATTGAACTGGGAGATTTAACCATGATTATGACCAATTACGAAAAAGAAATGAAGAGTCCTATCAAGAATTTAATTAGAGGTACCTTGATTAGAAGTATATTAATTCAAATTCAAAAGACTAAAGTTGATGGAGATATAGTAATTAATGGGATTGATAAATTAATCAAATCACAACAATTATTACTTGCTATTGTTTCTATAAGTCCATCAATCTTTATTGTATACCAATTGATCAAGTATATTACCAAACCTACCTATGTTATCAATGGAAAAGATGTTAAAAATAGTTGTCTTAATCAATTAATTAACTTGATTAATAAATCTTCCATTGACGTTAAAGGAGAATTATTGGTTAATATAACTTCCTTAAAATTAGAGAGTTCGGTAATTTTGAATGATGAAATTTTTAAATCATTCTCATTAGAGTTGAATAAATTATTAATTCATAATGTCAATTATAATGAATTAACCAACATATTTATCATCTACAGTACTTATTTCAAATAGGCTGCAAATGGGGTCCTGGGCGGAGGCCTTAAAAGGAGGGGCATTTCGCACTATAAAAAGGAGGGGGACTGCCCCCTCGTCTGCAACAGTTTTGGTTTTGCGCTCCAAACGCCCCTTCCCCCACATTTAATTTGACTTTTTGTCTGTCAAGGGAATATGTGGGGATGGGATTGCTTTGCCTGTGGTTCCAAGTTATAGTCTAGAATATAGGAGATATGCAAATGGTAGTGTCAGCCTTACGAAATTATGCTTTGTAATCCTGTGATGGAGATCTGGTGGTTTGTCACCAATAGATTCCCTTGCGTTATCTCATGTTTCTGCTTCTCTGTTCCCTCTGTTCCCCCACTTTATCCTTTTTTTTTTCCCTCTCTTTTTTTTCTTTGTTATATAAATAGACATCCGAATCCTGAGAGTTAAAAAGCCCCGTGGTGATAGAATGAGTGATTATGGCAGTAAAACCGCTAGTGGTAATTCTAGATTATTTAATTGTTTGAAATGTAATAAAGCTTTTACTAGAGAAGAACATCTAACCAGACATATTCTTTCCACTCATAATAAATTAAAACCATTTATCTGTGGGATTTGTTCCAGACCATTTTCAAGAAGGGACTTGTTATTACGGCATGCAAAAAATCTACATAAGGGACTGGAGAAATCGATTTGTAGGATTAGAAAACTGAAGAAATCGAGTGATAGTGATCATAGTGATCCTAGTGACCATAGTGATCAAGGGGACCATGAAGACCAGGGGTTGGACCATGAGCTAGGAGGGGGTTTTGATGGGTTGGACCATGGGTTGGATCGATATAATAATGACGATGATAAGGATGCAAATGATAACGAGAACAACAAGTTGAAGATGTCAGTAAATATGTTAATTACCTGATGGTGGTGGTGATGGTAGTGGTGGGTCCTGGACGCCCGTCGTCCCCCCGCCCCGGCCCGTCGCACCCTGGCCCCATGCGCGGGCCATGATGAATTATGAGATTGTATAATATATATTTATTCAATGGAACATTTGATGGATTCCAAATTCATTTATCAGACTGATAGTTGGTGGATTATTGTAGGGGCGAGCGGACATTTTTATTATAATCCTCGTACCAAGCAGTCACTATGGCAAGCTCCTCTGGACTTATCTGTAGACGCAATTGACTTTGACTATCTAGCAGTACTATTCGCAAAGGCCAGGGGACTAAGGGTAGAGGAGGAGGACCAGGGGGGACAGGAGGGCCAGGAGACGGGACTAGAGAATGGCCAGGAGACGGGACTAGAGGATGGCCAGGAGCAAGACTCCCCAGCCCCATCTGAAGAAGAAGAAGAAGAGGCAGAGGCAGAGGCAGAAGAAGAAGAGGCAGAGGCAGAGGCAGAGGAGAGTACCTCTCAGGACGATACGGGGGCCACCACAGAGCCCCAGCCAGTGGACGCCTTGAACCTTGGATACCTGTCATCAGACAGTGACGACGGCAGCGGAGACGAACAGGATCACCAAGAGATGCCTGCAGACCAAGAGACCTATGAGACCCACGAGACCCACGAAGACCAAGAGACACCTTCAGATCAAGAGATACCTGCAGACCACGAGACACCAGACCACGAGACACCAGACCACGAGACACCAGACCACGAGACATCAGACCACGACGATATCGACAACCTCATCAATGATATCATGAATGAAGGTAATGCTGACGAACCCACCCCAAAGCAAGAACCCCCAGACCCCACCGATTTTGAATCACTACTACACCAGTATAAGTCTCAAATCAACACCTATAATCCCTACAGTCTAGTAGAGGAAGATCTCATCAACGAATTCGTCAAACATCCCATCTTCTACAAGCTCCTGTTCAACCACAGGCAATCGATATACGACAATTGGGCTGCTAAACAAGCCTCATCCCCACCTAAATTCCCCTCTGAAGTGCAATTGTTTTATCAAAAGTTATTCGACCTAAAATCAGATATCAAACTGAAATACTACGTGGACATGAAATCACATCTTCAGTCCTTTAATATCCCCAAAAAGCAGGAATTATTTTTATCATACAAAAACCTTCTACAGTCCCAAACAGAATTTGAAAAGCTTAATAGAACAAAGTATCCTAAATCTACAAATCTAAAAAAGTTGAAGCTAACAGAGTTTTTGAATAACCACCATGTCACGGAACAGATTACAGATATCGAATTGGGATCCCAGCTGGATGATTTCAGTAAATGGATCCAACTATGTAACGAGGCAGACCTACCTAAACTGATTGTGGAGAATGAGGTCAATTGGATAGTAGGACATTCAAAAAGGTTAGAGTGTTATTTGGGACTATAGAGTCGTTGTGGTGGTTCCATCGCGCCGTGGTTCCATCGCGCCACGATGGCCCCAATATTAGCGAGCGTAATTCAACTCCTCTGGTTCTTCTTGTTCGCATCATGACTAGAGTGGTGGTTACAGGACTTGGGACCATAACTCCTCTAGGAGTTGGAGTAAAGACAAGTTGGAAAAACCTAATTCAAAACAAAAGTGGACTTGTGTCCACAAAATCTTTTCCAGACCAATCAGGCTGGGAGCAGATCCCCTGTAAAGTAGTTGGGAAAATTCCAACCGGAAGTAAGGCAGACCACAAATGGGATTCTAACGAATACTTCAATCGATCAGAACAGAGCCGGTTAGCATTGTTCACACAATATGCCATGGTAGCTACAGAAGAAGCACTTCAAGATTCAAAGCTCAATATGAATTCAGATGCTATAGATAAACGGACCATTGGAGTGAATGTAGGGTCAGGAATTGGTTCATTTCATGATATTTATCACCAGAGTAATACGTTTAGCCAATCAGGATATAGGAAAATCAATCCATTTTTCATCCCAAAGTTATTAACCAACATGGCTTCTGGTAATATCTCAATCAAATATAAATTACAGGGTCCTAATCATGCAGTATCTACTGCTTGTGCTACCGGATTAAACTCTATTGGTGATGCTTATAACTTCATAAAAAATGGTTATAGCAAAGTAATGATCAGTGGGAGTACAGAACTGTCAATACATCCATTGGCATTAGCAGGATTTGCCAGAGCAAAATCGGTGGTTACCAGTTATAATGATACCCCAGAATTAGCCTCGAGACCATTTGATATTGACCGAAATGGATTTGTATTAAGTGAAGGTAGTGGGATACTAATTTTGGAAGAACTTCAACATGCCTTGGACAGAGGACTCACTTCCAAAGATATTTATGGGGAAGTTGTAGGATACGGATTATCAGGAGATGGTCACCATATTACAGCCCCACCAGAAAACGGTGAGGGGGCTCAATTATCCATGGAAATGGCCTTGAGGCATGCCCGTTTGGATCCTAACAAAGTCGATTATATTAATGCTCATGCTACTTCTACCCAAATTGGTGATATAGCCGAAAACAATGCCATCTATAATATTTTCAACCACAATGACCACTTGAGTATCTCATCTAACAAATCTTCAATCGGCCATTTATTGGGTGCTGCCGGATCAGTAGAATCTATTTTCACCCTATTAGCTTTACATGAAAATATCTTGCCCCCTACTTTGAATCTAAACCAATTCGATCCTCAATTGTCTGATAAATTCATCTTTGACTACGTTCCAAATGAGTCAAGATCTAAAGTTATCAACTATGCATTGAACAATTCCTTTGGATTTGGTGGAGTCAATAGCTCCATTGTATTCAAGAAATTGGACCTTTAGCTTGTAAATATATAAATATACTGTCATAACCTTCCCACTGTACCCATAACCTTGGGCCCCTCCACCACCCTCCACACCCTCCACACCCTCTAACAATCTCGCGATTTTTCACTGCTTCACCACCTGGTTTTCACCAACACTTCCCACCGACAGCAACACACATAGGTCCGGCTAAGATGAGCTCCAGCAACAATCAGGGACCAGATGATAAGCCCAAGAAGAAGGTCAAGAAGCCCAGTGCCGAAGTGCTTCAAAAACGTAAAGAAGGAAGAATAAGAGCAGCAGCTACATTGGCATCAAATTTGAAAAAGACTGGGATTATGAGAGTTGAAGAAGAAAATGGATTTAAGCCTACAAGTATCCGGGCAATACCTTTGATCAATCAGAAGAATTACTACACTGATTACTTAAAGAAAGATGACCAGATTCTGTTTATTCGTAATTGGAGAACTGAGAAATTATTGAAGCAAAAGTTGAAGACGTTGAAGAATGCCGATAGTAAAGCTAATAATAATTCCAATGCTGACACTCCTAAGGATGACGGAATGGGAGCCAAAAACTTTGATGATTTTAACCTTAATGATATTGAAGAAGAGATGAGAAAGAAGGCTATTGATAACTACAATCTTAATGACGACGATGATGAAGATGATGAAGATGACGATAATGCTGACGCCGATGTTGACGTGGATGTCGATGCTGAAGTTGGTGATGCTGAAGTTGATGAAAATGGAAAAGCTAGTGGTAAGATGAGACCAGGAGCTGATGTTATTGTAATTCAACCTGGTTCTTCGAATTTTAGAATTGGTAAGGCTACTGACACGGTTCCTCTTAGCATCCCCTCTGTGGTTGCTATAAAGCATTCCCAGTCAGTTGACCCAAAAGAATACTTACCACCGACCCCTTTGAGAACAGTTACTCCAGGAAAGGATGATGAAGAGGCTTCTTCCATTAGCTTTGGTGATGATTTTGAAAATATCAAGGCTGAAATGACTAAGGATTTTAAAGCAAGAATGAGATACTATAAAAGGAGAATTTTACCTAATTCTCGTGAAGCAGCAGCTCATTTCAATGTTCGTCAAGAGCCTGAATCAATTCCGGAGCATAATGATCCTCATAAAAAAGATTGGATTGATATTGACCTACACAAAGATAATTCCACTTTTATTGGAGAAGATGCTTTGAATTTACCTATTTGTGAAACTTTCACAGATTGGAAGTTACGATATCCTATAGTCAATGGGAAATTTAATGAATCACCCGAAGATTATCGATCCAAGCAAGAGATCCTAGGGGATCTTACTAATCTTGTTAGCTATGGATTAGAAAAATTACAAATCACTAAACCTCAAGGGTATAAATGTATTCTAATAATTCCTGATTTATATGATAAAATGGTTGTTGAAACTTGGATTGACTTATTGTTCAAATTAGTAGGGTTTGGTAAGATTGGGATTATTCAAGAAAGTGTAGCAGCATCATTTGGTGCTGGTACATCTAGTGCTTGTATTGTAGATGTAGGAAGTCAAACCACTACCGTTTCCTGTGTTGATGAAGGATTAGTTATTAACGATTCACGGATTAAGTTGAATTTTGGTGGGGATAATATTACCGAAATCTTTATGAAATTTTTATTACAACAACAATTTCCTTATAAGCTGATAAACTTGAATTATAATTATGATTGGGAATTGGCCCAAACTTTGAAACATAACTATGTAACTTTCCAAGATGCTGATATTGCCGTACAAACATATGATTTCTATAAACGGAAACCATTTGAAAATACCTTTAAATATCAATTTAAGGTATTTGATGAAGTAATGTTATCACCATTAGGATTGTTCTATCCAGAAATATTTACCAAGAAGCCTACAAATCAATATAATTTCTTCAGTAGATCATTAGATCATTATTCTATGAAATCTAACAATCCATATTCTAAGTCTCAAGATAATCTAATTAATGACAATAATTATACCAATATGACCGATGGAGATTTATTATATCGGTTAAATGAAGATAAAAACAGCAATTTGAAAACTAATAACCCATTTTCAAAAGCAAAGTTTACCAATACTGATCTATGTGAATCAGAAGTATTTTTCCCATTAGAGAGAGCTATAATTGAGTCTATTACCAATTCTGGGTTAGCCACCGATTTCAACAGAGCTAAAAAGTTTTATAATAATTTGTTAATAGTTGGAGGAGGAATTAGTAAGATTCCTGGCTATGATTTGTTGGTAACCGATAGAATTAATATTTGGAGACCTAGAATCTTAAGTAGTGGGAATATGGATGAAATATTTGATTATATAATTGGATTAGAAAGAGAACAAGAAAACATGAGAAAGCAAATGATTGAAGATAAATTGAAAGCCAATGATCTCAATAATGAAGCAGATATCCCATCCGAAGAATTACTGGAGATAGAAGAACAATGTCAATTACCGTTTGATTTAGATCATATCGATTCTCTTATTGATAAAGGTGGGTCATTACCTGTTAATGTTTTACCACCCCCAAGAGAATTTGATCCGGAAATGTTAACCTGGAAAGGAGGATCGGTGTATGGGAGATTAAAAGTGGTAAATGAGATGTGGATTTCAAACAAAGATTGGGATTTATTAGAGAGCAGATGTTTGTATTATAAGACATTGTTCAACTATTAGAGGGTGTATAGAGCAGTGTATAGAGCAGTGTATGATCAGTAGAGCATCACAAACAGTACCATCAGTGTATAGCCTTTCACCGTCTCGGAGCACGGGGCAAGCACCAGTAGCGGTAGCGGTAGCGCCACAGTGGCCGACTCCAAGCCCTGTCTGGCACCGAGCCCCGGGCTGGAGACGGCCCCGGGCCTTAACGACCCTCCCCACGCGTCAACCAGTTTCACCACCGCACAATATCACAGAAACACAAAGCCGGTCGTGGCCATATACTATGGCGTTGGCCAAAAACCCGTTCCTCGGCGGTCAAAGACAACCCGATCAATTTTTCACCAATAAGTTTATTCCACCTTTCTTTTCTAAATTATTACAAAGAAACACAAATTATCATGCTTAATAGACAAATTATTAGACAATTTAGCTCGACCAAACCGGTCAAAAATTATGCTTCCACCATTCCAAACTTAAAAATTAATTCCGATACCAAGGTTATCTATCAAGGATTCACCGGTAGACAAGCTACTTTCCATGCAGAACAAGCTATCGCTTATGGGACTAAAGTTGTAGGAGGAACAAATCCTAAAAAGGCCGGAACCACTCATTTAGATAAACCAGTTTTTGCTAGTGTTAAAGATGCCATGAAAGAAACTGGAGCCAATGCTACTGGAATTTTTGTCCCACCATCAATTGCCGCTAAAGCTATTGAAGAAGCTATTGAATCAGAAATTGAATTAGCCGTAGCTATTACTGAAGGAATTCCTCAACATGATATGATTAGAATTGCTCAAATGTTAAAAACTCAAGATAAAACTAGATTAGTTGGACCAAATTGTCCTGGATTAATTGCCCCAGAACAATGTAAAATTGGAATTATGCCATCTCATATTCATAAAAAGGGTAAAGTTGGAATTATTTCAAGATCAGGTACTTTAACTTATGAAGCTGTTGGTCAAACTACTCAAGTTGGATTAGGTCAATCATTAGTTATTGGTATGGGTGGTGATCCATTCCCTGGTACTAATTATATCGATGCTTTAACTTTATTCTTAAATGATCCTGAAACTGAAGGGATTATTTTAATTGGAGAAATTGGTGGTACTGCTGAAGAAGATGCTTCTGAATTTTTAAAACAATATAATTTAACTAGACCTGAAGGTCCAAAACCAGTGGTTTCATTTATTGCTGGTATTTCTGCTCCTCCTGGAAGAAGAATGGGTCATGCTGGTGCCATTGTTGCTGGTGGTAAAGGTGATGCTAAATCTAAAATCTCTGCTTTAGAAAGTGCTGGGGTGGTGGTTGAAAAATCTCCTGCTAGATTAGGTAATTCTTTATTAGCTGAATTTAAAGCTAAAGGATTATTATAAGCTTAATGGCTTTACCGTGTGCTCTACTGGTGTTTAGTCTAAATATAAGATTACTTCTTTTATACCCTTTAACTCTTACCTTTGGGTATTCATAGTCCCCCAGGTCGCTGGTCTCGTGACTGTTGTCTCGTGAGTCCCTCTTGGCCTCACGGTATCATTGGAGCCGCAAATGTGATTTGCAAAGCAAATTTGACTCACAATTGCATGCAACCACTCCCCTAATTGAGCCATGAATAACAACTCTCCAGCTATTAAATCCTTGCTAGACACAGATGTCTATAAGCTTTTCATGCAATGTGCTGTATTTGAGCACTTTAAAGACACTCCGGTGGTTTATATGTACCGTAATAGAACCCCACATATGAAGTTAAATACAGATGCAATTACCTGGTTAAAGCAAGAAATTACAAACTTGGGCAAGTTGAAATTCACAACAGAGGAAATTGAATATTTAAAGAACCAATTACCCCAGATGACAGATGGATATTTGGATTATTTGAAGCAATGTCGATTGGACCCGGATAATCAAATCATATTTGAACATGAACCTGACTTTGGTCTCCAAATTAAAGGGCCATGGCAGGACGTTATATTGTATGAGATCCCCGTATTGGCATTGGTATCAGAAGCTTACTTTAAATTTGTAGATACCGATTGGAGTTATGATGGACAATATGAATTAGCATTTGGTAAATGTGAGCAATTGTTCAATAATGAATGTCTCTTTAGTGAATTTGGGACCCGAAGAAGACGGTCTTTCAAAACGCAAGATACCTTGATGGGGGCATTGGTAGATTGCGCTAAAACCCATCCAGACCAAGCCCAGTGTCTCTTAGGAACTTCTAATGTCCTCTTGGCTAAGAAGTATAACTTGAAACCTATAGGTACAGTGGCCCATGAATTTTATATGGGAATTGCTTCTATAACTCAAAATTACCCCGAGGCAAATGGCCTTGCCATGAAGTACTGGGTTGATACTTTTGGTCCTGGATATGCTGGATTGGCTCTTACTGATACTTTCGGAACCGATAATTTCTTAAAGAACTTTGAAAAACCTTATACTGACTATTATACTGGGGTCAGACAAGACTCAGGAGATCCAGCATTATACGCTGAAAAGATCCTGAAATTCTATAATTCTTTAGGATATCCACCAATGGCTAAAATCATTTGCTTTAGTGATTCATTGAATATTGAAAAATGTATTAAATACAGAGATATATCCCTTAAATTAGGATTAAAACCCAGTTTTGGGATTGGAACTTTTCTTACCAATGATTTTACCAGAAAGTCAGATCCTACTGTAAAGTCAGCTCCTTTAAATATTGTCATCAAATTAAAACAAGCAAATAATCAACCATCGATTAAACTTAGTGATGATTTAGGGAAGCACATGGGAGACGAGGAAGTGGTTAAAAGTGTCAAGGCTCAATTAGGATACGAGGATCGTCTGTGGGAAGAAGGTGATGAATCTCATAGATGGTCATAGGTAGAGTTTATAGACTATACAGAGCCTTATATATAATATGATAATGGGGTTTTATAGCTTGTAGTGACTGGGCCAATTTTGAGATGAGGAACCGAAAGTGTCACCATTGATCGAGCAGGTTAAGCAGTTACTCTGACACCATACCAGTTCTAGTGTCTTGGAAGTTATTCCCTGTCTATCAAGGGTATTGTCTACTAAAGGTACGCTGATTTATCAGACTTTGGCATGGATTTAAATGAGATTAATCTCACACAAGTGCTCGAGATTGCCAATGGATCTGAACGAAATGTCCATCAACAGGAAGCTGAAAATCAGTTAAAACGATGGGAAGCTATCCCGGGATATCATTACTTACTACAGTCGATATACTTGAACGTTGAATTGCCTTTACAAGTGAGATGGTTAGCAATTATTTGTTTTAAAAATGGGGTGGATAAGCACTGGAGAGCTAGTAGAACCAATGCTATAAGCAAGGAAGAAAAGCTTCAAATCAAACAACGATTATTTAATTTAATCAATGAACGGAATAATCAGTTGATGATACAAAATGCCCATTCAATTGCCCGAATTGCCAGATTTGATTTCCCTAATGATTGGCCTGATTTATTTGATGAAATCCAAAGGAATTTACACGATTATGTGTTTGTCAAAAATGATTTGGGCTCCACTAATAATATCTTAATTATATTGAATCAAGTTATCAAGACATTATCTTCAGTTAGGATCGGTAGAACAAGACATGCCATGCAAAGTAAAGCTCCTGTGATTGTTCCTATTCTCATTAAATTATACCTTAAATTTTTCCAACAATGGATAAATGATCTTGACTTGGGGATTATGGAAATTTGTTATTTATGTCTTAAAAATCTTAGAAGAATTATTCCTGAAGGATTTGAGCAGCCTAATAAAAATCAAGATATCATTGAGTTTTTGAAAATTACGGTTGATCACTTGCAATTATTGATAAAGAACCATGATAAGTACTCTTCTGATTTGATTGAAAGGTATGCTAAATGTTACAGTAAATTATACTTTAGTTTGATAACTATCAACCCCACAAGTTTCATCTTATTGCCTAGTTGTGAACTAATCATTTCTACCTTCTTGTCGTATTTACAGGATAAAGCTGAAATCATTTACAATAGCAATGAAGAAAATGACTTTTGGGAAGCTATAGCTTTAAAAGGATTTTTAATTTTGAAAAAGCTCTTGACTTATATATACAAAAAAGGAGCTATCACCTTGAAGCAGCCCAAAGATAAACAAGAAGTTAATCTAGCAATTGAAAAGCTATCGACTCATTTCTTCAATCCTCAGGTAATTCAGCAGCTTTGTGATTTGGTTATTAACTGGTATTTACTCTTGAAACCAAATGATTTAGAAAGTTGGTTGTTGGAACCAGAAGAATGGTGTAATGAAGAATTCTCCTCTAGTTGGGAGTATCAAATAAGACCATGTGCTGAAAACTTTTTTCAGGATTTAATAAAGTACTTTGATAAAGATTTAAGTGAGTTTATCCTTAATAAGATCTCAAACAATCTTTTGGATAGTGGGAATGTTTTAGTACAAGATTCTATCTTGTGTACTTTCCAGTTATCAGCAGATTCTATTGCTGATAAAGTTAATTTTAATCAATTACTTAAAGATATATTCATTCCAATGGGATTGAAAAATCAATCACCCGAAGATAAAATCATCAAGAGAAGAATATGTTTGGTGATAAGTGAATGGGTTAGAATTGACTGCTCTAGTGAAAGTAGAATTGAGATCTATAGGTTATTGAGTGAATTCTTATCACCCAATGAAAATGTGGAAAGTAATGATCCAGTGGTCAAGCTAAGCTCCATTCAATGTCTTCGAACCATAATTGATGATTGGGACTTTAACAAAAATGATTTTGAACCATTTTTGAAATCTTTTATTGCCAATTTAATTATTACTTTGCAACACATGAATTTCACCGAATCAAAGTTATACATCTTAAATACATTAGCAGTCTTAATCGAGAGATGCAACCCATTAATTGATTATGATACTTTGATGAGCTTGTTATATATGGTTCCAAAGTACTGGGAAATATCCAATGACGAAACTGAGACTATTTTAAAGAATTCATTAATTAGGATCTTGAAGAATTTGGTGATGTCATTAAACGAGAACTCAGTGGAAACTTATTCGATTTCTTTACCGATAATCAAGACTTGCTGTTCGAATAATTCAGAACATTTTCAATTGTTATCAGAAGATGGATATGAATTATGGTTGGCAGTATTGCAATACTTCCCCAGAACTGGTCGTGATGATCAAAAAGCTCAATTGTATGAATTATTTGAACTTGTTAGTAACGGGTTGATGAATGCTACTGAGGTTTTACCATTAATTTTATCAATCTTAAGAAGTTATTCCTTATTAACTCCTGAAATCTTCACCTCCAACTCCATAATTGACCTATTAAGAATCTTATCAGGATACTTGAGTAACATGAGAGATGACTCATTTAATATATTTGTGGCCCTAATGGATATTTTATTCTTGCAGAATGCCAATAATGATGTATTTCTTGGACTTGTGATCGATAGTGGGTTGATCAATTCTATGATTGGGTATGTTTTAGATGAAAGTCAATCGATTGTTAATGCAAATAAAATCCTCTTGGTATTGTCTAGATTGGCATTCAGCTCCAATGACTTCTTCTTGAATATGATCAATTATTTATCAAACAAATTGGATACTTTTATTGGAATCTGGTTGAATTACTATATAAACAACGGTAACCCCAGAAACAAAAAGATCAACTTGTTGGCATTTATATCATTATTGAACCTTTCAATCGACAAGAAAATCGATATCATTGTTTCTAAGGTACCCGATATCATCAAGAGAACTTTATTGTTCCTAGAAGAAGTCAAAGAGACTCCCAATGGTCAAGTAGAGGCATATCATCTGGATTTGATTTATGACGATATTGACGATTACAGATACCTAGACCCAGACATCAAAGAGAATGGAGAAAAATTACGGTATATGGAACTCCTTCAAAAGTCAGATCCAGTGTTTCACGTTAACTTACAAACGTATCTACTTCAAATGGTGAGCCATTTGAAATCCGCTTTTGATGAGAACCAGGTCAACCAATTAGTGTCTATGTGTGACGACTACACTATAGAGCAGTTAAATGCCTTGACTTCGACATAGACATCGAGATCAAACCCTTTGTATATAATAATATAGCATTGTCAAACATTCACTCTCACCTTTTCCTCTTCGGTTTCCGCACAAACTGCAAACTTCATCAAACTCCAGTACAACCAACAGTTACATTTATTCCATATGATGCTTGGTCGTGTTGGTATAATGAGAGCTTGTAGGCCCTTAAAGGCTCAGTTGCAGGTTCAGCCTATAGCAAGAATTTGCCGTCAGGTTACCTTAGGAGGTCTTGGAAATAGGTGGTTCCATGACACCACAAAAGTGGCCCAACAGATGTCAAAAGAAGAAAAAAGCCGGTTGTACGTGGAAAATTTCGAGAGAATTCAAAGAGAAAGAGAAGCAAAGCAAAAGTATAAGCTTCAGACCACCACCAATTATGCTATTTCATTAGGAGTATTATTTTTAGCCTTGGCATTTACAGCAGTTCCCTTGTATAGGGCCCTTTGTAAGAGAACTGGGTGGGGTGGTAATCCTATAACTGATGCGTCCAAATTCACTAAAGATAAAGTGATTCCCGTTGATACTAATAAAAGAATTAGAATTTCATTTACTTGTCAAGCATCAGGGATTCTCCCATGGAAATTCACTCCTTTACAAAGAGAAGTTTATGTAGTACCAGGAGAAACAGCCTTAGCATTTTATAGGGCTAAAAACATGTCAAAAGATGATATAATTGGAATGGCTACATATTCGGTAACTCCTGAACAAGCTGCTGGTTACTTTAATAAGATTCAATGTTTCTGTTTTGAAGAACAACGTTTGGCTGCTGGTGAGGAAGTAGATATGCCAGTATTCTTCTTTATAGATCCTGATTTTGCCAAGGACCCTGATTTAAGAACCATCGATGATATTGTATTGCATTATTCGTTTTTTAGGGCTTCATACTCCGATGGTGAATTAGCAGCCATGCCTGCTTCTGGTATTGAGATTAAAGCTTCTGCTGAGAAGTTGTCTTAGTTTATGTTGACATCTTGTAAATAGTTATCACCGTTGTATACCTTGTATATATTTATATACCTTATAACTTAGAACATTACCTCTATTCTCTAGCTGCCTTAGGAGTATAATTTAAGGTGGTAAATGGTATTTCAACAATTGATAGATGATATATTTCATTGCCATGTGGGCCATTTCATCTTCTTTGAAACCTTCTGAGACATATATGTACCTTAAAAGCATAAGTATGTTATCTAGCCGCTTAGGGGCCACTATATTTATTATTTATAGGTTAAAACTTCGGAGAAACCCTTTTTGGCTTGATGGTTTTGTGAGTGTATCTATCATCTAGCCCCTAAATCTTGCATCCTTTGGAGGGATGGCCGAGTGGTCTAAGGCGGCAGACTTAAGATCTGTTGGACGGTTGTCCGCGCGAGTTCGAACCTCGCTCCCTTCATTATTTTTTTTAGTTTTTTTGTTCATATACTACTACATGCCAATCTACAACTCTACAACTTTACTAACAAATAGTCATCTTATATTACATAACGAAAGACATGTTGGCTAACTATTAATGTAAGTCTACGCTTCCTAAAACAATCCAGTCATTAACATCTCCCTCGGTTAACACTAACTTTAGTACCCCACCATCCCAAGATAATCCATTATCAATTAAATCATCAGCATCACAATCTTCAATATTTAAATAATCTTGAATCCTAGTTTTAATGGTTCTCCACAAGGCACTATCTATGGGATAAATGTCACTATATACCAAAGAAAGATGAGGATCAAATTCATTTTGACTCCATTCAGAAGCTTCAATTGCAGCTTCTTGTTTCAATCGACCCACATCAAGTTCTTTGGTAGCAGCATTTACATCAATCTTATGACTCTTTTCTTTTCTAGCAGGGTTTTTCTTAATGATATTCCCATGATGATCTTTAGTATATAAATGAGGATTCTCTCGTTGATTCTCTTGATCAATTTTAGCTGGTAATATTACA
Source organism: Yamadazyma oceani (assembly GCA_030569555.1). NCBI lineage: Eukaryota > Fungi > Ascomycota > Pichiomycetes > Serinales > Debaryomycetaceae > Yamadazyma > Yamadazyma oceani. The sequence continues at coordinate 146,958 of JAJMLF010000006.1, read as the reverse complement.
AATAACTCTCTAATTATCCGAGTAAATGAGATCAAATTAGGATCTGTATGGGCCTGAAAGTATAACTTTTTAAAGTATTTTCTCTGACTATTAACTCTCCCCAAACAAATCAAATTGGCATGATTCTTTGGTAACGAATTGAGAGCTACTGCACTAGCTGATAGGACTCTATCAACATCATCATGAGGATTATCCAAATCAATTGAAACATTGGATGTTATGGTGATGTGAGGATCAAATCGAGGTGGTTGTCCTGGGAATAATGTACTAAGTGACCCCATTAGGGTGGTCAATCGATCATTCAATGGGGTATTAGGCTTTGGACAAAGCCATAAGCTGACTCCTAAAGCTGGTTAGATTAGTAACTGGCAAAAGCAAGAGACTCTCACAGTGGAGACCTGCTCCATTGACTGTGGGTCAGCTAGACCGTACGTACCCATGGTGTGTGGCAGACTGGTAAAGGTGAGTTTGGCTTTCTTCTAGGTTGTTGCGTTGGACGTGGCCGCGAAGTGGCCGTGGGGTGGCCGTGGGGCCCGGCAATGGGTGCAAAACGAGAGCTTGAGGGCAGAAAGGGGACGGCAGTACAACCATTGAGCTGTAGACTTGTAGGATCTCATGAGCTAATAGCTGTGCCGGTCAGAGAATTATTTAGATAAGTACAAATCCCTAGCAGGACAAAAGCTAGCCGGACAAATCTCTAGCAGGATGTCATTTACTATACACCTAGTACTTGGCAGGAATCACATCAACCCCTTCCACGGCTTCATTGTTAACAAACCAAGAAACATCCAAATCTAAATTGTTAACCATCCTTGATGGCAATTCAGATGCAGAGTCTCCAAAAATTTGCTTAAGAATTGGAGCTTTACCAGCACCTTCAGCTACAAATGATAAAGCCGTGGCATTCTCTAATAATGGGAAAGTAAAAGTAATTCTTCTTGGTGGTGGTTTTGGTGAATCCTTAATATAAGCAATCAATTTAGACCGTTCGTTTAAAAGTTCATGTCCTGGAAATAATGAACAAGTGTGTCCATCAGGTCCACATCCTAATAATACTAAATCAATTTTTTTATCTTGTGGTAATTTAGCTTCATAATCTTGAGTAATCTTAAGATCTTGATCGATATTAGCTCCTTCAACTTGTCCGTCTTTCCCGGTAAGTAATGATTCATCAATTGATACAACCTTTGGTTTATCACTACCCTTTGGTAATTGTTCAACTACCAGTTGAATGAATAATCCACAATTAGAATCTTCATGGCTAATAGGAACCAATCTTTCATCACTAAAATAAACTTCCCATTTACCCCATTGAATTTCAGAAGCCACTTCTTCGTTACTAATCAATGCTCTTCTTAAAGCCTTACCTAATGATCCTCCAGAAACTGCGATTTTGAACACTCCTTTTGCAGCAATGGCTTGGTTTTGAAGCTTTAAAACGTGTCTTCCAAGAGCTTTGGCCACGTCAGTTGACTCTTCGTATGCGTAGACTTTAGCACCCATGTTGTAAGTTTGGAATTGTAATTGCTTGTGGTGTGAAAAGTGATTGCTTGGAGGTCTGGTTGAATCTTGAGATCCCATCCGCACCGGAACGGGCTGAACGACATTCATGTCGGGGCCAATAGATCGTTATATCATTTACCTAATAAGGTCCTATACTTCTATACTTTATACTCCTATACTTTAGCTTATGATTCTAAATAATGAGCATACTCGGGGGCTTCTTTAATCTTGTTATTGAAAAACTTTTCTAGTTTAGTAGCATTCTTATAATAAGTAGTAGATTCTGCGTTATAAGCACGACAATTATTAAAGATTAATCTGGCATCATAAAGGAATTGGTCAAATGATTCATATTTATCATTTTCTAGTTTTTGTTCCATGGTACCTAAATCCATTGGTTCTTTAATAACATCATAATAATCCCCGACTTCTTCTTTATTAACAGCCACGGCGAATGGCCAAGCTGATGGATGATTAGTTAATTCTGATAATAATGTTACCATGAAATTATAATGAGGACCTCTCTTGGGTTTTTGAGCTAACTTATCCATTTCTTCCAGCCATCCAGAATCTAATAACCCAGGAATATCATTAGGGTTTAACACGGCAGATTTGTTGGTTTTAAATATTTGTAATCCAGGTCTAACTACATTAGATTGAGACCGTTCTTTAATTTTCTTTTCAATAGCTGCTCTTTGTAGTAAAAGAATTTTCCCCAGATCCAAATACCTTAATATTGAAGGAAGCATTTCACATTGCATTAATGTTCCCCCTTCATAATCTTTAATATATCCCATCCATACCGATTTATCTAGAGAGATTTCTTTAGTAAATCCTTGTTTCTTGAAATATCCAATAGCATAATTATCAGCATAGGTCAAGAAATATTTAACAGGGGATGTGGCTCGTACATAATCCTTTATATGATTCATTAAATGAGCCCCATATCCTCGAACTTGTTCAGTAGACAGAATAGCACAAAACACAATCTCAGCAAATTGTCGATTATTAAATGGCCGGTAGGTTATTCCTCCCACCACCGTCAATGGTTTCCGAACCACTGCCATTGATAAATGGGATCGGTCATAAACTAATCTAGCAATATACTCTCGTGGCATCTTAGGTAATTGTTTCTGGAAAATATTCTTTAATCCGGTTAATACCATCAAGTTTTCTCGAGTATTATCATTATTCACAACTCTAAACTCGATTTTGCCCTCTCTCTCCTCTATAACTGAAGGTCTTTCTTTGAACGAATACTCAATGCCATCAAATTTAAAGGTGGTGATTCGTTTTCGTTCCTCGGCTGCCTCGTCCTCTTCATCATCATCGTCGTTGTCGTTGTCGTTGTCGTTGTCATTATCGTTGTCGTTATCATTATTTTCACCATCTTCAGTAACACCATCTTCACCATCTTCACCATTGTTGTTGTCGTTATCAACCGTGTCTGTGTTAGCTTTATCATCTTCACTGGCCTCCTCCACCGCCTGTGCCAGTGGCCCCAATGCCTTAGCATCCTTCTCTCTTTCTACTAACGGAGTATCGTCCTTGTCGTCTGTCTGTGGAGTCTCTTCCTTATCGTTTCCATTGTCGTGTTCTTCACTGTTCCCGTCGGGGTCTGATTGTTCCACTTCTCGCTTGACAACTCCGCCATTCGCTTTGGATCTTTTATCCTGACGACTTCCACCGCTCACTTCTTGCCTAGCAGCATGCCTCTTCCTGTCAACCATATTTCCCAGTAATAGATAAATCGCCTGTTAGTCGTCCAACAAGTCGTTCAACTCCAGTGGTTGCAGGCGCGCGCACCACTGGCACTGACTGTAGTGCAATTGTCTGCACACCCCGAAGAGATGAGCCTGATGAGAGCGCAGAAGCAGAATTTTTTTTATTACTAACACTATTAGTTAAAATTAATCAGGATGTCAAACTACACCCAGCTTGATAATCCAGCAGGTGGGACTCAGGGTACGGCCACGGTGTTGTGTTGTAACTGTGGAGTCCCCATGGATGGATCTACCGGAATGGTAATGTGTTATGATTGTATTAAATTGACAGTAGATATCACCCAAGGGATCCCTAGAGAATCAAATATTTCCTTTTGTAGAAACTGTGAACGGTATTTACAACCACCTAACCAGTGGGTTAGAGCCGAGTTAGAATCTCGAGAATTATTGGCTCTTTGTTTAAAAAGATTAAAGGGTCTTAATAAGGTTAGATTAACTGATGCTTCCTTCATTTGGACAGAACCTCATTCCCGTCGGATTAGACTTAAAGTTACGGTTCAAGGAGAAGCCATGACAAATACTATTGTACAACAAACGTTTGAGGTTGAGTATGTGGTTATTGCCGTTCAATGTCCTGATTGTGCTAGATCTTATACTCCTAATACTTGGAGAGCTGCCGTACAAATTAGACAAAAAGTACCACATAAAAAGACTTTTTTATATTTGGAACAATTAATTTTAAAACATAATGCTCATCAAGATACTGTATCAATTCAAGAAACTCCTGATGGATTAGATTTTTTTTACTCTCAAAAAAATCATGCTGCTAAAATGATTGATTTTTTATCAGCTGTTACACCAATAAAACATAAAAAATCTGAAGAATTAATTAGTCAAGATATTCATAGTGGATCCAATACTTATAAATTTTCATTTTCAGTTGAAATTGCTCCTATTTGTAGAGATGATTTAGTGGTATTGCCTAAAAAATTGGCAAATTCTTTAGGAAGTATTACTAGAGTAGTATTATGTTCAAAAGTTAGTAATATGATTCATTTTATTGATCCATTAACTTTACAATCAGCTGATTTACAAGCTCAAGTATATTGGAGATCTCCATTTCCAAGTTTACTTAATGCTACTCAATTAATTGAATTTGTAGTATTGGATGTGGAACCAACTGGTGATGTTAAGGGTAAAAATGTATTGGCTGATATAACTGTATGTAGAGAAAGTGATTTGGGAGTTAATGATAATTCTTATTATATCAGATCTCATTTGGGAGCAATTTTACATCCTGGTGATTCTTGTCTTGGTTACTTTTTAACTAATACCAATATTAATTCTGATTTATTTGATTCATTAGATACTGATAATATTCCTGAAGTAATACTAGTTAAGAAACATTATGCTAGAAAATCAAGAAAATCCAAGAATAGAAAATGGAAATTAAAGAGAATGGCTAGAGAACATAGTGAACTTGGTGGTAATGAAGATTCTAGACAAGCTAGACAAGAACAAGAAAGAGCTGAAAAAGATTATGAGACCTTCTTACAAGAATTAGAAGAAGATGAAGAAATGAGAAATGCCATCAACTTATATAAAGCTAATAATGTTCCCCCTCGTATTGACGAAGAAGAAAGTGAAATGGCTGATGAAGATGATGCTCCTCAAATTAATGTAGATGAATTATTAGATGAATTGGATGATATGAATCTAGATGATAATCAGTAGACTACAAATATTCAAAGGTCTTTTGGTTCTAGCATTTAATGTACATTATGTATAAAAATATATACCATGGTTATGTATTAAATCTCGCTTTTATTATTATATCTTGGTGATGAGGTGCGGATAATTTCTTATCTAGTGGTTCCACTGCTACTTTGTAGTACTCACAGACTTACTTTGTACTTCAACATTATGACATCTACTCCCAAAGATCCATCACAGTTGCCTTTGCCTTCGTACAAAGTAGTGATATTGGGCGACTCGTCAGTCGGGAAGACCTCGTTGGTCCACAGATTTACCACTAATGAATTCGATACCAACTTAGCCAACACTATTGGTGCTGCATTTATCACCAAAGATTATAAGTCACCAACCAGGGATAGGAATCTAAGGTTTGAGATATGGGATACCGCTGGACAAGAAAGATATAGATCGTTAACTCCCATGTATTATAGAAACTCCAAGGTGGCATTGATATGCTATGATTTAACCAATGTAGAATACAGTTTCTCCAAGGGAAAGTATTGGATTGATCAACTCAAATTGAACAATGAAAGTGCCAATGAAAATGAAATCAAGCTCATATTGGTGGGAACCAAATTTGACTTGGTAGAATCTGGTAATAGTGTAGTTGTTGAAGACTTTAAAGAGGAAAATCCAAATATTAAACTGTTTATAACCAGTTCCAAAACGGGCCATGGAATCACCGATATTTTTGATTTTGTAATTGATCAAATCCCTGATGAATTCTTTGATGATCATTATACAAAGTTGAGAGAGGAAGCTGAAACCAATTCTAAAAGTAACAGTATTAACTTTCTCAATAATCAATTCACTTCTACTAATAACAGTTCTTGTTGCTAACTGATCTAACCGGTTTTAGACAATATGTACAATAACCTATATACATTATCTAATTGCTAATTTACAGTCGTCTATATTGTGATTATAACTCCAATCCTTTTTGCCTCCAATAGTCTCTCTTCTTCTCTTTATCTACACTGGTTTTGGATGGTTTGGAAATGGATTCTTCTTCTTCTGCTTCCTTAATGTCATTACTATCGGTGTCTGAATCATTGTCTTCATTCAACGATATAAAATCTGATACTTTCTTGTTGAGGTTTGGTTTTGAACTTGGTGGTTCAGGAAGTGAAGGGACATCATCATTTGTAAAATTATCTTCGTCACTATCTACACTGACATCAGAATAATATTTGGGTGCCACCACTACATCATCACCATCCTTAGATACATCGATATCATTATTATTGTCTTCGACTTCATCAGTATGTTTTATTAATGCATGATTTTTAACCAAACTTCTATCATCGTTGAAATCTCTTTCCTTTCCTCGAAATTTAATTATATCTCCCAAGATCAGTTGTCCGATTCTATTCTTGTAGGAAGCTGCATGAAGACTATAGCATTTATCAATTAATAATTGATATGCTCCTCCAAAGGCTTTTTTGATGTCCCTTAGATTATACGATGATCTAGTTATATTATTCAATGGATCAGCAGGATCTTGTACCACTATTGAAAATGGGTTTTTCCCGGCTACTAATTCATGATGTTTTGATTTCTTCAAATATTTCGGTAAATCTGTTTCTGGGTCAATAGCGATCACCAAGTTGTCATAAGAGAAATTCCTTCCATACAATTCAAAAAATTCAATCAATAAAGACCCTAAATTATCTAGTATAGACATGTTATTGGTAGAAATTCTTGGATGTAACTTAAGGAAATGATAACATAATATGATGGTCGAGTAACCTCCTAATCCTCCAACATGAACGTTATTCAATTTTCGACTCCTTAAAAACTGCTTGACCACTAACACAATTTCTCTCAATCCGGCGGTTGATGCTAGCCATTTCCGTATTCTTTTGGCAGCTTCTAATCCATTCGTTCTTTCAAATGAAATATCAATATTTAAATTGGTTTTTGGATCTGTAAACTTTATAATAGGTACTTTGGCCCCAGCAATCACTTCTATTTCTTTGGCTAATTTCCTTTGTCTTAGAAAAGATGACAACTGATACAATTTTTGTCTGTTTTCACAATCACCTTTTGGAGATATTACAACCATATCAATATCTGATCCTGGAAGATAAAGATCAGTAGCACAAGATCCAAAAACATGAGCTTCAGCCCCGGGCCAACATACCCTGATTTGTTCCTTCAAGGTCTTCACCACCAGATTTCTAGCCATAATTTCTTCTTTGGAAGGAGAAATATAATTGACAAAGTCCTTCATTTCCATGGTCAACCAGTCAGCCACCTCTTTTTGTTCGGAATGATCATGTGCTTTTATCCAAGGGTACAATGAAGTGGGCAATAAATTATTCACTTGTCTACCCTCATCATTACTAATAACCCCGTCGTCAGAGTATTCTTCGTCATTATCACCATGCTCATCTTCAGAAGATGCAAACCCAAACCCAATGAAGTCTGTATTCCCACTCAACTCATTCTCACCAACCTTTCTCTTCTTGGAAGGGTTCTGCTCTTCGTCACTACCATCATCATCGCCCTCATCATCACTATTATCATCTATATTACTCTCAGCACCTTTGGCCCCTTCTGTATCTGACTCTATAAGTATGTCATCGCTCTCGTCTGCCGTCTCATTATCACCTTCAGAACCATCATCGCTCCTGTTATCGTCGTCGTCTAGTATAATATCGTGACCCTTATTACTCCCGTCATGGTCGTATATGATATCGGAATCAGAATTGCTTTCCTCTGGTAAGGCATTGTATTTGTTATTAGCTCGTATTAGATTGGCTTTGTTCCGCTTATTGTTTGATGATTTTCCTTTGGCTGCAGGCTTACTGTTCTTGCTCAGGTTGGTCTTACTGTTCTTGTTGGTTCTTGGGGCCCCCTTGGTACTGGCCCTGCTCTTTGTGGGCTCCCGCTTCCGCTTATTACTGGGCATGTTCCCACTAGTTGTCTGTTGTAGAGCTTCTAATTGAAGAAAAAATTTCCTCAGAGCGCAGGGAAAAATGATTGCAAAAAAAAAAAAATAAAATGCGTTGATGCTTTATATATTTACATTAAGCCATAAGTTATAGCTATTTACTCTGTTTCATCTCCAACATGAATGACAAAAGCTTTGTGTCTATGTCATTCTTTTCGACACTCGATAATTGCTTCATGTCCTCCTGCTTGATCTCGTCAATTATCCTGAATAACTGTTGTACTTTACTCTCAGTACACGGTTGAGTAGAATTCATGGTAACAACATCACTGGCGCCACTGGACTCCAGTTGGGGCTCAGGGATATTTTGAAGAACTTCCTGGGTATCGTTGAAACTTTTCGGGCTAGGTTCGGGGACTTGAACCTGAACCTCGGGTGTAGAATCTCTGCTGTAGCTAGACATGGAACCAAGTTTTCTCCGTTTAGAAGAATCAAACCCTATTGAACTTTCATCAATTGACCGTTTTGTCACGTAATTGTGTTTGTTCTGAGCAAGGTCGCTTACTTCTTTAGTAGTAAGACTTCGAGTGACTTCTTGTTCTGAAGCCATGATGTCATCATCATTGAGTTCAGAACTATTTCCAATATCCAGTGAGAAGGTACTGTCTGGGACGTCAGAATCTTCTTCATCGGACAGAAATGGGTTTTTCGAGTCTGAGTTATCATTTCCATTATTATCATTCTGTCTGTGGATGTTCCTGGATGTTTCTTCCTTCAAAAGGGGTAATTTATCCTCGCATGTAGTTGCTATTGAGCTTGCATCAAAGTTAAACCTATGACAAGTGACAAGAAATTGGTCTAATAAAACAAAGCTTCCAGTCTCTTTTAATTTAGTAAGGTATTTCCTGAAAATACTTTTAAACTCAAATTCGAAGTATCCATTCAATGCTTGAAATTTCTTCATTATTGCTTTTCTAATATTGAATAGTTCAAGGTCCAACCTGTTGTCAACCAAAAATCTGACGAGGTGGAGAAAGATATCATCTTTGTCGAATCTTAATAATATCAAATTGAATGCCATTTGTTTCATATAATTATGAGGGGCATCATGGATTAATTGAATAAAATACTTGAATATTGGTAAAGACCATCTTTGCACTGCTATCATATTCAAGGCCAGTTCAAATCGTTTTTCATCCAAAAGTACAATATCTTGCACGACATTTTTAACGACAGAACTATAATGTTCAGTCAAATCTTGAAATAACTTCCCTGCAACACTTAATTCAGCTTCTGAATGAATTGAAATCTTACAATTCTTCAATTTGCTTTCTAAAAATCCTGGGAATTCTTTCTTGATGTCAGTCTTGCTTAAAGAGTATACTAATGGTAGGCATCTATAGCTATCGACACTGCAAAATAATTTAGTCAATGCGATAGGAACATTATTCAATGGCAGAGAAACAATTTTGGAGCAGACAATATATAGGAAATCAAATTCATTAGGATCATCTTTGTTGATCACAACCAAATTTTCAAGTCCAAAAGTTTCATGAGCATTAATGAAGGCTTTAATAATATGTTCTTCTGTCAATAAAGAATTCTTCTCGAACAAATCTCCCATCATATTGCAAATTTCATTCTTTACTCTAATGCTAATTTCTGAACTGCTTCCATCTTTAGCAAGGTGGGGTTTCACTAAATTACAATAAGCCGATATTAATGACAACTTCAATCCTACCTTAATATGATTCAGGCAAACAATTAAGTTGATAAGTTTAAGAACTCGGTCGTAATTTTCATAAGCCCATCTTGAATTTATTGAATTGATTTCGTTAATAGAAATAGGATCATTTGAAAGGCATCTTATTGAAAGAAACTTGCTATCATCTACACTCATGTTCTTTCTCATCAATCGAATTAATAACTTGGTTCCGAGAAAAGGTATCTGTTTCAACGGAGTATCGCTGAAGTAAAACAAGTGATAGCAAGGCTCAATGATCCGATCCCAATAAATTTTGAAAAACTCATCGTTCTTGAAGGTTTGTGGATTAATCAAGTTATAGAATATGGATAATATTCCGCTATCAACGACCTCAACCACATCATTTTGCAATGAACATAAACTCAACGAAGATAATAATGTGAATAACAAGTTTATCTTGGACTCTAACTTTTCAGATAACTTATAACTCGAAGCACCATTGAACGTGATTTCTTTAGCCTTCAAAGGTAATGATAAAGAGTCCAAATCTGAGATACAAAGGTTGTATATCACAGCCTTCCATGCAGATATAGTAATGGTCTGGGCCTCTGGTTCGTTAATTGCCAAGCACGATCTATAAGTATTTATCCACAGATCAATTCTTGACCATTTATCAAACCCCTTTTCCTTATCACAGACAAGAAGAGATATTCCAACCCATATATCCATGGCTGTCTTATAATTCTTCATTGATATCAAGTCATGGATTGTGGACGTAACAACATCAAAGACCACGGGATCGATTTCATCCTTAAAAGCTAATTCTACATAAAAATCACCGGAAAAAGACCTGATGGATGATGAAATCTGTTTATCAAGACACTGCTGAACCATGAGTTTAACATCTCGATTCTTTAAATAAACTCTAGATATCTCCAAGAGGGAAATTATTGCAGATCCCATGACCTTGGAATATAAGGGAGAGTTCAAATCACATAAATTTATCAAGAATGGTTCAAACCAATGCTTAAAGTTGTTACACATCATTTGGGGAAAATTTTGAACCAAATTTTTTAATGCAATGAATTTTTCACATATTAATGATGTACTAGGGAAATTTTTCATATTCAAAATAGCAAATAAAATATGCTCTGGGATATCTGCATTAGGTCCACTATTAAATAAAATCTTCTTTTTATGGATCCCAAACTTATACTCTTTGAGAATGCTAATATATGGAGTGATTAAAGATTTGGAAATGGTTGGTTTCACTATCATGGAACAAGAATGCATATAAAACCATCTGATATCTTCAAGTGGGAGACAATTATTCAAGTCTGTATCTGACATTAAAGCCGATATGCATTTTAGAGCCTGACTTATAATCCTGATGGAGAATGGATTTCCCTTCTTTAATACCGGACTATTCTCTTTGTCTTCTTCATTGAATACTTGGGATTCTATGGCAGAGATATCTCTTTGGATTAGTCCAGACAAAGTGGATAAATAATTACCTTCGAGAGGAAGATTCTTTTGGTTCGTTGGCTTTAATGGAGAAGAACTTCTTGATGAATACAGGGCTAAGATGGATAAAATTAAGTCCAGAGAATTATTCTTCAAGTTATAATTTAATGAGGCGTATACCTCGAACCTTCTACCAAACTCCCTATCCTTTAAAACTGTAATACTTCCAAGTAGTAATCTTTCCAATAATGAAGATCCTGGAGGTAACTGAATAATGGTTCCCTCAGACCAAAAGCTGGCTCTATGAGGAAAAAAATTGTTATGATTAAATGAATTTTCCTGGATGATAAGTTCTGTCAGAGTGTCATCTTTAACACCAGACTTCAATATTGACTTCTTTGGTGCAGTAGAAAATGATGATGTGGTTGGTTTAGATACTTGATTGGGTGATAAACTAACTTCGCTAGCTAGATCGTCTGAAAATGCTACCGACTTCTTTGTCTTTACAGGGGAAGAACATATAGTATCGCTGTTGTTCTCAAGTTCATCACCACCATTATTTATCGTGGAGGAACTGTCATTTCTTGTCAATGCATTATGTTCTTCAATGTCATTATGATTATCATTATCGTCATTACTATCATGGTTGTTGTGATCATTACTTTCAATTATACCATTATTGACCTCTCTTTTTATAGGTGATGAGCTTAATTCATCCATTTGAATGTTCCCGTCCGAAAGTATCATGTCGTTACTGATTGGCATCAAAGCATTGTTTTCAGGGTTGTGGTCCACGTTATCCACCTGAGACTCCTGGAATGATTCTGGTACTGCGTTTTGTTCTGGTGTTGGATTTGTCCCTTTTCTTGGAGTATTTTTGGTCAATTGACTGTTATCTTGGGGGTTGGATGGGTCTTGGTCCTCTCCAGCACTTACAGCTGGTGGAGAATGCAGCCTTTTCCTTTGCCGAGATCTAGTTCTCCGCTTGGGAGGAGACTTCTTGACTTCATTGGCCCCTTTACGGTTTCTAGGGCCTTTACTCATAATTACCAGGATCACAAGGGAGTAATTCAAACAGGTTAGCAGTAGAAACTTGACTTCGGTTGATGCAAATTTTAAAGCGATTACAGCTGGTTTCGCGTACGCGTTTTCTTACTTTCGTGAATGTACATTTACTACGTAGGTTTATACAAGATGTGTTAATTTCATACCGTTATGAGGCGCGCGTGGGCCAAGGGTTGGGCCAAGGACTGGGCCTAGGGTTCTGGACCGGGCGGGCCATGCACAGTATATCACTGGTTTCTATAACCCGGTTAAGAGTGTTAAGTTTTGGGTCTTTTGGACACTGGTTGTTCGTCACTGTCTTCATGATTCCCAACTTCATTCTCATTGGTGCCATTTGACTTCTCTTCGGTACCGTTATTCTCCTGCTTGGTCTGTTCTGTCTCTGCTTTGGTCTCTTCTGTCTCTTCTTTGGCCCCTTCAGTCTCCTGCCTTGTCTCCTGCTCCTGTCCCAACACCAGATTATTTAATATGGTTCCAAATTCCAACCACTGGTGGTTCCTCTTTTGACGGAACTGTTTCCATAATCTGATATTTCTCAAATCAGGGTTTGATTCTTCATAATCCATGGTATCCCCATTCGTCATGTCATCGTAATGCTTTATGTGAATGTTCTCTAATCCCCTAATACCCTTCATTCTTCTAGATAATTGAGGAGTAGCATAGACATTGAAGTATTTCTTTTCTTTCAATGGGAACAAAGATTCATATGTAGATAAAGTGTCCAGTAATTCCTCCTGTGGTAGATTTTTGTTCGATAATAATGGTTGATTAGTTTTGGGATCCTTACCGTATAAAAGCCACTGCCACCAATGTTTCTCTACAGCTGCTATATGCTGTAATAAAAAGGAGTAAGAAGAATCGACATCACGAAGGTCTTTCACCATTTGTTTTTTGAGTGTGAAGAAGTTCTTAGCAGCCACATCATTGGTGGATTCATCAACTATATGCTTGACATTTGAAGGATAATCTTTTAAAAGATCTCTTTTAAAGGTGGTCGATAACTCAGCAAAAAAGCATGAAATTAAGTATATTTGAACCAAAAATATTTGTCTGAAATCATGATCTTCGAATAATTCATGGAAAAATTCTTGATCATCATTTATTTCTTTGTCTAGAGTAGCAGGGTTTTTATTAAACACACTAATCCAATATAATTCCGGGAAATATAATTTTTCATTATACTTCTTGGTCAAATATTCAGCATTTTCTTTTGAATAAACTTCCTTGACAGCAAATTTATCTACATGGATATTACTTAGATAATCGAGCTCCATAGGTAATAGTTTATCACAAACTCTGAAAAATGTGAATGATAAATCTTTCAATTGTCTATTCCTAGCGGGTTTCATGTAGGCGTAAGGGTCCCTGAATAATTTCAAACAGTCTAATATATCAATCACAAAATTATCTCTCTTTCTAGATAAAGAAGCTTCGGGGATTCTTCTATTAGAAGTAGCAAAATATCGATTTAATCCAGTATTATCTTCCATATTAAGTATTCTATTAATAACCAATCTAATTCTGGCTTGTAATTGATCATTGAATGTATCTTTTTTATAGGTATTCACCCCATAATAATCCTTTTGGTAATATTTATCTGTTAATGGATTACATATTTCTAATAAAGCCATTCTATCTCCAGTAGAATCCTTATTGAACATAAGGTTTTCAATAATCTCTATTCTAGTTTCCAAATAAAACCAATATAATTCTAAATATTTGGTGTCTACCGTAAGAAATAATTGTAAGATCGATGAAAGGACATGATAAAAGATCTTTTTGAATCCTTGGGTGCTGGTAGTATAACCAATTATATAATCCAATGTTACACAAAGCTTGTCACAAATTACAATGAAAAATTTAGGTACCTTGAATCCTTTCACCTTCAAAAACTCTTCCAGACTACCTTTATTCTCTGAATGCTCGAACTCCTTACACTGGTCAACAAACTGATCAAGATATTTGTCAACTACATTCGCAAATGATCGCAAGTAAACAAAGTCTTTCACCCGTTGATCGATTTGTTCATTATAGGAATTGCATTCTTTCTCTATATCCTTATCTGCTTCGTGGCCATTGGTTTCTTGATTGTCAGAATCTCGATCAGGAACTTGAATTCGATAATCAACTTCAAAGTTGAACTCTTTTTCAGCACCAGAGAACGAGTGATTCAACTGGTTAAAATCAAGACTATTGAACAAATAATTGAATCCAGCATCATTGGAGAATTCATGGGACTCCACCAACTGAATTATAGAAGAAGTAACCTGGTCAATAGGTCCCCTTAATTTGGTTCGGCTGTCCATCTTGTGTATCGTTGACCACAGTTTCGGTGCGAGTTGCAGAGATCCACCCCAGCAGATTCGATGCGAAAGACAGAAATAATTTGCAGCATAATGTTGGACCAATGTGCTGTAGAGGGTGCTACTATATTACAACACAAGAGCTATAATAAAATGTTCTGCTTGTGTAATACGTTGTCTAGTATGCTGTCTATTAAAGTGCCTATATGATTCTTCTTATCTATATATCAAAATTCTTCGACCTGCTTTTCTTTTTGTCACTAATCTTCTTCTTATTGAATAGTCTCTTTTCCTTACTTTGCTCCTTGAGCTCCTGCCATTTCCTTTTATCTTCTTCTGACATTTCTTCTTCAAAGTATGTTTTGGTCCTTATTTCCTGTAAAAGCTTATTGAAACATTTTTCCGTATTAACGTCCCGGTTACGTGACCCGTCACTTTGGATCAATATTCCTCCACTTCTTGTTTCATATCGAATCTTTTTTGTCTCTAGCTGCAGCCTTATAGCTTTTGGAATCCAGTAACAAAACTGTGGATTCAACCATCTATCAGGGGATAATGAAACCGTGGCCTTGGAAGAGGTCTTATTGACCTTCTGCCCTCCAGGACCTGATGCTCTGCTGAAGGTTATTTCGAATTCTTTGGTGGGGATTTTTTTGGTGCTAAAGCTTTGAAGCCAATGTTTAGCTACCTCTATATCTTGTTGTGCGGTTCCTTGTGTCGAGTAAGTTCTGATACCTAGGATATGGGGCCTTGTGAAAGCAGTTGCAAGGAGCCGGGGTCGTACAATCATCATAGTTCTAACGTATTTGAAAGAGATTTTTTTGTTTTGGCTGCGACAAAAGTAGCAGCTAAAAGGAGGAAAAAGCAGCAGCTCAAAGCAGCAAAACGCAGCAATAGAAGGATTGATTCAAATCAAATATATATTCTGCAGTGCAGTATAGATACATATAAACATATAGACCTATATAAAATCATCCAATTAAGCCTGTTCCAATACTTTAGCTGCTTCAGATACATCAATGGAAGTATTACCAGGCTCCACAAATGCTTGCTTAACTACCCCATCATCTACCAAAAGAGCAAACCTTTTTGATCTGGCATTACCAAAAAACTTGGAAGCATCAAATTTCAAGTCCAAGGCATCAACAAAATCACCCTTTGGATCAGCTAAAAATTTGACAGCTTCATTAGAAATTGAATGTTCAGATAATAAAGCAGCCCAAGCGTCCATGACAAACACATCATTGACAGATACTATAAACATTTTGGTATAGCCTTTTTCATTGAAAGCTCTCAAGTTTCTTAAGTACCCTGGAACATGTGTTTTAGTACATCCTCCCGAGAAAGCTCCTGGAACTCCTACAATGACCCCCTTTTGGCCCTTAAGCTCATCAGAAATACTAATCTCATTAGTAGGAGTTTCATGAAACAATGGCACTTGAGGAAGCTTATCACCAGCCTTTACCCACAAGGGAGATGAGGTTCTGAAGTTACGGGTGAATTGAGTTCTTAATTGAGTTCTTAATTGAGTTCTTAACATTATTTGATATGAAGATATTCCCAATCAAAAAGAATGGTTTAAATAATCTGTCAAACTTGCTTTCAGATCTAATGGCCGCACCCACCGGTGTTACCACTCAAGTCGCACTGGCATTGGGCCATTGTGGCATTGCGGACACAAGATATTCACCTATCACCAATGGGGAAGACAAAAGATAAAAAGGACGGGAGTTCGGATTCAGAAACATTATCCCGTAAGAAAGCATTGGAATTATATAAGAATACTATCAACTATAATGTCATAAGTAGATATGATCCTTCTGTCAAGAAACTTTTATACCATACCTCCTACTGTGTGATATACAAATTTGATGAGTTTAATGAACAATGGAATAAAACAGATTTTCAAGGAAGTTTATCGTTATATTTAAGAGGGTTCCAGGTCCCATCACAACCACCTGGATTTTATCCTACGTTATTGGATCTTCAAAATTTATTTTGTTATGGATTGATGCTATTGAATAGGACCAATCCTGAATGCTTTTCCATTGGATTGTTACCTAATAATGTCACCCAACACTATTTTCCTCAGGGAATTAACCATAATGGCATACTTAAGATGGATGTAGAGTTGAACGATACCTTGATAATCGTGAAGAATTTGCTTGGGGAGATTTATGGCCTCTGGGTATTCAATGAGGTCGATAGAATAAAGTTGTATAAGTTGTTAGAGTTTTGTATTACCAATGATTCTTCTAATTTGTAGGGTTATAATGTACATTAGCAGTAGTGGTGTGGTGGTGGTTAACGAGTGCCGTGGTACTGTAGTGGTATGCATTTGTAGTGGTATGCATTGTAGTGCTACTGGCCCTACTCGCCCGCCGTGCGGTACCACCCCAGGCCCATCGGACCTAGAGGTCGCACCCGCCTGGCCCTCTCATTCTCGCACTTAAAATTTTCTCAACACCGTTATTTGCAATTCAATAACCACGTCCTAATCAATCGCCCATTGGTGTCATAGTGGGTCTGCAAGTTGTCAATCAATTGGCTTTATTTTTAGAATTCATCATCTCCTTGACTCCATTTTGTCCGCCTAGATTCTTCGAATTCTGATCCCTTGATGAGTGACACAAAAGTCCCGAACCCCAGAATGAACGGGACGGTTGGGGGAACTGCACATATAAATGGTTCGAGTCCACAACAACAACAACAGCTACAGCTAATGAGGCAGCAGCAATTAAGACAACAACAGCTTCAACAACAGCAGCAGTTACAGCAATTAAAAGGAGCAGGAAGAAATTATGAGTTTGCAACTACATCGGAAGAAATCTTGAGGAAGTATGCAAAATATCCCCCATCTTTAACTTTCCATATTTATGAAAATCATTATAAGTTTAATAATTCTCAAGACTCCAATGTGATACCCAAGGATTCTCCAATGGCTAAAGATTTCTTGCATCATATTTTGAAAGAGGAGATTCCTATTGAGATGAGTGAATTGATTAAAGATTTCTCCATTAAGCCTTATGATGGGTGCCTTATTCTACAAGTATACGATCATCGTAATATGATCCCGGTTGCTTCTACAAATGCAAATTCAAGTCCAACTCAAAATCGGCCTAATTCCAATGCTTCCACTGGTAATTCTAACCAGGACTCCACTGGTGGTTCTAGTTCTAACCCCAATCAGGCTGCTTCTGGTTCTGAGTCCAATGCTAATAAAAGTGGTACCAGCGCCACTGGTGCCAGTGGAACTGGGGCTACTAGTGGTGATAAAACTGTTGTATCAAAGCCAAAGACGTATAGAACCTTATTAAGACCAACTCAGTTATCTTTATATTACGACTTGTTATATCATACTGATTCTGCTTTAACAAAGTTTACGGATCCATTATCTTTACAAATGGAATCTGAAATCCTCACGTTAACCAACAGAAAATTAGACTTGTCTGTACCGTTAAATCCATACTTGCAAGATGATACCCTTAAACCAGACCAGGAATATCCTAAAGCTGTTTGGGATAGTACCATAGATGATTATAAGTTGATTCATCTGCATAGAGATGAAGTTATCAAACCTTCTAGAAAATTACATCAAGAAGAAATGGTTTTACATAAATCATCTGAATATGAAGAAATTATGTTCTTGTTATCGAATAAGTATAAAAGAACAGATGATTCTGATAAAAAATTGGTCATTGTGGGAAACACTTCTTCTTTGGGTTCTGGTACTTCTAATACCAATGGATCTGCTACTACTTCTGGTACTGGTACTGGTGGTGTTGATGGTGGATCTGGTCCAGTTAATGAATTGGGTACTCCAGCAACTCCTGGTTCTAGATCTAAAGAAGGAACTATTGCGCCTGAAGTTAGAGCTAAGAAACCTGATATTATTCAAACAAAATCTGTGAATGGTGGCTCTACTGGTCTACCAACCACTGGTCAATTTATGAGGTTAAGATATATTGAAGATATTAGGAAGAGAAAAGAAGCTCAAAAACTTCAAAAGGATACAACTGTAGCTATCCAAGCTCAAAATAGAGGTATTAACACTATCAATCAAAATAATAATATTAATGGTCAGAGTCCTGAAAAGTTAATGACTGGTAATAGAGGATCAACTTCTAATAGTGCCACTCCACAATTAACACAACAGAATTTAACTAATAATCCTCAACAAAAGCTTCAAGTGGATCCTAGGAAGCAGCAACAAGTGATGCAAAAAACTCAAGCCATACGAAACCAACAACTTCAGAATCAACAGAGATTACAACAAACTCAACAAAGTCAACAGCAATTGCGTCAACAACAATTGCAACAACAGCAAAGACAACATGCCCAACAACAATTGGCAAATCAATCACAGCAACAAGCTCTGTTACAAGCTCAACAACAACAAATTAAACGTCAGAAGGTTTCCCCACAAACGGCCAACCAAGTACAACCACAACAGACTCAACAATTTGCTCATCCACAACAATCTCAATATCAGTCTCCATCTATGGGTAATGGCAATATAGGCTCTCATCCAAACTCTAATATGGGTACACCGGTAATGGGCAGAGCTGTTCCTAACCAAAGAATGCAACAATTGCAACAACAAATGCCAATGGGGAATCCATCACCACAATTATCACAAAATCAACTGCCTCAAATGCCACTGGCCGTTCCACAAGGTATGTCTCCTTCTGTTCCACAGAATATGGGGATGAATATGAATATGACAGGTCAAGGTATGCCACAAGGCATGTCACCAAATATGCCAGCTGGTCAACCGGGTCAAGGACAAGTTCCAGCCCATAACCAGGCACAAGCACAAGCTCAAAGGCAACAACAACAAAGACAACAGTTTGCTCAATTACAAGCACAACAAGCTAGAGCTAGACAGCAGGCCCAAACCCCACAAACTCAAGCATATAGACAAGCCCTTCAACAACAACAACAACAAATATTTCAAAACACATTAAACCCACAAGAACAACAGTTGTTTAAACAATTACAAGGAAGGATGAACACATTAGCAGTTATGGGTAATACCGGATTGGCACCTAACAAAACTCAACTTAACCCACAACAACAACAACAAGCATTGCAACAAGCTAAAACTATTCAACAACAATTGTTTCAAAAATTTCCTTTATATTTCCAAAGATTAAAACAATTACAACTACTTCAACAACAAAGACAAAGACAGTTACAACAACAAGCACAACAAAGACAAACACAACAAGTACCACCAGTGTCAGCACAACCACTGCCATCCTTATCACAACAACCAATGCCTCAACTGCTGCCTCAATTCAGTCCAGAGATGTCAATGATGAATCCGGGACAACTGCCTATGGCTCCTCAACAACAACTTCAACAACAATCTTTTATGGATTATAATAATGGTGTCAATGGTCAGGATAAAAAGAAGCGAACCTATCGAAAGAAGACATGATCTAAACTGTATAAATAACCTGTAATAATAAAATAGTCAAATAGTTGCCATATGTAGATTTAACATTATATATTAGCAAACAGAGACCCAATAATACCTAAATATAAAAAAATATAAACACCATACACAATTAGAACCAACCAAAATCACAACCTAAATAAAAAACAAATCAATACTGGTATCATAATAATCAAATTCCTGGGTACTGTAGAGTTTAAGTACTATCATCCGTGAAGGTAGACCCATAAGTACCTAAAATCACAATGGTAACAATGGCATAAAAAATAGCTTTAAGAACCTCCTTAATCAAGGTTCTCATACGAGAAGTAGTACCAGTAGATCCGGACACAGCATTTCCATAAACATAATAAACTACATCGTTTCCACCATTTCCATCTTCATAATCATCATAACCATCATCATCATCAGAGCAATAATCATAATCGGGGAATTCATCTTCATCATCATAGTTTTTATTATAGAATTCTCTTAATTCAGGACTAGCCATCAATTGGTCGTTTTGATCATCTACCAAATCACCATCAGAATCAAACTCCATAACAGATCCGTCACTTTCACTACAGGTATCATCATAAGTTTCTTCCAAGAGATTTTGATCAGTTCCTAGCATATAAGCAACAAGTGCATCCTCCCTTTGTTCCAAGAACAGTTCAGTTAAATCTCTCAAGCTTGGTTGGGAATAACAAACAAATAAATCAGGTTCACTTTCACCACTATAGTCGTCTTCACTTTCGCCGTCGTGGAATTCAAAGCTGGGATCTTGGCTCTCATCGTATTCATTAATGTAGTCAGGGATATTATCAACAGAATAATCGTCATCCTCATCTTTAAAGTGATAAAGAGACCTGTCACCATGCTCAGCCATGTATTGGTCGATGTCATCCTCCTGGTCTGCCACAGAGTCATCAACCACAGAATTACCATCAGCATGATCGTCCCTATCCTCGCCAACGTACTCAACATCAGAGTCCAGTTCTTCTTCCGAGCCCAGTTCTTCTGAGCCCAGTTCTTCTGAGCCCAGTTCTTCTGAGCCCAGTTCTTCCGAGCCCAGTCCTTCTGATCCCAGTCCTTCTTCTGAGCCCAGTTCTTCCTCCGATCCCAGTTCTTCTTCCGAGCCCAGTTCTTCTTCATCCTCAGAGCCATGAACTTCTTCGTTTACATCAGTCAGTCTTGTAACCTCAGGGGAACAACCACTACCAGAGGACTCACTGGGAACAACATAAGCAGCTGGTTCCTCGTTGGGGCCTGCTAACTCGATTGGGCCTGCTAACCCTAAATCATCAACCATTCCATCTTCACCGCCACTACAAATGACGTCTGGAGGGTCAAGACTGGTAAATGAAACCTTCAAATCATGACTATCTTGTTCCTCTTCAATCGATACTCTAAATCTAAGCAAAATTTTTGGATTTTTGAAATCTTCTAAACTCATTACATCCATATGTGATTTCACGGTTCTAATAGTTTCAAGTATTACAACTGATTTGACCATGATAAATCCAACGATATCACCGTTGTTCACCGGGTGCTCTGCCTTGGAAAAAAGAAGCACCTTATCGTTTACAACCGTACCAAAGCTAGAATTCAAGTCTTGGATGAATAACCTGCCGTTGATATTATTAAGCAGGGCATGGTCTCTAGATAATTGACCATGCTCAAACACAAGGTTATCTTGGGCAGGAATTCTGTCTTTGTCTTTGTTGGAAGCTCTGGTGATGAGCTTGTAATTGCCATTTCTGAGCACTATAGTTCTATTGTTGTCTTGTGTCATGGTACCCCTAATACTTTGTGGTTTGTAGGTGGTGGTGGTGGGATATCTATATGTACAAATCCCTTGATCCTTATCAGGGTGCGGGTCGTGTGGAGGCCATTAGGCCCTTTCATGTGTTGCAATGCTAGATGGTGTAGGTGGAAGAGTGGTGCCAGATGGGGCCAGGGACGAGGGTAGTGGGTCGGGTGACATACCAGCTGGTCGGCCACTACGGCGACTGTAGAGCAGAGAAGTTTTTAATGGATTAGGAAAGCATAGAGAGCATATAAAAAGGACCCACGGAAGGTATAACGAGATAGAATTAGGAAGCCATAGCTTCTACCGCGTAGCCACACCTGCCGGTCCATTCCCGCACCGTGCGGGTCCATTCCTCACTGTTCGGGTCTGTCTGGCTCCCACGCTCGCACCACCCGGTAGCCCTCACTGGCACCACATCGCCCTATCTTCTGCGCACACAACAAAAACAAAAGAAAAAAAATATACATAAATTAATTACAGATCCCCCGGGAATGTCAACAGCAGCAGCAGCTCCAGACCTTTGTCATCGATGTGGTACCGGTAGATTGGTGGCGGACATGGCCACCAACTCTGGAAATCTTACTTGTAATTCTTGTGGACGTGTGGCCTATGAAAACCCTATGGTTAGTGAAGTTCAATTCGGAGAAACATCAGCTGGTGGGGCAGTTGTTCAGGGTCAAATGGTTGGGGCCGGACAGGCTAGAGCTCCAATCCATGGTCGTCAGAATGCTATGGAATCAAGAGAACAAACTTTGAATAACGCTAGAAGGAATATTCGTGATTTGGCAGCCGCTTTACGAATCCCTGATTATATTTGTGAATCAGCTTGTGGATGGTTTGAAATCGCCTTGAATCATAATTTCGTTCAAGGGAGAAGATCTCAGAATGTTTTGGCTGCTTGTTTATATATTGCTTGTAGAAAGGAAAGAACTCATCATATGTTGATTGACTTTAGTTCTAAATTACAACTTTCGGTATTTTCTTTAGGGGCTACATTTTTAAAAATGGTTAGAACTTTGAATATCATTAAATTACCATTGGCTGATCCTTCTATATTTATAGCTCATTTTGCTGAAAAATTGGATTTTGATCGGGAACGGAAAAATGGGAAAATAAAAGTCATTAAAGATGCTTTACAACTTGCTAAAAGAATGTCAGATGATTCTATTCATGAAGGAAGAAGACCTGCTGGTATAGCTGGTGCTTGTGTTTTAATTGCTGCTAGAATGAATGGATTTAGAAGAAGTCATACTGAGATTGTTTCAGTGGCTCATGTTTCAGAAGATACTATCCAAACTAGATTAAAAGAGTTTAGTAATACTACTTCAGGTGATGTCCCCGTTCATGAATTCAGAAAATCCTCTTCTAAATTTACCCCTACAGAACCCCCTTCTTTGATCAAAAATAAGGTCAGAGAAGCCAGACTTAAAGAGACCATCAGAGCACGTAAAGAAGAATTGAAATCATTAAAAGAAAATAATTTTCAATCTGTTGAAAAGCATTTTTCCCCTCCTCCATCTTCTTCTAATAGATTGCAAGGTTTATCTAATTCAGGTCGTCTTTCTTCTATAACCAAACGCAAGAATCCTTCGATAATCAAAAGACCAAAAAAGTCTACCTCAACAACAGATCCAGTACCGAATACTCCAACTGATTTAACAAATCGTCGACATCTGATTCGTCTTCAATCAGTTAATACCTCTTCATATGACTATCATCCAAGTCAAACATCACTGAATATAAGAGGTAACCAAGAAGAAAGTAACAACAATAATGATATCGTTAGTGGTGAAGATTTAATCGTTGATAATAATCCTGAAGATGTTGAAGAAATGGAACCATCCCAAACCTCACCAACTATGGTTAGAAAAACCCATGAATCCATTGTTTCAGAATTAGATTTTGGGGGATTTTCTCCTGAAGCCCTTCAAAAAGATATTGCTTTGTATGAAAAACTTTATACTGAAGATCCTAGCAGGACTCTTTACGTGGTTCCATCTGAAGATATTGATGCTAAATTAAGAGCTGAAAAGAATAGGCCTAGAAATTTAGCAAAAGCTTTACCTAATTCTCAATATTATTTGGATAAGATATCATCTTCTGAAAATATTGAAGATGTAGAAATAACCGATGATGAATGGTCAGCATATTTAAATGATGAAAAGGATTTCAAAAAGAAGGAAACTGCATGGATTTCCATGAACCATGAATATTTGCTAGAACAAGAAAAGAAACGGTTAAAACTTGAAACTGATGAATTAGCTGGTAATACTTCATCTCAACGGAAGAAATCTCGTACCAACAAGCATATTGAAGGAGTCGATGTTGGTCAAATGGGAATATCTGAAGCTCTTGAAACTGTAGGGGAAGAATCTCTTACGGCTGCCGAAAGTGTTCAAAGAATGCTTAAGAAGAAACCAGTTCAATTTTCAAAGAAGATTAATTATGACCAATTACCTGGTCTTTTTCATATGTAGTATAAATAAAGTTTATTAGACGAATAAATAGTAACGATCACGTGATGCGAATGGTTGCAAAATGCTCTGGCACCATAAACAGAACCAAACAAAACCTCCCACATTTCTACAAGCAGCTCCCAAATTGGATAATTAAACCTTAGCGTGGAGGATATGTGACTGCCGGATCCAATCCCTGGTCTTCATACCCAAAGTTCTACCATCCCAGGGCCCCTTGTCTTTTCCCCAGGACGTTATCAGTAAAAGTTGTGTCTCTGCCTAAAAAAAAAAATGCGATGCGATGCGATGCGATGAAAGAAGAGATGAACTGGTTAAACCTTTTCACTTATCATAAGGAATATTAACTTCTAGGAGAATGGCTAAGAAAAGAAGAGTGGCTATATTGCCTACCAATATTATTTTGCTTCAGAATGTGATCAAAAGAGATCCCCAGTCTTACTATGAAGAGTTCATGCAACAGTATTCTCATTATGAATCATTAAGAGATATCTTTTTATCTAATCCAAGTGCTAATGACGGACAAGAGTTTAATGAGTTGATCGGATTTGTTTCAGCTGTATGTAACTGTTATCCGAAGGAAACCCAGCTGTTTCCAGATGGTTTAAAGAGTCTCTTGTTAAGTAACCACGCTGATTTGTCACCTGAGTTAAGAGAGAAAATCATTCAAAGTTTAACAATGTTAAGAAATAAAGGAATAATAAGTCCTGAATATTTGATTCAAACAATCTTCCCATTACTTACCACTTACAATAATGTGTCTGTGACCGGTCAACATGTAAAGAATTTAAGACACCAGATTTATAACACCCTTATTTCATTATTGAAATCAGTTAACACAGGAGCAAAGAATCAAAAAATTAATAGATCTACACAAGCATTGTTATTTAATTTATTGGAGCAAAGAGATGCACAAGGGTTATGGGCTACCAAATTAACCAGAGAACTCTGGAGGAGAGGAATCTGGGATGATTCCAGAACTGTAGAACTTATGACTCAAGCCTCATTACATCCTGAGACTAAAGTGTCAGTGGCAGGGGCTAAATTCTTTTTGGGTGCTGATAAAGAAAGAGACGAAAACTTTGAAGAGAAATCTGATGATGATGAAGACATCGATATTGATACTATGAGACATAGATTAAAGATCAATAAGAAAACTGGAAAAAGAGGTAAACAATTAAAACAAGTGGTTAAGAATATGAACAAGAAAAGTGCTCAAAAGCCTAATCAACAAATTCCTTTAAATTTCTCTGCTATACATTTATTACGAGATCCTCAAGGGTTTGCTGAACAATTATTTGATAACCAACTTAGTGGGAAGAATTCTAATAAATTTGACCTTGATCAAAAAATTATCTTTATGAATTTGATATCAAGATTAATAGGGTCTCATAAGTTAACAGTATTGGGGATTTATTCATTTTTTTTGAAATATTTAACTCCTAAACAAAAGAACGTTACCCAAGTATTGGCTGCATGTGCACAAGCCTCTCATGATTTAGTTCCACCTGAATCAATTTCAGTGGTGGTCCGTAAAATTGCTGATGAATTTGTAAGTGATGGGGTCTCAGCTGAGGTTGCTTCAGCCGGTTTAAACACCATTAGAGAAATTCTTTCAAGAGCTCCATTGGCCATTGATGCAACCTTATTACAGGATTTAACTGAATATAAGGGATCAAAGGCTAAAGCAGTTATGATGGCTGCTAGATCCTTAATCGGATTGTACAGAGAGGTAGCCCCCGAGATGTTACGTAGAAAAGATAGAGGTAAAGTAGCTAGTATTGGTCTTCAACATGGTGATGAAGATAGTAAACTTCCAGAATTTGGGAGGGAAAAGTCTACTACTTCTGTTCCTGGTATTGAGTTATTAGCCAAATGGCAACAGGAACAAGGTATAGAAAATGACGATGAAAATCCAGGTGCCTGGGAAGTAGATGAAGATGATAGTGATAAAGAGGGTGATGATATTGAAGGTGAATGGGTAACTGTTGAGTCTGACAAGGAGTATGATGTAAGTGATGATGATGATGATAATAATGACGATAATAAAGCTAACGAAGACGAGAATTCCAGCGATTCAGAATTAGATTTATCCGAAGATGAAAATGAAGACGAAGAAATAGAAGAAGGAGGTCCAAGAAAGAAACAAAAGACCAGTGAAGAACCAAAGAAATCAGAAGAAGCTATTCAAGCTGAAAAAGCCATTACCGAAATGTTATCTAGTAAGATTTTGACCCCTGCTGATTTTGCTAAATTAGATGAATTAAGAGCCCAAGCAGGGGTTGAAAAAGCTATGGGTATCACTCCAGATGATCAAGTTGACTCGGATGCATTGGTTGGAGATGTTAGACAAAAACAATCCAAAGAAGAAAGATTGGCTAGAGTTCAAGAAGGTAGAGAAGGTAGAGGTAAATTTGGAAGTGGAAAAGGGAGAAGAGAAAATCCACATTCTACTACTAATAGAGAAAAGGCCAGAAAGAAGAACTTTGTTATGATGATTCATAAGAGAGCAGTTCAAGGAAAACAAAAGATGGCCTTAAAAGATCGTCAAAAGATTTTACGGGCACATGTTACTAGGCAAAAGATGAAGAAGAAGTGAAGAATATGGATCATATATAGCACAAATACAAATATAAAATAAAACTTTAAACATACATATAATTACTTAATCAATAATACAGCTATATTACTAAGGAAAAATAGAAACTAACAACAGATTTAAAACTTTAATGATAAAGATTTTAAATATAATAAAAAAGGATACACCGAAATCATTAATACAAGACAAGCCAAGTTGTGAATTGAATTAGACTTGAAAAACGCAAGTTGCCAAAAAGTAATTGATTAACAATTTAATGGTTTTTCTTCTTCTTCTTTTCTTTTTTATCAGACTTTTCAGATTTACGTTTTTTTTCCTTCTTTTCCTTTTTATGGACTTCTTCTTCTGAAGAAGATGAAGAAGAAGAATCATCATCAGAATCATCAAGGTTAGCTAATTTAGGTTGAGGAGGAAATTCCATTGGTTTTCCAGCTAATTTAGCTTGATATAATTCTTTTTGTTTATTATATTCTTTTAATTGATCTTGATATCTTTTTTGCCATTTAGCCTTTTCTTCGGTAGGTAATTTATTCCAACGTTCTTTAACATAATCATTCATTTCAATGGCAGATAAAGGTGGTAAACCTTTAGCTCTTCTTTCATTTCTAAGAGAATCTCTAACATGGAAAGAGTAAGCAAAATACATCGTTAATGGTTTCTTTGGAGCATTTGGATCTCTTTCAGGTTTCTTCTTTTTTTCAGCTTTAACAGCTTCAGGTTTAACTTCAACTGGACCATTATCAACATTAGCAACCAAAGCATTAATGGTTTTGGCCAAATTATTTAAACTAGTCATTGGAGCTTCAACATCAGTATTACCAGCCTTATATAAGTTAGCGGTGGCCCCAGCAGCATCTTGTGCGGCCTTAGATAATTCAAATAATGATGCAACTAAAGCATCTTTAGCAGCTTTAACTTCAGCAGATGACATAATAGAAAAATTCAATGGATAAGAAAAAAAATTTTAATTCCAAATACTACTTCAATTTATTAATAAAAGTTAAAATTAACTAATATAATAATGGTTTAATCAACTTTTACTTCAAAGGTTTAGAATAAAAAGAAGTGGTGGTAAAAAAAAAAACAAACAAATTTCGTCGAGCGAACTTAGGGAGACCTTGAACTAAGCAAGGGGGCGTGCGGGTCGGGAACTGGCAAAGGCGTAACAGCGTTTGTGCCACCTTCCCCCGTTGGAAGGGCGCGGGAACGGGTGGGAGGGGCAGAACAAAACATTAATACCGTTGTCTGCAGCACTGCCGGCACCGTCCACTCCTGCCGCTGTTGCACAGTAGAGCCCGGAAAGCTTGTTTACTTTGGCGATCTAGGGCCATAGGGCTCAGGGTCCAGACCCGGCCCGTGGGTCTATGGTAATGACATTGGATTTTCGGATGCTTATGTAGTAGGTGGCCCTAGCGGTGGTAGAGTGTAGACAGTGATGCAGGGGAGTATATAGTACGACGACATAGGAGAGGGTAGACATCCCAGATGTAGGGAAGTAGCATCTGTAAACATATCCCATCATGTAGACAACACCGTACCACGCCATGGTTACCGACCCTTGTGACCGGCCAGCACCAATTTCGCCTTACCAAACACCGTTATAGGAATCAGGTGCCGAGCTAAACTGGCCAATGCGGTGACACCCACCGCCACTGCCCAGATCCGCACAGGATTCCTACGGCAACAATACCGATTTCCTACAGAGTCTCCGCACCCAGCCGGAACCAGCCCAGAAACGGACCAATAGGAACGGCACTAGCCCAGGCCATAGTGCTATGCGCATCACACGGGGCCATTGGTTATAGTAACTGCTCTGTTAACTTTGTTACCCCCAAGCCCTCGCAATAGTTTTGGTACCATTATTCGCTGGGGCCATTAGTTAATACCATTGGAACCATCAGCGAGACCTTTTGACATTTTTTGCAGCCATTATTTCATGCAGTATATAAATAATAATGAGGTACGCCATTACTTGTCCTGGACAAGGATTCATTAGGTCTAAGCTATTATTGCCTTATATAAAACATAAACCTGTTTTCCAGCATTCCCTAGATATTATTGATGATGCTTTAAAGCAGAAATTTTCTGATAACTTATTCGATAATGATGATTCTTGGTTATTAAACACTGTCAACGCCCAACCAGCTATAGTAGCTACCACCTATATAATCCATGAAATCTTGCAGAAACTGTTTGGTATCAACTTGGTGAACCCCAAAGCAGTTATATTGGGTCATTCTCTTGGGGAATATACCGCCCTATTGTTGAACCAAAAGATCCCTTTACATACGGCCATTAGGTTGGTTAAACTAAGGGGAGAACTCATGCAAGAATTGGACTTGGGCTCCAAAGGTTATACCATGAAAGTCATCATGTTCAATCCTCGTAACTATCAACAAATCTTGGAATTGTGTCATCAAAATAAAGTGCTAGCCAATATCAACTCTCCTCAACAATTGGTGCTATCAGGAAAACAGTCCATCATTTCCGATACCATTAACTACATCAATGCTAATAAACGGTTAATACTAAAAGTAATGGACCTACCTGTGCAAGTTCCCTTTCATAACGAGATAATAGCTCCAATTCAATCAGAATTACAGGCATTTCTAGATTCTGAAAACGTGGTCGGCCATGGGGTAACGTCTATGATTTCTAACTTGACGGGGCAGGTCTCCGAGGATAATAAACTAGTAAATAATACTATCCTACTGAATTCCAAACCAGTTAGATGGGTTGATTCCATGCATACTTTAGGGGGCATGGGGATAACCGAAGTGGTCAATCTCGGTCCGGGTCAAGTTCTACAAAATCTAAATTCCAAGTTTAAGTTTAACAACCATTCCTTGGATACATTAGAGGATCCAAAAGTTATCAATCACATCAAAGAGCTCATAGATTAGTGGTTGATATCCATCTGTATACATACGAGTGTCCTTGTACAAGTCTATTCCACAAATCACGTCTGTGGCATCTCGCGATGATTTGACTCTTTCGCCGTTTTGACTCGCCACGGCTTTCAACAATAAACTGGCACCAGTACGACGGTCAAAAATTTCATACACCTTTTTTTTTCAAACTCTTTTTTTTTTCCAATCCATTCGTTAGCTAGTTGGTTGGTCATATAGAAGTAGAATAAATAGAAAATATGGCACAACTCATTGATGGGAAAGCCATAGCTGCTACCATCCGTAGTAATATTCATGAAGAAATCAACCAAATTCAAGCTAAACATAAGGACTTTGTTCCTAAGTTAAGCATCATCCAAGTAGGTGAAAGAGAAGATTCTTCTACTTATGTTAGAATGAAGTTAAGAGCTGCTAAAGAAGCTAACATTGATTGTGAAATCATAAACTTGCCTGAATCTGTTAGTGAATTTGAATTATTAAGTGAAATTTCAAAGTTAAATGCCAATTTGGCGGTTGATGGGATTTTGGTTCAGTTACCATTACCAGAACATATAAATGAGACTAATGTCACCAATTCAGTATTAGCTGATAAGGATGTGGATGGATTTGGGCCCTTCAATGTGGGTGAATTAAATAAGAAAGGTGGCAATCCATATTTTTTACCATGTACTCCTAAAGGGATTTTGAAGTTATTACAAGAATCCAATGTGGAGATTTCTGGAGCTAATGCTGTTGTTTTAGGAAGATCTGATATTGTAGGAAGTCCAGTTGCTAATTTATTAACTAAAGCTAATGCTACTGTTTCTATTTTACATTCCAAAACTCCTCTTGAACAAATTCAAGCTTATTTATCTCATGCTGATATTGTAGTAGCTGCTATTGGAAAAGAAAATTTCGTTAAAGGGGATTGGATTAAACCAGGTGCTGTTATAATCGATGTGGGGACTAATTTTGTAGCTGATTCATCTAAAAAATCGGGATCAAGAATGGTAGGTGACTGTCAATTTGAATCTTGCTCTGCTAAAGCAAGTTTAATCACTCCTGTTCCTGGTGGAGTTGGTCCAATGACTGTAGCTTCTTTATTAGATAATGTGGTAGTAGCAGCCAAGAACCATTATAAGAAAAACAATGAAACTCCAAAATTCACTAATCCTTTGAAATTAAATTTACAAAAACCAGTTCCATCCGATTATGAAATTTCTAGAGATCAAGAACCAAAAAAAATCACTCAAGTGGCTTCTGAAGCAGGTATTTTAGATTCTGAATTAGAACCATTTGGTGCTTATAAAGCTAAAGTATCATTGGATTTATTGAATCGTTTAAAAAATAAAAATAACGGGAAATATGTTTTAGTCACTGGAATTACTCCTACTCCTTTAGGAGAAGGTAAGTCTACTACTACCGTTGGATTAGCTCAAGCTTTAGGAGCTCATTTACAGAAAAATGTTTTTGCTAATGTTCGTCAACCAAGTATGGGTCCAACTTTTGGTATCAAAGGAGGGGCTGCTGGTGGTGGTTATTCCCAAGTCATTCCTATGGATGAATTTAATATGCATGTAACTGGTGATATCCATGCTATTACTATGGCCAATAATTTGTTAGCTGCCGCTATTGATACAAGAATGTTCCATGAAAATACCCAAAAGGATGGTCCATTATATAGAAGATTAGTTCCGAGCAAAAAAGGAGTTAGAAATTTCCCAATTTGTATGCAAAAAAGATTAACCAAATTAGGAATTAATAAAGCTAATCCTGATGATTTAACCCAAGAAGAGATTACCAAATTTGCTAGATTAGATATAGATCCTGATACCATCACTTGGAGAAGAGTGGTTGATTGTAATGATAGATTCTTACGTGGAGTTACTGTGGGTGAAGCTCCTACTGAAAAAGGTATGACTAGATCTACTGGTTTTGATATTACTGTAGCCTCCGAATGTATGGCTATTTTAGCATTAGCTAATTCATTAGAAGATTTAAGAAATAGATTAGGAAACATGGTAATTGCCTCATCCAAAGCAGGTGAACCAATTACTTGTGAAGATATTGGATGTGCAGGTGCATTAACTGCTTTATTAAAAGATGCTATTAAACCAAATATTATGCAAACTTTAGAAGGAACTCCTGTGTTTGTTCATGCTGGACCATTTGCTAATATTTCTATTGGTGCATCATCAATTTTGGCTGATAAAATGGCATTAAAATTAGCTGGTACTTCTCCAGATTTAACTTCTGAAGAAAAGAAAGACCAAGAAGGTTATGTGGTTACCGAAGCAGGATTTGATTTTACAATGGGAGGTGAAAGATTCATGAATATTAAATGTAGATCTTCAGGTTTAGCCCCAGATTGTATTGTTATAGTTGCTACCGTTAGAGCCCTTAAAGTTCATGGAGGTGGACCAGAAGTTAAAGCTGGTGCCCCATTGGCTCCAGAATACACTCAAGAAAATGTAGAATTATTAAGAGCTGGATGCTCTAACTTAGCTAAACATATTTCTAATGCTAAACAGTATGGGTTACCGGTGGTAATTGCTATCAACAAAATGTCATCAGATTCTGAAACTGAACATGAAGTTATTAAAGAAGAAGCTCTTAAGGCTGGTGCTCATGATGCTATTGTATCTAACCACTGGGAAGAAGGTGGTAAAGGTGCCGTTGAATTAGCTAATGGAGTTATAGATGCTTGTAATTCTCCTGAAAGAAATTTCCAATTCTTGTATGAAACTGAACCATCAGTCGAAGATAAAATTACTACCATTGCTAAGACCATGTATGGAGCAGGTGAAGTTGAATTTTTACCAGAAGCTCAAAAGAAAATTGATACATATACTAAACAAGGATTTGGTAATTTACCAATCTGTATTGCTAAAACCCAATATTCATTATCTCATGATGCTTCATTGAAAGGAGTACCAACTGGATTCAAATTTCCTATTAGAGATGTTAGAGCCTCTATTGGAGCCGGATACTTGTATGCCTTGGCAACAGAAATTCAAACCATTCCTGGATTACCCACTCATTGTGGTTTCATGAATGTTGAAGTCAATGAAAACGGTGAAATTGAAGGATTATTTTAATCCCCCAAAGTCGTTTCAATCTTTAGTTCAACCTTATGATGTTACGAATGTTCTTTAAAACTTTTCTCTTAAATATAGTCATATAGATGTTTCGACGGGTTTCAACAACTAATACAATATCCGTTTTAACTTTACCACTGGTAGTGTAGTAGTCCGTTCTTGTATTTTTTTTGCAGTCAAATCCTTTAGTCCTATCCGGACAAGGAGCAATGGGGTTCCGCACGACAAGAAAAGAAAAAAAAAAGTGAGAAAAAAAACCATTGAATGTGAACAATCTAACAAGGGAGATAAGGACAGCCGTGTTATTGAACGATCTACTGTACTTGTTTCGAAACTCTTACACACTATCAAGGTGAATCATTCTACTGCATTCGGAATGATTGGATTCAAGCAAGTCAAACCCTCAACCATGGGGATCAGAAACAATTTAATCAGCTCTTATAGATCGATCAGTCAATTAAGTAATGTTGTGACTAGAGCTGCTATCTATAAACCTGTGTGGCGTCAAAGTGGTGTAATTGGTGTCAATGGGTTTGTTAGCCAAAGACAATCATTGATGAATCAAAATAGAACTTACAGTGTCATTTCAGAGGAGTGTAAAGCTAAGAATTATGACTATAAGAAAGTTAAAGAAATGGTTAAAAATCCATCATCAGATGTAATGCTTGTAGATGTTAGGGAACCAGTAGAATATCAAGAGGGACATATTCCAGGGGCTATAAATATCCCCTTTAAATCCAATCCAGGGGCTTTGGGATTAAGTGAAGAAGACTTTGAAGAAAATTTTGGATTTGAAAAACCTGATCCTAGTAAAGAATTGGTATTTTATTGTTTAGCAGGAATTAGATCTACTGCTGCTGAAGATTTAGCTAAAACCTTTGGGTACAAAAACAGAGGTAATTATGTTGGTTCTTATGAAGATTGGGTAGCTAATGAAATTTCCAAGAAACAACCTGAATCTCAAGGTAAAGTGCATACAAATCCTTCTAGTAATGCTTAAGGGGTGTTTTTTTTTTCTTCTTCTTTTATAGAATTATAACAGTAATATCAATACCAGAGATTGTGATACACATAATAGAATAGATAAAAATAACTTGTTTATGATGTGTTACGTGATGTCAGACTATGTTTTGAGTTTAAAGTTTTAGGTAATTTCGTTTGATGTTTGGTTCCTTTTTATATGCTGACTGTTGCTTGCGATTTTCTTTTGTTATTGGCTTAATGAAGCTGTTTTTTCTGTTTTACTAACCATTTTTCTTAATCTTGTCATATAGGTAAGTAATAGTCATTACTAGTTTTGAATATTAAATTTTAAATTTTAAATATACATCTCATTAAAAATTCTATGTAGTCATTAAAAAAACAAAAGAACTGATCATTGTTGATTAAACTCCAATTGTTTGAATTCTTTACCTAATTTTCTCTTTCTCTTCCGTTCAATAACCTTTTCACGTTGGGCTGGTTTCATAGTTTCAAATTTAGCCTTTTGAAGTAATTTTCTTTGTTCACTCTTTTTAAGGAAATATGGAGTCGATTGTTTACCAGATTTGAAATTATCCATCTGTTGACGTTTATAATCATCAAGAATCTTGGTTTGTAAGTCTCTATTCTTCAAAGTATCTAATCTGGATTTCAATGATTGTAACTGAAATTTAATTTCATTCTGTTCATGAAATGGTAATGCATTGAAAGTTTTTTTATCATTAATCATTCTCTGTAGTTCATTAATTTCGTTTTGTCTGTATTCATCTAAAAACCCATAATTCTTCCGAGCTTCTTGTAAATCAGCTTTCCCAAATGCTGCATCAAACCTTACATCTTGATATAATCCTTTAGTATATT
Organism: Yamadazyma oceani; assembly: GCA_030569555.1. Lineage (NCBI taxonomy): Eukaryota > Fungi > Ascomycota > Pichiomycetes > Serinales > Debaryomycetaceae > Yamadazyma > Yamadazyma oceani. The sequence continues at coordinate 112,389 of JAJMLF010000006.1, read as the reverse complement.
TTGGATTCATTCCCTCGAGCTTTCTTATTTTTGACACTGGCTTTTTGGAAGACGTCTCGGTGGGAGCATGCTTACTCTTCTTTTTCTTGTGGTTGATGTTGTTACCATTTCTACCGGAGCCCTTTGAATTGACTGCTTCATTGCCTTCATCATCGGTGTCTTCGTCTTCACTATCGCCTTCTTCGCTATCACCGTCATCTTCACTATCATTACTCACATCCAGATCACTATCTGCATTGACCTTCTGCTTCCTCTGACCCTTTTTAGAGGGCTTTTTTGACTGATGTAACTGCTTCTGAGCACTACTTAATGCCCCAAATGATAAGCTACCAAATCCACTTTCATCGTCACTTTCGTTTTCGCTGGCACGAGACTGGTTCTTCTTGGCCAGGAGGGTTCGGGATAAGAAGTCCTCGTCGTCTGAGTTTCTATGGTTGTTATGACGGACTCTGTTCATGATGGAATCCTGGGGTTATGTGAAGAGAAAAAAATGCGATGAGCAGTTGCAACCAAATGGGCCCCGACCGCGACAACGACACCCAAGTTAGGCGGGGGCCTGGAGAAGCTGGCACCAAGATGGACCGGTGGATAAGCGAGAAAGCGATCGGCCGCCGCCAGCACCGCCCTAACCTGGGCGGAACCCACCCAACCTGGCGGCACCCCAGAACCCGTTGGCCGGGCCATGGACCAGAGCATCCATGGACCTGTCTGCTTATCAAAAAGCCGTAGCAAGCAGGGCTCCTCAGACCAACCAAGGGATCCCCAGCTCCCCTAGCAACCCCAGAACTAACCGTAACCCCCCTGCCCCGACCCGGTGAATTAACACCCGTTAACTGACACAAACTTGATCCTCGGCCACCATCGGCCACCACTGGAAACAACCCGGTAATGCCACGCCGCGCGTTTGTCTCCATTTGAGATTTTCTGATTTTTCCAATTTACAAGTAGGTAATTTATTCTTCGAATAGAACCAATTATGTTGTCTAGAACTTTTGCCCGTGCATCAAGAGTATGTATAATATGATCATTGAAGTATCAAGTCGATATTATAGAGGTTTCCTTTGATTCCTCTGTGTTTCAGGTCCAATTAGTCCCCCACGGTGGTGGGGAAGGGGAAGGATTAGCTCGGTGAAAAATGGTGATTTTTTCCTCGAGGGACGTGGAGACCCGGGGTCCGTTGGTCGGATTATAATGATCCATCACCATTACATTAGCATCGACAAGCCCTAGGGTCTAGAGGGGATGTGGGATGTCCGCCGGTGCCAATGGCTGATGGTTTGGCTGTGGTTGACTGTGGTTGGCTATGTTTTTGGCCTGTTTTTGGCCCGTTTTTGGCCTGTTTTTGGCCCGTTTTTTGGCTTCTTTTTTGGCTTGTGTTGGCCCAGTTGTGTGTATGTTTTACTAACCCGTCTGTAGTCAATTGCTAACCAAAAAAGATTTTTATCTTTACATGAATACCGTTCAGCTGCTTTATTAAAACAATTTGGAGTAGGTGTTCCTAATGGTGAAGCTGCTACTACTGCAGCTGATGCTTATAAAGCTGCTAAATCTTTAGGTACTAATGAATTAGTCATTAAAGCCCAAGCTTTAACTGGTGGTAGAGGTAAAGGGCATTTTGATAATGGATTTCAAGGAGGAGTTCAATTAATTAGTACACCAGAAGAAGCTGAAGAATTGGCTGGAAAAATGTTGGGTCATAAATTAATTACTAAACAAACTGGAGCTGCTGGTAAAGAAGTTACTGCTGTTTATATTTGTGAAAGAAGAGATGCTCTTACTGAAGCTTATTTAGCTATTTTAATGGATAGAGGTACTCAAACTCCAATGATTGTTGCTTCTGCTCAAGGGGGTATGGATATTGAAGGAGTTGCTGCTAAAGATCCTTCTGCCATTAAAACTTTCCCAATTCCTTTAGAAACTGGTGTAACTGATGAATTAGCTACTGAAATTGCTTCTAATTTAGGTTATACTCAAGAAGCTATTCCAAATGCTGCTAAAGCTGTTCAAAACTTGTATAAAGTTTTCACTGAAAAAGATTGTACTCAAGTTGAAATTAATCCATTATCTGAAACTCCTGATCATCAAGTATTAGCTATGGATGCTAAATTAGGTTTTGATGATAATGCTGATTTCCGTCAACAAGAAGTTTTCTCTTGGAGAGATCCAACTCAAGAAGATCCTCAAGAAGCTGAAGCTGGTAATTATGGATTAAATTTTATTAAATTAGATGGTAATATTGCTAACATTGTTAATGGAGCTGGTTTAGCTATGGCTACTATGGATATCATTAAATTATATGGTGGTGAACCTGCTAACTTTTTAGATTGTGGTGGTACTGCTACTCCTGAAACTATTGAAAAAGCTTTTGAATTAATCTTATCCGATAAAAAAGTTAATGGTATCTTTGTTAATATCTTTGGTGGTATTGTTAGATGTGATTATGTTGCTGAAGGTTTAATTGCTGCTACTAAAAATTTCAAATTAGATATTCCTGTTGTCGTTAGATTACAAGGAACTAATATGGAAATTGCTAAAGAATTAATTAACAATTCTGGTTTGAAATTATACGCTTTTGAAGATTTAGATCCTGCTGCTGAAAAAATTGTTTCTTTAGCTCCAAAAGCTAATTAGGTAGTTATGGTACCTAAAAAATAGATATGTAGGTAAACTAAATATCAGTAGATTATTATTCCCGGTACCCTGTAGAACCATCTGTCGCGGTAGAGGCTTTTTTTTTGGCCCTATCTGGCCCTATCTGGCCCCGTCTGGCCCCGTCTGGCCCGCACAGCACCACAAGCACCACCAATTTGCCCTCGCCCATTTGCGCGAACTCGCGACTTGCCACTATCTTCACCAACTATCACTTCAACAGACTTGGTACAGTAATCATCAAGAACTACCAATTAACATTCATACAATAGTCTATAATTCGAAATGTTTTTAACCAGAAGTGAATATGATCGAGGAGTATCGACATTTTCACCAGAAGGAAGATTATTTCAAGTGGAATATTCTTTAGAAGCCATCAAATTAGGGTCAACTGCCATAGGGATTTCAACGTCAGAAGGAGTTATATTAGGAGTTGAAAAAAGAGTTACATCTCCTCTTTTGGAGCATTCATCAATTGAAAAGATTGTAGAAGTGGACCGTCATATTGGGTGTGCCATGTCAGGATTAACTGCTGATGCTAGATCAATGATTGACCATGCTAGAATTTCATCATTAACTCATAATTTATATTATGATGAAGAAATTCAGGTGGAAAGTTTAACCCAATCAGTTTGTGATTTAGCATTAAGATTTGGAGAAGGGGCTGGAGGAGAAAAAAGATTGATGTCAAGACCTTTTGGAGTAGCATTATTAATTGCTGGTATAGATAAAGATAATGGACCTCAATTATATCATGCTGAACCTTCAGGAACTTTTTACAGATATGATGCTAAAGCTATTGGATCTGGATCTGAAGGGGCACAAGCTGAATTACAAAATGAATATCATAAATCTTTAACTTTAAAAGAAGCAGAATTATTAGCATTAAAGATTTTAAAACAAGTTATGGAAGAAAAATTAGATTGTAAAAATGCCCAATTAGCTAGTGTTACTAAAGATGAAGGATTTAAGATTTATCCTGATTCTAAAACTGATGAAATTATTAAGGTGTTGAATGAACAACAAACTGATGAAACTGAAGAACAATAGAGTTATGGTTATATTCTAGATTTTATAGTGGTAATATACTGACTTATATTGATACATTTTACTCTATTTCCTATTAAACTATCTACATATCTTTTAATGTTCAGGGAATGTTTGTTCCAATTTCTCCATCAATATTAAGAATTGACGATTTTCATTATCTCCATAATTTTTTATAAGTACCATAAAATCATTTAATGTGCTATTGAAAGCTTCATAATGATGGTTTAACATTTCATTTAAATTATTCAATCGATTATTGACCAGCTCTGGATTGATATCTTTGTTATTAAATCTGCTTGGGTAAGCCTCGTGGAATTGTTGAAAGAGTTCTTCATTCATCATGATCAATGTTTTCTTCAACCTGGTTAAAAAATTATTATACAGAATTATTATATTAAACAATTGCTTTATGACTTCAAGAATTTGCCCATTGGTTAAAAATAAATCTCTCAATATATTATTTAGTATGGTTCCAAATTTGTTTATTAAATTACCCATGTCAATTACTTCATCATTTTTCATTTTCTGACTTTCATCATTGAATAGTTCATTATAATTAATTGAGGATATTCCTCTAGTCATGGAAGAATTTATTTCATTACTTTCATCAGCAGCGGCTGATAATGGCTCCTTGTCTAGTTGAGTTTTAACTTCCTGTAAATAGCCCATCAATCCATTGATATTATCGTCAATAATATCACAATTGACATAATATTGGAACTCATTTAGAAAATCTTTCATTCTATTGTGGAGTATTCTACTTCTTAGTATCCATTTCTTGATTTTGGGGTCAAAATTTGGTGACTTCCAAACGGTGGACAAGTTAATTTCTTTCCAACTATTATCAATTAACTGATTAAGAAACTTGATGATAATTTGCTGCTTAAATATTAGCTGATATTCGAAATTATAGCTTTGATTAACTATTAAATTTATGGGGAAAGGAAGATTAATATCCAAATTAATTCCAAATATCGTGAGATCATCAATGTTTTCAATAAGGTCATAGTTGTCAGATTCTCCGGTTGCTGCCAAAACTTTATCTGATGAATTGTTTTGCAATGATTTGTTCAATAATTCCTTAAATGCATTGGAGTTATCTTTGTTCAATGCTTCTTCGGCGTCAAAGGACTTGACATTTAAGATTTCTTTAGCCAATTCGAAGAAATTTGATGAATCAATTGAAAATTCTAAATTATTATATAATGGAATTTGAGGCTCTATCTGGGGAGTATTCAATTGATGCTTGAAATTCTTGGTTAGTCTGGATATGGAGACCTTATATTTATTTCTTTGTAAGTCATTAAAATTCGAGTCTATGAATTTATCTACCTTGAAGGTATTGTTGACTAGAAAATATTCCAGAAAGAAATTTGCAATCATGTCAAAATTGTATCCAAAAAATATTAATGACATTAACAATTTATTGGCCCTCTTATAGAAATTATTGACCTTTAACTCAAAATCTTGATGTAGCAAGCTATTAATTGGAGATACTAATTCATTCAAACCATGAAAATTTTCTAATCCAACACAATGTTTGAAGATGTTAAGATATTTCCCAGTTAATAAGATCTTTGATTGAATTGATTTATCGTTAAATTGAGATATCAATCCATCATTTCTTACCATGAACACCTCATCCCAATATTTTTCCATATGTTCATTTAAGATATTATTAGGGAACTTATTTTGTTTGATCAAAAATTCTTCGAAAGGGTCTTCAATTACTCCATTGATTAGCCATTCATTTAAACATTGCAAATAATCTTTAGAAACATCTTCAAATAGGTTTAATAGAACCTTGTTAGAATTATAATCACCTTTAAACATTTTGATCCGGTCTTGAATAAGCTTCAATACAACTCCTCCTTTACAGATGTCGAAATTTATAATATCCGTTGACAAATCAACGGTACCTGTTTGTTTTAAGTCTTGTTGTAGGAAATTGATAAAGTTATTAAAGTAATTTTTAGGCTCCTGTAGTTGTTGTTGACGATTTAAGGTATCCATATGGATAAGATTCACAATTTCATAATAATGATTTATAGGATTATGTATCTCCTTGGTAAGTAGATTTTCGACCATATTTAGACTGATAGTACCAGATTTGAATTGAGTCTCAATATCAATGATTACTTGATGATATTGAGATTTGAATGCAACTAGGGTAAAGCATAGACTTTGAATCACTTTCCCAAACTTCTTTTGGTCATATAGTTGAATAAAATTATCTATGGATTGATAAAACTTCCCAAACTTCACCACCTTCTTGGTGATCAACTTGAGAGACATATCCAAGTGCTTTGCAATCTTGAAATCAGGTCCTTTTATAAGCATTTCGAGATCATTGGGGTCATATTTCTCACTGAATCTGATATAATTACCCTGTTTCCCAAGCAATACAAATAACAAATCTTTGATTATCAATGCCTGTTGGAGATTCAAATCTGTTACATCACTTAGACCAAATGGTCTGATCTTGAAAACCGAATTATCATGATCAATGCATGATTTGACCCCTTCTGGTTGTATCAAAGTAACCGTATCTTTATTCATTGTTATGATTATGAGGTAGGTTCGGCAGGAACAACAAAACAGTGAAGTCAATTAACTAATCTTATGGAATCACCAGTCAAATCAATGATGTGGACCACTTGTGTAACGACCAAGGAACCGTTTTCACTGGCTCAAAAAGTGTATAGGTATTTATTATACCCTTTAGGAATGATGGAAAGTGTTGGATACTCGCCAAGCCGCTGTCGATTGAAAATAAAGCAGTCTTTGTATGTGCTCTCTCGCGTTAACACTGTTTACAAATGTTGTTTTGATGATTTCGCGGCTGCAAAAGTTGACAATTTCTGCACCTTGATATTTCTTATGGGCTTGTTTATAGTGTGATTGGTGACTACGGGGAGATATGAGTCTAGCCTCAATCGCTAAAACAATCGTACTAAAATGCTTGCAGCGAGGAGAAAGTCTGTAGCCTTGGAGCTAGAGATAACTAAATGACCGTCCAGTGGGTCATAGGGTGTGCTGTGACCATACTGAATTTATTGTACAACATATACCTCTATTTTCTGTATCCTTGAACACTGTAATAATTACTTTTTATAAGTTTTACTTTATTTCAGTTTTTTGTTTTATTCTTTTTTTTTTAATTTTTTATCCAGTTTGGATTCTTTTTTTGCAACAATTCACAAAGTTCAGATTTCGCAGCCACTGCTTCCAGCATATCTCACATCACAAACATAGAATACAAGTCATATCCACATGGTCATTATACCTACTTACACATACTTTCGATATATTGTTTTTCAGGCGAATTGCTACGCCAGTGATATTTTTTCATGATTTTTAGAGCCCAGGAGTACGGGGTAGCTTACGTTGTTGACATAGCATATCCGCACCTATGTATTGTCATATAAAAAAAAATACTGCTTTAATATAGCGTTAATTCATACCATCATCATCATCTAATTCCAACTCTTCTAAGAGCTCATCAACCTTTTCAGCCTCTTCTTGCACTTTAGCTAATCCACAGATCTCTTCTAGGTATCTTGAATCATTCAAACATTTTTGAATAAATTGCCAACCATCTCGATTATAATGGTCAATTACTTCATTGGAACATGCAGAACAATACTTATATTTAGGAGTGGACACTTTAATTTGTTCGAAATTATTAACGAATCCTCGAATTTGATGTGGTATAAGCCCAAGATGGCCAGACTCTTGAGGGAGTACTTCTTTGCCATGTGGATGTTGAAAGATCGATACCATCAATTCCACTGCAATTGATGATGCCATCAATGCCACTCCAGGTCTGGTAACCGTACACATTTGGTCTAATATCCTATCGGTTAAACTATCTTGAGGAGCCACCACATCATTACAATAATAACATCCTAAATTTTGCAGCCGTGTACCGTGTCTTAACACCACATAACTATCAAAACCAAGAGCTGCATTAATTACCAACTTATCTTTAGCTAATCCTAACACTGTAGGTAGCCAACGAGATTCTCTTGAGTCCATTAACAAAAATATTACATCATGTTCATCTACCAACCGACTTAATTGATGGAAATTCTCTTCATCTTTTTGAGAAGTAGTGTGTCCAATCATCGGCACTTCCAATTCGATACCTTTAGAATTAACATCAGGGAAAATCTCTTTTAATGCTTCACTGGCTCGTATAGCCTTTTTCAATCCCTGTCCTTCATCTGCAAAACAATCATTAAAATTAAATAAGGGTTGTCTAACAGGATTAGAAAACGAAATTCTCCCATTATCAACAAAAGTGATATCTCTTATACCCCATCCCAAAAGACATCTGGACACATAGCTACCTAAAGTCCCAGCTCCGAGTAACAAAACCTTTTGAGGTTTAAGGATATCCAAATTGATATTAGGGGCCACTCTCCATTTCATGAGCTTTAAATTTAGATCAACAGCCTGACTTGCCAATTGATGTGGGTCAATTAAGGAGGATAAATTAGCTAATTTTGGTCCCAATTTCCCTTGGCTAGTTCTTTCCCACCCACTAAACCTAATATCTGACTTATTTATGTCAGTTAATTTTAGATGATATCGTTTAGGTGTTGTAGGATTATATACATGTAAGATAATTTGATTAATGCCTTGATAGCCCAATAAAAACAAGTGGTTCTTCAACTGGTTATTGATTCTACCGTCTAAAACATTATTGACAAATACGTATTCGGGGATATCACCCTTAGCATCAGAGAATGGATAAAAGTTACCTGAACTTTCATTGAATTTGAAAGATATATCAGTAGAATCTTCACTAACAACATCCCAGTCACTCTGTAATACTGGATATGCTACCCAGTAGTAAAATTTGTATTTCTTCAAATCACTAAAGCTTAGAATATGGAACCTGACCTGATAATCGTGACTCTTTAAATCGTCTAATAGTTTTAATGACCAAGCTTTTAATAACTCCTGCTTGTTAATAGACTTGAATTCCTCGATAGTATTAACATTGTGCAAAAGACCTGAAAACCTGTTGCTGGAATCACCAGGACCATCCTTAGATTCAAAAGAATTATAGTCAAGGGATAAGATAGGAACGTTATTAAATTTTGTCAATTTCAACGGATCGGTCAACTGACCGTGAATCAATCGAGGTTTGGAATCTAATTTGTACTCATCGAGTTTCAATTCTGAGAGTTTAAGAAAGAAAGACGAGTCAATAAACGACTCAATGGGTATATAGCTCAACTTAGTCATAGCCGTAGTAGTACACAATAATCAGTGAGGGTTTAGCAAAGTGCGAGTGGCTGCGAAGTTGGCTGCAACAAATTGCAAGAAGCCAACGGTAGAGTGAGAGAGACTGTTTAGTGTGTAGAGAGTAAACAGAGTAGAAACTTCCGTGGATCGTAGTATATAGGCACAGGGCATTTTTTGAGCTAATCTATGGAATACTTGCTACTTATAAGGCCCATACGGGGCCAATAATAGGGGAGTCGTGTGCCTTGGCCGTCAGGATTCCATGAGAAAGATTACTAAGATAGCTGCTGCAATCACTGGCAGCATATGTGGCCATAAAGCAACTTAAAAAGAAAGAAAGATATACTGGTATTATTGTTGGTGGCTTCTGTCGACATTCAAGGGGCCCAATGGCCTTATGTAAAATGACTCACATGATTCGCAGCCATATATAAAGTGAAGGTAAATCCACAAGAAAAGGCCCTTTGCCTCTGAACTCTGTCTAAGCACAAAATATAGGAACCAAATCCTACCCATTAGGTGTGCAACTGGATTGGATTCCTTTCTGAAGGTCCTAGAGGATTATAGACAGATTTTGTTTTTTTTGACAAAACTTGCATGGGCATCATAAAGCGCGTAGTTTACTACCGAACATGTACAAGGCGAATGGCCCAGTGGTCAAGAGCTGAGTACGAGTTCAGAAGAAATGGTTCTGTAGCTAGTCTAATAACTAGCATTCGTGGCCGAGGGGTCTAAGGCGGCAGATTCAAGTGATACCGAAGCTTGCCCAGCTAAAGTTGGGTTTCTTCACTATGGTCCCTCATAGTTGAAATCTCTGTTGGCGAAAGCCGCGCGAGTTCGAATCTCGCCGAATGCATCTTCTGAACATTTTTTTTTTTGTATTTTTTTTGTCTTGTTTGTCTCTTTTTTTTTTGCGGCAATTTGAGTGACCCACCAGAAGAGAGATGTCAGTCACCCATGTCACCTGTCACCGTGACATACACGGAGTTAAGAATTATGTTACCTAACTAGTACATTTTCAACACCCATGTGGTAACCAATACACTTTACTACAGTCGTAAACTGGGCCATCAGCTGTTTATTGACCTTCTATTTATAGAAAACAATAGAATCTTTAGACAGTCCAAATAATACGAACGGATTACCCCTGAACATTACGTCAGAGAACAAGTAAATGGCATATATTTTTTTTCTTTCTACTTCTGGCATAATTACCAGTTCTATTAATAATCTGTGGAGATGGTATAAATACCCAAGTAAATTCCCTAGAATTCTTAAACATCATTATTACATTCGCTTTCGATTAAATCTTATAAAATGCAATTCAAATCACTCGCCTTTTTATCTGCTATTAACTACGCTTTGGGTGCTACTTTAGTATCAGTGTCAGACAATGATGCTTTTGACAACAAAGGATTAAGTTCTATTCACGAAGGTGCTGGTATTAACTACTTTTTCCTTAACTCTGATGGACCTCAAGGAGAAGACTTTACCTATGATGCTGAAAAGCAACAATTAAGTACTCAGTTAGGTACTCTTCCAACTACTGTTGGATTAATGGGATCTATATTAGTCAACTCTGTTTTAGGACCAGCCGTGATTGAAGTTGATGATGGAATCATATCTGTTAATGGTACCAGTGACTTCTTTGGATGTAAGAATACTGGAGATCCATACAGATATTCTCAATCTAGCTACATGATTACTACTGAAGAGTCAGGTTCTGATTGTATCAAGCTTCAAATCAAACTTTCTGATTCTGAATCTGAATCTTCAAGTGTTGCAGTCACCTCAAGTGTTGAAATTACTTCCAGTGCTGGTTCTTACGCAAACGGTACTGTCACTACTTCCCAAGCTACTACCACTACTGTCAATACTTGTGACGAAGAATGCACCAAGACTTCTTCTGCTCCAACTGTTCCTCCAGTCAGTTCTACCTTTGACGGTGGTAAAGCTGCTAATGCTGGTAGTTTAGGATTAGCTGGATTAGCTATTGCTGGTGCTTTATTAGTTTAGAGTTCAAGACAGTTTCGGTATTACCCAAAGGGGAATTCCCAGTTTTTGCATTATAGTTTAATAAGTTTTTGTTTTACTCGTAGCACGATTGTGTTTTGTTTGTACTATTTTTAATATACAATATTCATTTAGAGACACGACCACATGTCAAATGGCCTGCTTCGTAAATCATGGGCAACGCACATGACGTCATGGGGAAATGACAAAGAGAGGATCGATGAAAGTGGAGTTAAATAGGAGACAAAAACATTAAACAGCCCTGAAGAGTAATGCTAGCCCCAAAGCCGAACAATAAAGAGAATTTTAATGCTTGGTGTCACTTTTTCCAGCTAGTTTTCCACTAGCATACTCTAAAGTGTATTCCCGAGTCCCCTGAATGCCCCTAAGCCTTTTGTGCAACAACTTTAAAGCCAACAGAAGGTTACCGGCTTTTTTCCTTGACAGTAAACCTATTAATAGACATCAGTCAACTTGATTGCAAAGGGCATTGCCGTATGAACAGCTGAAAGAAAAAAGCCATTACAGGGATAGCTACGGCTCAAAAGCTAAGACTGGCAGAGTAAACATAGCAGCCTGATGGGGGGCCCGTAAATGCTTGCTACATTCCCCTATTTTTATATTCTACGGCTAGTAGTAAGTGCCCCTAGCTTGGTAAGTCACTGCAGCCACTCCGCGACTGGCTGCAAATAATTAGTGCTAATTTTAGAAACAGGCCCAACCGGTAGGTAGCTAGGGCTTTACTGGGTACTGGTTTACTCTAGTTAAGATATTTTGGATTATCATTACTGTCAAGCTAAACAGACAACGGGAGAAGAAAGAAAGAAAACTAATGGGAAAGCAAAAGCAAGCCTTTAGACCCTCTACGGTTATACCAGTACAACGTAAACTAACCAGGCAATTCTATTTACCCGGCCCTGCTCTCTATAATCTATAACCAATTTATTGATACAAGAGTTTTTCAATTATTATCATACCTCAGCATTGAAAGTGTACGTGGAATCTGAAAATGCTGACATCAATGGGAAAGGAATTGGTTCCAAATACAAACGGATGGAGCCATTTCTTTGCTGGCAATGCAGAAGAATTACAATATGACTCTACAAATTCGAGGCTTTATAAAGGAGATCAAGAAGTAGGAATCACCGAAGCCTGGCTTACAGCCATTTCTCAAGACGGGTATCTATCAGTGAGAGGGATAAGTGACTTTTATGCCAAGTGAATACTCTAAGACCCAATATGTTACTGCTGGACAGGAAACAGCTAACTAATGTGTTCCAGTACAGTTAAAGGTCGATGAAGACGGTGATACGGGTCCATCAGCTCCTTGCGGGAACTCAACTGCAACTGTGCAGTGACTACACCACATACTGCCCAGAAGAAACTGCAGTAACCTGTCAAGACAGAACTGTCCTACTATCACAGTAGAAGAGCCTAAACTATTACAATTACCAGGCCCTATCCAGTCCGTCCAGCACCAGTGAACCGGGGCCATACCCAGTACCATCCGGAACCCCACGCCTCTGGAAGCCCAACCAGCCATGCGAATTGCCGGGCCTAGCGTGGGCCCGAGTCACAGCAGAGGCAGCCATACTTTTGTAGGCCCCCGTGGTAATGATTTTTCGATATCTAGTTACTTATCTTCCTAGTGCACGGTTAGTATTTAGCACCCGTAGTCGATGAACTTCCCAGCCCAAATTTCAGGTCCCACGCTAATATACACTATATACCCACGGTGTTTTGGTCAATTCAATTCCGGCAATTGATTTAGGACCCTGGTGCCCAACGCGAACCAGGCACTATTGTAAAGGCTGAATCCGTCTATTAGTGCTGACGGCCCGGCACGATCCTAAACGTTCTTACCAATCTGATTAGAGTTCCATTGACCTAGAAAACATACCGTTGGATCCCCATACCGATTTTCCAATCGGGGCCGGAATCCTGTAGAACCAGTGGGGCCCTCGATCATTGCTTCCCCAGTCGAATTTGCAGCTGTTTTTGTTTTCTATTGAATTCCACGTCGCGGCAAGCGGTACCGACACGACCCAATCGTGAATCGACAGCAAAGGATCTAGAATATATATAACACTGGAAGTTTGGCAGTATTGTATTGACAAGAATTGCAAATTGGTTATCATGTCTCAGACTACACCTAAGAAACATATCAAATCACAATCGGCATATGTATGTATTTTGTTATAGATCACCCGAGATGACCCCTTGATGATACTAACTCAAATTAGGCGTTTGACAACACTGCTACTAACGTGGCAGCCTCTCAAATGAGGAATGCATTGAATAAATTGGCTGATTCAGTTGAAGATAAAGAGAAGCAGAAGAAATTTGAGGATCAAATGGATTCATTTTTTGCATTATTCAGAAGATATTTATCTGATAAAGTATCAGGAACTGCTTTAGATTGGGAAAAGATTAAATCCCCAAGTAAAGAAGAAGTGGTTCATTATAATACCTTACAAAATGATGATTCTAGTAATTTATCTAAATTAGCAGTTTTAAAATTGAATGGAGGATTAGGAACTTCTATGGGATGTGTTGGACCTAAATCAGTTATTGAAGTAAGAGATGGTAATACATTTCTTGATTTAACCGTTAGACAAATTGAACATTTAAATAGAAATTATGATACTGATGTTCCATTATTATTAATGAATTCTTTTAATACTGATAATGATACGGCTAAAATTATTAAGAAGTATCAAGGTCATAGAATTAGAGTTCGTACTTTTAATCAATCTAAATTTCCTAGAATCTTAAAAGATTCTTTATTACCAGTTCCTTCAAGTCATGATGATGCTTTAGAGAATTGGTATCCTCCAGGTCATGGTGATTTATTTGAAAGTTTAGTTAATTCTGGTGAATTAGATTATTTATTAAGTCAAGGTAAAGAAATTTTATTTGTATCTAATGGGGATAATTTAGGGGCTACTGTTAACCCAAAGATTTTAAACCATATGATTGAAACTAATTCAGAATTTATTATGGAATTAACTGATAAAACTAGAGCTGATGTTAAAGGTGGTACTTTAATTAATTATGATGGTCAAGTTAGATTATTAGAAATTGCTCAAGTTCCAAAAGAACACGTTGAAGAATTTAAATCAATTAAAAAATTTAAAAATTTCAATACTAATAATTTATGGATTAATTTAAAGGCTATTAAAAGATTAGTTGATTCTAATGGTATTCAAAGTGAAATCATTCCAAATCAAAAATCTATTTCTAAAGGATCTAGTGATATTAATGTTTTACAATTAGAAACTGCTGTTGGGGCTGCTATTAAACATTTTAATAATGCTCATGGTATTGTAGTTCCAAGATCAAGATTCTTACCAGTTAAGACATGTTCTGATTTATTATTAGTTAAATCTGATTTATTCTACTTAGAACATGGTGCCTTAAAATTAGATCCAAATCGTGATGGATTCGCTAATCCTCTTATTAAATTAGGTTCTCATTTTAAAAAGGTATCCAATTTCCAATCAAGAGTTCCTCATATGCCAAAGATTTTGGAATTGGATCATTTAACCATCACTGGTAATGTTAATTTAGGTAAAAATGTTACTTTAAAAGGAACAGTGATTATAGTATGTCATGAAGGTGATAAAATTGATATTCCTAATGGAGCCATATTAGAAAATGTGGTGGTAACTGGAAGTTTATCAATTTTAGAACATTAGAAGGGAACAACCATCAAGAGGAAACGAGTACGCTGATTATCAAATTATTAATGACCATCATAGTGAAAGAATCCTTAATGGTTTTGATGATAATATACCAGGGTATGTAGTTGTTTTGTTGCTTTATATTACAAATATATATTCATATATAAGATTCCGCTCGTGCCATCACGGGTCAGTGAGTCAACTAAAATGGCTGAGAAAAAAATGGTGCGATGCCAAATATCACCATTTAACTAATCACCCATCATATAACTTACGATGCTACCAGAACCTCTTAACTTACAAGAATGGATCAAGAACAACCAGGATTTGCTAAAGCCTCCGGTTAACAACTATTTGGTCCATAAAGGAGGGTTTTCCATCATGATTGTGGGAGGCCCTAATGCCAGAACCGATTATCATATCAACCAAACTCCAGAATATTTCTTCCAATTTAAAGGAACCATTTGCTTAAAAGTCGTTGATGACGGGGAATTCAGAGATATTTATATTAAGGAGGGAGAATCGTTTTTGTTACCACCCAACACCCCTCATAATCCTACCAGGTTCGAAAATACCATTGGATTAGTGGTGGAGCAAGATAGACCCAAAGGAGTTAATGATAAGGTAAGATGGTATTGTAGTAATTGCAAAGAGGTCATTCACCAGGTAGAATTCTACTGTTATGATTTGGGGACTCAGATCAAAGATGCCATAGTTAAGTTTGATGAAGATATGAGTGCAAGGACTTGTGATAAATGTGGAACTTTGAATTACTCCAGACCCCAATGAAACTTGCCTTGCTTGTCTTGCTTGCCTTGCACACTCTAATGTACATATAACGATTTATGGGCCTATATATATATATATATGTGATCTACTTATCTGTAGTCTCTCTACTCCTTCTTACTCTTGGTATATAACTCCTCTCCCTTGTCAAAAATAATGTCAATAGCCTTCTCCACCGGCTCATCAAACACGTATGGTAACATAGGCACAATACTTAGTCCAATTCCCACAGGACCATAAGTCTTCAACATTTTGCTTCCTGTATTTTTAAATAATACCGAAGAGTATCTAACAGCACTGTGGATGGTAAAAGCAGGTAATCCCATTGATGCTATACTTTGAAAGACTCCTCTTTTAATCCCAGTCAATCTCCAGTCCTTATCCACAAGACTTTCATTACTTTGTTCAAATAACCCCAGGGCAATGGGATTGGGAGTTGGATAAGGATAATCCCATGGCTTTAAATCAGTCATATATCTACCTTCACTTTTCATCTTTACTTTCCAGGCAGAGTACCCCACGTCCCCCAAGATATATAACCATGACACCCCGTAACCCAAACTAACCAAAAATGGATGGGCTACTGGTCTAAAACTTTCTCCAATATCTGACGTATAAGCTACGTACCTGTGAGAGGCCAATAAAATGGTCCTGAATCGGTTAGCATAAGCAGCGTATCTCAAGCTGGTATCTTCGAGATCGATATCATTATCATCAGAATTAACTGACTCGACGATTTGGTTTAAAATCACTTCTCCTTGTTCTTTGGTCATGGTGTAGGAATGATGTATGAGGAAAGATTGTGTTGGTGGTAGGGGTTCGTTCCTATCAGCTTGCGGCGAGCGTGGACGGAGACGGGTCCAGGGGACGGTCAGGGACGGGCAGGGGCCGGCAGGGACGAGTGTGATTGCTGCAAACAGTCGACAGGACGGCACCACAAGACATGCTAAAAGGCTGGTTATATAATGACTACACAACAGTTAATTACACTATATAGCACTAAACAACACTCTAATCTCTACCAGCTTCCCCATTTCCATAAAGATTCTCCTGGGTTAATAACCTCTCTCTCATCTTCAGCAAACTGTAATCCTTTACCAGGACCAGCAAATGCAACAGAGAATAAAAATCCCACAAAGTCAGGTTCCCCAGCTTTAACGGTCTTAAGGTAGGCGTCTTTAGCATCTTGAGGAGAAATCACTTTAGATTCAAATTTGGCTCCGGCTTCCTTTTCTGCTTCAGCAACCACTTCCTTAACCTTTTTCATACCGGAATAAATTCTGTAGGTAGGTAACACTTTAGAAGGATCAGTTACCGAAACAGTGGCAATGGTTTTGGCAATATCAGTAGCAGTGCTAAATGGGAATGAACTATCTTCACTACCAACATAGGTGACAGTTTTGTTTTGTTTGTCAATTCCAATATGACCAACGAATCCATACAAGTAAACTGGAGGCATTCTGAAAAATGCAGTAGGGATATTGGCAATCTTGGAAGCCCCTGTAATCTTCTTGATATGTTCGATTTTTAAAATGTTACCAGGATGGGATTCTTCAACAGGGATCTTGTCATTTTCACATCCAAATTCAGATGGGATATAGATTTTTGGTTTGACAGTATTGACTAAAGTCTCTAATCCTGACAAGATTTCAGGCTTAGGATCAGTCAAAGAAATGATCACATCAGTTCCTTCTAATTGTGATGACAAATCATTTGATGGGTCGGAAATATTGGCTTGGATATATTGGATTTTATCACAACTTTGACTAGATTTATCCTTAGTTGTAACGGCCTTAATAGGGTATTTGATCTTACCATCATATTTGGAATCTTGATATTCTTTTAATAATGGATCCCCTAAGCAACCAGAAGTACCAAAAACTGCAATTGAAGCCATTTTAGAGTAAGTAAAGTCTTAATAGTTTAATTTATAATATTCTATAGTAATAGATAACTAATATCGACGTAGAATATGAAGTTCAGGTGCCATTTAAATACCATTTTCAAAAGTTGCAGCCATTAATAATTAACAACCACACTCCTCGGAGAACTGGTTGTGTTTTGCGAAGCATACTAATCGGTGGTTTCAGGGCCAGAAAGCTTTAGTAATACGGCTTAGTAGTACAGACAAAACGCCTTTGAGACCCTGAGGACATGCAGTGCTTGTAGAATGATGATAGTTTGCTGCATATAAGCCATATATCCTCTACAGTGAAAAAGGATTACCTTTTACCTTCTTCTTAGTAATATTACCTTCTCGGAAACTGGGCGACTTTTCCGGGGTAATCACCTTGAGAAATTACTGCAAAAACAAGCGAGGAAAGCTTATGCATCAATAAATTAGGTAATCATCAAAGAGGTAAGGATTAATTACTAAGGAAAGCTTATCACTGGAAATGCAAACATTCATTGACAATACTGAATTAATAATACTACATACAGGACACACATCAGGGAAGTTCCCAGAAGATGAGAATACTTATTGTATTTCTCCTTCTTACCATGTCCCCCATTTCCACAACGACTCATTGGGATTGATTTTATTCCTTTCATCTTCGCCAAAGCTAGCTCCGTGATCGGGACCTAAATTAACTAAATATATTAAAAGTTTGAAAAAATCAGGTTTCCCTTCATCTTCAGATTTCTTATAATCCTGTCTCAATTCATCAATAGTTTTATAAACAGGAGTCAAAGTAAGTCCCATTTCTTTTTGTTTGTCTTGAGCAATTTCTTTAATGGTGATTGAATCAGAGTAAACTCTGTAATCATCCAATAAGGTTGTTGGATCCGATAAAGCTATTGTGATAATACAATTGAGTAAGTCATCACGGGTAGTGAATTGTACTACTACATTCCCGTCAGCCATTTGTGGTGATGTATCTTTGAGATAGGTTACTGTTTTATTCTCTAAATCAACTCCTGTATGTCCAACAGCTTCATGTAAGAAAGGAGGGAATCTAAAATAACTAGTCAAAATACCCACAGACTTAATCCCCATAGCTCTTACATTCTTAACATGGGCCAATTTAAGGTCAATCATTGGGAAGCTTAAACTGGCATCTACTTTATCATTTTGAGTACCATATTCTGGAGGAATATAAAACCTTGGTTTAACCCTAGATAAGAACAATTCAGAATTATCTAATGCTTGTTTATTAGCAGATAATAAAGAAATCACCACATCAGTGTTTTGGAATTGTTCAGCAAATTGTTCATCGTCCAATTGTCCCTGAATATATTTGACCTTGTCATTGGAATCAGCTGACTTGTCTTTAGTAGTTACAGCTTTGATAGGGTAATTGATCTTGGCTGCATACTTAGGGTTTTGAAATTCCTTCAACAACGGAGCCCCAATGACTCCTGAAGTTCCTATGACTACAATTGAGCTCATAATTACTGGTGTCCTTCTTGTAGTTGCACTCTGTAGAGGTTGCACTCTGTAGAGGCTGATCCGAAGAAGCCTCTGGTTCGTGCAGCTAACAGTCTGTTCGCCCGCACGACGCTGTGCGCAGCGATTCTGTGATTGCATCGGTACAACGTCCCACACACCCTGGTGTAGTCACAATCTTCCAAGCATGAGCAAGAACCAACGGAAAGTTGGCAAGTTACTTCGTAGTAAAAGTACCGTGCCCATAAAGAATGATTCCAGTGATACCTTAATCTATCTCATCTATTTGGATTATTTGAATCGACTAGTGAGTAGTTCCACTACCAATAACAACACGGTTGATCTCCAGGAATTAAAACAACAGCTGGAGATCTTACTCAAAACCTTCAGAGGTTAGCTGGATTAACTGGAAGGTGTAGGTAAATGTATAGTAAGTAGGAGTGTAACACAATAGATATTAGACACATTCACTCTGCCAGAGTCTCTCCCCAAGCACCCTCTCCCCGAGACCCTCTCCCGGTCCAGCAGTGGCCCCGTGAGTCGCACCGGCTCACCAAATAGAATAATGTCAATCCACCACTTATCACCCCTATAACCATGAGAAACTTCACCATCGTCATCAGGTATATAGACTCCAACAAGGGACAAAACATCAAAGATTATGAGATCCCCAGTGATGATTCCATTAGTTATCAGAAACTCAAACAAACCATTCGTACTAATAACTCGTACTGTTCCAACAAACGATTAAAGTTAATTTATAATGGGAGAGTATTGAACGAATATTTCAACTTTAAGACCGATCTTACCATTAATGCAGAAACCCAAAGGGTTTATATCCACTGTGTTATAGGCGAAGAGTTGACCCGAGATCAGTTATCCAAGGAAAATCAATTGGATAACCAAGAAATCACTCGTAGTACCAACCCTGAAATCATTGGATTCGACCGGTTACTTCAACAAGGATTCACTCAAGAAGACGTCAATGATCTAAGAACTCAGTTTGAACAGATATATAATCTAGACCAACCATCAGCCCAAATAAATGATTTGGAGGAAGAAGAAAGAAGACAAAATTATATTCGCCATTTGGAAGAGAGATGGATTGAACTGACCATCGGAGGCAATGGTCCTTCCAACAGTTCAACCACCGGTTCTACCAATGACCCAACCACCACTGGTAATGCTGCTGCTAATACTGACACAAATGCCGAAGAAACCATGGCCCATCCGGTTCCTCAAGTTGAACTAGAAGATAACCACAATGAAGACTTACTTGTAGGACTTTTGGTGGGCGTATTTCTAGGTGTCATCGGGCTTATCTTCATCATGGCCGATGATACGGTGTTCAATAAACGACAAAAGATGGCCGTTATAGCTGGACTATTCATAAATTTCTCTATTGCTATAGTCAGAGGCCAGTGGATATGATGATTACAGAGAGTATAGAATATTGTATGTAAATGAATGTATGACCTACCAGCCCTTAATAATTCTCATATGACACAAAGAAAAGGTCCCTTATGCCATGGATAAGAAGAATTAAACTGAGCGTTAAGATGGACAAAGTTAATCTCGCCATTAACTTGACGCTTGCCAGCTCGTAGAAGTAAATAAAACTGACAAGCAACACGGTAATAGTTAAGGCTGCCGCACAAAGAGACAAATTTTTTTATGGCGATGAGGAGGTTTATATAGTAAATGTGAGATGGCCGGGTAATGCCACTTACCTCCTACCAGCGACCGGTTGGGCCCACCGGGGGGAAAATACTACCGGCAGATAGGACGGGGATGGTTTTAAGAGAGGATAATAGGGCACCATATAGGAGAAAGGTTTTAGAGCAAATCTTGTTTGGTGTCTATTATTGACCTGTACCGTCACCAGAACCACCTCAGGACCATAATCTCTCCCATGAAGTGTTAATTCCCCCCTTTACAGTGGCTGCAAATTTGGCCGGTGTCGGCCCTGATTCGAGTCATAATGTCGTGTGGAGAAATTTTCTCATTTTTGTCCACTGGATCGATAGATAAAAGTAATCAGGAAAGGCATACTCCGAAAGTTTTTAGGTGGATTGCATAATCAATTGGTTCTTATAACTTTCGAATCATATACAAGTCATCACTAGTGAATCTTTGAAGTGAATTATACCAGTTAATTATCGGTGATTTATTCTACAGAAACAATTAAAACCTAAAAATGTCTGAAAAACCGTTACCATTTATTTATCAATTTGTGTCAGGAGCCATCGCTGGGGTGTCAGAAATCTTGGTAATGTATCCATTAGATGTGGTTAAGACCAGACAACAATTAGATTCTACCAATGCTTATAAAGGAACTTTACAAAGTTTGAAAAAAATTGTTAGTGAAGAAGGATTCTCTAGATTATATAAAGGGATTACTGCCCCAATTTTAATGGAAGCCCCAAAAAGAGCTACTAAATTTGCTGCTAATGATGAATGGGGGAAATTTTATAGGAAAAGTTTTGGTATGACCACTATGAATCAACCATTAGCTATCTTAACTGGGGCTACTGCAGGAGCTACTGAATCATTTGTGGTAGTACCATTTGAATTAATTAAAATCAGATTACAAGATAGATCTACTAAATTTAATGGGATGGCCGATGTCACCAAACATATTGTGAAAAACCATGGGATTTTTGGGTTATATAAAGGGTTAGAATCTACTTTATGGAGACATATCATGTGGAATGCTGGTTATTTTGGATTGATTCATCAAGTTAGAAGTTTAATGCCAAAGCCAAAAACTAGTAGTGAAAAAACTTTAATTGACTTAACTTGTGGTACTATTGGTGGTACTTTTGGTACGGTATTAAATACTCCATTTGATGTGGTTAAATCTAGAATTCAAGCTGGTTCTTCTAAATATAAATGGACTTATCCTTCCTTATTTACTGTAGCTAAAGAAGAAGGATTTGTGGCTTTATATAAAGGGTTTATTCCTAAGGTCTTAAGATTAGGTCCTGGTGGTGGAATTTTATTGGTGGTATTTACTGCTTGTATGGACTTCTTTAGAACGGTTCACTATAAGTAAATAATTCTGTAACCTTGTCTACATATGATATGAATAAACATAAACTAAATTACTTCAAATATTGTTACAATCTCTATAAATACCTCTATAGATTAACTATTACTTCATTTACATTGATACTGATGCATGGAATCATCTCTTTCTCCTTAGGAGTAGGGACGAAGGAATTGAAGACATTTACCAATTCAGGAGAATCTGCATCCAAATCCAATAAGTTAAGTTTCGTATTATCGTTATTATACAAGTCAATTTCTTTCTTACAATATTCAAGTCCATTAACCAAGTTCAGTAATTGGTAATCGGCCAAAGGTATGGTATCAACAACGTCAAAGCACAATAAGAGTTCATAAAAGACATCAATTTTAACAGAATCATTCATCAGTAATCCGTGATCTAATAATAATAAAATCTCTTCTGTAAGTCCTGAATGATGGATATGTTTGTGGTTGAATGCTAATAATTTTACACATGACTTAAATAGTTCGTTGTAATGATAATTTTCATCCACCAATTTATGGGTAATGATGTTCATCAACTTAATGGCGTTGACGAAATTATCAGTATTCAATTTCCGATTTATGTTGAATCTGATTAATATTAATAGATTATCCAAGAAATATGATAACAATGGTTTACTTTCACTTTGAGACTTATTTGTGGGGATTATTGGACTCCTTTGGCGGCATAATTTATAATCCAACTCGTTGATAGTTAATTCTTTCAGTTTATCATGATCAACAATCTTTGACATTATAAGTAAACTAAGTCGAGTGTTCAATACTGACAGTTTAGATTTATATTGATAAGTCAAAAAGTAAGACAACAAACAAGTCCAGGTATGAATCAAGGTATTATCAGGAAGCGAATCATCTAATAAGAAATCCAACAAGTTCAGATGAGTTATCAAGTTATACAAGTATAAGTTTATGGGTAAAAATTCTAAAATATCAAAGTTATCCAATTCCATTTGAGAGAACCTCTTTGAACGGTCATCAAATATCCCCGTCAACTCCTTATTATTCTGAACCAAATTGTTATTCAAAAACTTGTTGTTGATGTATAAATTTGAAAAATTTAACATATTCCCAGTAAACCAATTGAAAAATGATTCACCCATGACTTGGGCATGAAATAAATCACCACTATAATTATGACTATATTTTAAATTATATTTCAAAACGTCCATGGTCTGGTAGGTGACCAGGAAGTATTTGGAAACATCCATGCTATATTGGTAACCAGTGTCGTAATTATTACTGGTGTTTAATAGACCTATTATGTAAAATATTCTTACTGAAGATTCTAATGATAACCTAATAGTCGGAGAAATGACTTCATCCTCAGAATATTTGGCGTGAGTCATGAATAACAACTCCACAAATAATTCGATATAATTTGGATACTCTTTATTGAATGTCTGCAATGAGTTAATACCATCAACTTTAATAGCCATTAAATAATCATAAATGAAAAAGATGATTTCTTTCATAATGGCTAAGGAAGTCTGGTTAGGAGTAGGTAATTCCAAAGTGAGAACTAGCTTATTTAGAAACCATTGGGTAGCAATAAATAGAGAATGATAATCAATTGACTGAGTGGATAAAGACCCAGGACCAGACCCAGGCAGCGATGTCCCTATATCGTAACCTGAGTCCTGGTTAGACTCTTGGTTCCCCATACCTAAAAAAGAGCGGGATCTACCACTTTTCTGAATACAGTTGACAATAGTACGAATGATTTTCAAGATATTTAAGATCAATTGCAACCGCAATTCTTCATCGATATTCTTAAACACAGGCTCACTAAATCCATGTGAGTCCATGCGTTCAGAGGAAGAAGATTTCTCTGGTCCATTAGATGCTTCAGGGGTAGCATCAACTCCTTCAGCAACGGTAGTGGAGTCAGATTTACTATCATTAGACTGCTTAAGGTCAGTAATATCATCCTCTTCCATCTGCAGTACCAGAGCATTTCTTCCTTCAATGGCCCTAGAACCTTCAAAATCCCCAGAAGGCTTAGAATTATCAGTATCAGAATATTCTATAGCATCTTTAAAGAAATTGACCCCATAATTTAAAAGACCAATTATAAAAGTATCATTGATGGACTCATTGGTAGCTAAATTAGCATCTAAAAGAGCTTTTAAACCATTTGTATGAATCAAAGTTGAATAAAAGGCTTTAAAGTACTCGAAATCTTTGGGGATATCGGAATTGAATAGGGTTGAATATAATTGAAGTGCCTGTTGTTCCATAAATCAGTGGTGTTGGTGTAGGTAAAGGTTGAGTAAGTGCAATGCAGGCTGTGGTCGCATCGGCGACACGTAGGGCCCTAGCGGGCAGGCAGATGGAACCAAATGGGACCAAAGGGTAGGGCCAAGGGTAGGGCCAACGGTGGGGCGGCCGGTGGGGCCCTCTGGCGCCAGGCACCGCAGGAAGCACCGCAAGCAGCAAACATCCACAGAATTTTCTAGAACCAATCGTGCAACGGCGGGTTTTCTCCCACGACCAACCCGATCATTTAAAAACCACCATAAAGTGAGTCAGAAAAATTAATCACAAATTACTACCATAACCATGTCAGATTGGGATACCGTTACAGTCATTGGACAAAAAGCTAGAGTCGGAGGTGGAGGCCCCAGACAAAATGTAGCCAAAAGTCAAAGTGAAATTAATGCTGCCAGAAGAAGTGGGAATGTGGTATCAACCGATAAGAGATATGGATCCACCAACACTAAATCTAATCCAGAAGGTCAAAGATTAACTAAATTAGATGATGCTGATGATGTTGTTAAAGTTAAGAAAGTCGATGCTAATGTTGGAAAAACCATTCAAATGGCTAGACAAGAAAAGAAACTTACTCAAAAAGATTTAGCCACCAAAATCAATGAAAAGCCCCAAGTTATAAATGATTATGAAGCCGGAAGAGCCCAACCAAACCAACAAGTATTGGCCAAGATGGAAAGAGCATTAGGAATCAAGTTGAGAGGGAAACAAATCGGGGAACCCTTATTTAAGAAAAAGACGTAGGCATGTAATGTAATGAATAATGACGTTGCAAGAACTTGTAGAAAGCGCATGGGCCACAGGCTCACAGGCCCAACAGAGGTCGTAAGTGCCCAAGTCGTAAGTGCCCAAGTCGTAAGTGCCCCACAGTGGTTTCAGACAATCGTAGGCGAGATCATGGTGTGAAGGGAACCCTGTGTGCTAATGTCTCGTGAGGAGCGAGGAGAGCTGGGACGGTGCGTGGAGATTTGGGACGGAGGGCCACGAGAGCTGGGACGGTGCGAGGAGAGCGTCGACCGCGCCCTCGCAGTAAACCATTCGTGCGACGTGCCAGTGTGAGCACTTGCGACGATCTGCCATGCCCATGCACATTTGACACTTCCACTTAGCACCGTCAAGGGTCCACAAATCTACCACCACACGGTACTCTACACTTATCCCAGTACTCTACACCTATTCCAGTACCCCAATGCTCCAGTGCCCAAACCCACCATACAGCAGGGCCAGGCGTAGCACACCAGACCGGCAACTGCACCACCAGTGCTCATGGAGGATCGGGCTGGTTCCTGCCTGGCATGGTCTTGGCGTGTCCCGCCCAATCCCTACCGGCAGATTCATCTTGTTATCTCTGACATCAGTATCTACACCAATTGATATACTACGCTATCTAAGATCACCAGACATCCTCCAGTATAGATTCTCTACTTTGACTTATTCAATGTAGATGTTATCTGATATCGCTTGCAGTTATACCTACCTGCTCGCTAGCACATTCCCTCGCTTACAATTTCCTCGGCACCCAGTTATTGTCTGCAAATAGCCGTTCCAACTGTTCGGGTTAATTAGCCAGTTAAAATTAGTATTGTCTACACCTGTTGCATTATCAGTAATCTCTTCCATTACTAGTGGTCTATACACTATGATGAGCTGATAACTAACGCTATTAATGTCATGGAGTCCAATTATTTTATCCGTTAGTTATCTGTACTGGTGGTGGTGCTCGTGCTTATCTATGCAGCCGGAAAGCCTGCTTGGGTACCAGTTTCCTAGAGTTTCTTTTTTTTTTTTTCCGGTATCATTGATCGACCTCTACAATAATGATAACAAACTCCTTACTATTATTTGTGCCATTTAAGATTTGTCGTAGATAAACCCATTTTGTTTGTGGGGATCTGAAAAAAAATTTTTTTTTTTTTTTTTCCTATAAGTACCCAGGCAATGGCCCGGAAAAAATTTCACTTGAGAAAAAATTGCAGCCAAACAGGTCAAGAGTGCAATATGACCAAGGAAGTTTATACCGTCAAGTCTAACCATAGTAGACCAAGTATATACCGTAGTGGATCATCATACTTGGATATATCTATAGCCAATTCTCGGATTGTCAATGGAGATACTGAAAGTGATCAAGCTTTAAAACTTGAAGGATTAGATAAAGATCAAACCTTACATAGAGGATTAAAATCAAGACATGTTCAATTGTTAGCTTTAGGAGGATGTATTGGTACTGGTTTATTTATTGGGGCTGGGGGCCCATTATCCACGGCAGGTCCTGGATCTTTATTTATATCTTATATATTTATGTCTAGTATTATATGGTTAGTTATGAATATGATGGGTGAAATGATTACTTTTTTACCATTACCTGGTAATGGTGCTCAAGCTTTTGTTAAAGAATATGTTGATGATTCTTTAGGGTTTGCTATTAGTTGGAATTATTGGTATGCTTTTGCAATTTTGGTAGCTACTGAAATTACTGCTGCGGCTCTTTTAATTGAATATTGGACTACTTCAGTTAATCCTGCCGTATGGATTACTATATTTTTAGTTACAATGGTAGTAATTAATATGTGTCCAGTATCAGTGTTTGGTGAATCGGAATTTTATTTTGCTTCTTTAAAGATTTTTGCCATTTTAGGGTTAATTATCTTGGGGATTGTATTATTTTTTGGTGGGGGTCCTACTCATGATAGATTAGGATTTAGATATTGGACTGATGGATTAGCTTTTAAACCTTATATGACTGATGGGAGTACTGGTGACTTTTTGGGACTTTGGTATGCTATTATTAGATCTGGATTTAGTTTTATTTGTTCTCCTGAATTAGTTACTAATTGTGGTAGTGAATCTAAAAATCCTAGAGTTAATATTCCTAAAGCTGCTTCAAGATTTATTTATAGATTGGCTTTTTTCTATATTTTTGGTACTTTAATTATGGGGGTTATTTGTGATTCTACTAGTAAAGATTTATTGAATGGAGGTTATGATGCTTCTGCTTCTCCTTTTGTTATTGCCATTAAAAGTGCTAAAATCGGTGGTTTGGATAGTGTAGTTAATGCTGCTATTTTAACTTCAGCTGCTTCTTCAGGTAACTCTTTTTTATATACTGCTTCAAGAGTTTTATATTCTAATGCAGTTAAAGGGTTGGCTCCTTCTTTTTTCACTAAAGTCAATAGATATGGGGTTCCTTATTATGCCGTTGGTGCTTCTAGTTTATTTGGTTGTTTGGCTTATTTAAATTCTTCTTCAAGTTCTGCTAATGTATTTACTTGGTTATCTAATATTGCTACCATTTCAGGATTTTTATCTTGGATAGCTGTAGCCGTTGCTTATATTAGATGGAGAAAAGCAATTACTTATAATAACTTATGGGATAGGGTTACTTATAAAACCATTTTCCAACCTTATGGGGCTTATTATGTGATATTTTTCATCTCTTTAATTTGTATAACCAACGGATTTGCTGTCTTCTTTGATTTTAATGGTCCTGACTTTGTGGCTGCTTATATCACTTTCCCTATTTTGGTGGCATTATACGGGGGTCATAAGATTTATGAATACATTGTCCTCAAGAGAATAAGATTTACCAGACCAGTCGAAGAGATTGATGTATTAACTAATTTAGATTTAATTGAGGAAGAAGAGGCTTCATATCCTCCCAGAGTTCCTAGAAATATTTTTGAAAGAATCTGGTTCTGGATTGCTTAGTTTGTGTGTATTATTATAGTGTGTGAAATGAATAAACGTAGTAACTATCTATATCCGTCTTAGCTTGTGCCGGAACTGCTCGCCCCACCACCGGCTCCTCTCGCCCCAGACTGGTGCCACTAGTACCTCTATCCTCACACGACCTCATCGCTGCGAAAAAAAATTTAAGTGGTGATGAAGCTTTCAATTACTGCAAGAGTTTGTGAAACTGCTCAATACTAGTTAGCCTAAATTGATCCAGATGAGTTTATCTGAACAACTAAAGGTTATCACCGACTCCACACCCTCAGCAGTGGTGGACCGGAAGTCTAGGTCCAAGGTCCATTCCCGATCATTGATTTTTGAACCAAAGATCGCTGCTACTCAAGATTTTGAGGTCCTTTATGACATTGGTTTGGAAGGATTGCAACAACTAGAAATCCTTGATAAAAGATTTTCAAAGTTCAGAGCAACCTTATTCAATGAGACAACTATCAAATTTGATAGAAATACCAGCCAACAAGATACCCTACAACATTTAAATGATAATATTAATCAATTTTTGATATTGGTTTGTCATTATTTGAATTTGAATGATTCAGTAAAAGCATTGGAATGGCTTGTCAGAAGATTCAATATCAACTTATATAACGGGGAGATGTTGCTCTTGACTAGTTTATCATACTATAAGGAACCAATTTTTGTAAAGATTTTAAATGTGATTCCTAAAAATTCATTTCCAAAAGTATTTGAATCACTATTAGGATTTAAAGAGTTATTGAAATCTCCTTCTTTGCATTCAATTCTTAAGAATTTTTCTAACAACTTGGAATTGTTTAAATTATATACTTTCTTCATAATTGATCAGATTGATAATCATTTGATCTTTAAGAGTCAATTGGTGTTTTATTTATCAATCTCCATTCAATTATTGTCCATCAATAATAAGGATATTCCTTCTTTACAGGAAAATTATTTGCCTATCATTTTTAATCTTGTAGGACATTTATTATTGTCCAATAATAATACCATCAAGATTTCATTTGACTTGAAGTTGGCTGCATATTCCTTAATTTCAGTAATAAGTTCAATCTTACCGTTAAATCCCAAATTGATTTTATCGTTGACTGATTCTATCATTTCTAATAAGGATTGTTTATCAAGTAGACTTTTGTCCAAGACTTTAATCACCTTAGGTCAATTGTGGTCTAATTTTATTTTAGAAGTTAATTATAATAGTACAGAGTTTAACATTAAGTACTTTGACCTTCCTGAATCATTGATTAAATCTGTCCACAATGAAAAATTTAATATCAATAAGTTTTTGATATTCTTTTATTTATCTAATTTGAATGCTCCTACTGATTTATCATATATTTTTAAGGTTATCGATTTATCTAGTTCTCAAGAATTCAAATTCATTTTACTTCATCTATTATCTAATGCTAATACAGCTGATGAATCAACCAAGGTAAATGTGACTAAAGCTTTGGAAATCATGTTCAATAGCAACAAGTCCTTATTCAAGGAGACTTTACCAGTCTTTAAACCCGATTTCAAAGTTTCTGATTTGGAAATGATCTTATTAACTTCATTAGATGATCATAATGCAGCTGATGCTGATATAGAATTAGAAGAGGGTGATTCTTATGAGGCCGATGACATTAAAATGGATGTTGATGATGATGATACCTCTGCTGTGACCCAACTCGAACAAGCCTTAAGTACAGTAACAATTAATGAGAGTAACTTCTTACTAGGGTCCTCCACCGAAGAATTCAATAGTCTTTCTACCATTCTCATCCAGGATTTTAAAATGATGAAGAAAATATCCAATAAACTCTCCAACAACGAATCATTGGTAACATTTTTGATGAGATTTTCTTTAACTCCTTCAATTCCTTTAATTGCTAGATTACACGTTGCTAAGTATTTGAGTAAATTCTTCAATGATACATTGGTCAAGCTCGATTATGGGTTTTATTTAATGATGCCTTTGTTGATGATTGGGTTATACGATTCTAGTAAATTGATTCGTCAATATTATATCAACTTAATAACCAATACGAAGAAGAGCAATCCTTCTAAGAAAGCTCCATTATTTTTAGAAGAACAAATTTACTCTGGCATACCAAAGAACAAAAGATCTATTTTGGCTCAGAAAGACGGCCAATACTTATGCAATTTATTGGTTGAATCAAATCTAGATGACCTTGCATTAGATAAATCCAAATTGTTGGATTTGATTTCATCTGTATTCAATCATTCGAAATCAAATTCCAAAAAGTATGGTCAGGTCTACTTGAAAAATTTTATTTTAAATCAATGGTCTTTAAAGACTCATCATTTGACTTTTAAAATTAAAATCTGGGAAATTATCAGTATCTTAAACAATAACTCAAATGATTCATCCAATGATTATAGATCCTTGTTTCTTGAAAATGATATTATTTCCAACTACATAACAATAAGGAAATCTTTAATATCTGAATGTAATTCGCTCAAGGTTAACGTTGATGAAGTCGAGACTAATATAGTCAATATCCTTGGTGGTGGTTATGTTAACGATAAGGTATCGACTAAGGAGGTGGAAATATTGTTGACTTTATTGACTTCTGGAATCTCAAGTGAATTTTTTGAAATGGTCCTTAATAGAATCACCAAGATATTCCCATTCCTTAAATCCAATGATTTAAAATTCAAATTGGTGAACAAAATCATCGATTTGATATTGCAAGAATCATTTGAAGTTGAATTAGACATAGATCCTTTTGATAGCTTGGTAAGCCTTAGATTGGACTTTGATTTGATTTTATCTGTGTTGAATACAGTTCAGCTCAATAACCAAGTACCTGAGCATTCAATGGTTAAACGTAAAAGAAGATCATCAAGTCAAACCAAACAAAATATGGCTAGAAATGATATCAATAACATGGCTAGTAATCATCTTAGAAAATTGACTATCATTTTGGATTACTTGGAATATAACTTGAGTCAAAATTTGAAATTTTTTGATACTGTGGATGATAAAATCTCTTGTCCTGAGTTTTTAATCGAATTATTCAAAATTCTTACTGATTTAGATTATTTGGGTAATGATGGACATTTACCTGTTTTATACGCTCAAGAGACTTTAGCCAGTTGTATGTTAACTTCCATAAAATTGATGAAGTATAAAGATTACACCTTTGATTCAAACTCCATAAGAGCTGATTTGATTGTTAATTCAATCAGAAACTCTACTAGTCCTCAAGTTCAAAATAAGCTATTGTTGGTAATAGCTGAATTAGCTTCTTTAGCCCCTGAAATCATTTTACATTCAGTTATGCCCATTTTTACTTTCATGGGTGCACACACTATCAAACAGGACGATGAATTTTCTAACTCAGCTTTGCAAGAAACTGTTTCAAGGGTCATTCCTGCATTAGCTCAAAATGGGACAACAAATGTTGATGAAGATATTGAATTTTTATTGGCTAGTTTCGTAGCTGCTTTGCAACATATCCCTAGACATCGTCGTAATAAGTTATTCAGTTCCTTAGTAAAGACTTTGACAGTAGAAAAATCTTTACACATCATTTTGTTTTTAGCCGGAGGGCAATTTCATAAAGCTGATAATTTAGATGCTAAAAATGGCTTACTTGAATTCTCATCTAGTTTATTGAAGAACTTTGACTCTAATGAACAATTAGCAAGTATCATGAAATTGTTACAATTGTGGGAGCAAATTCCTGACAAGGAATTAGAGAAAAATTCAGACGCTTATAACAACCTTATTAAAAGACCAATTTTTGGGGTTTCAATTTTGTCTTTAACCAGTGAAGAGTTGAACTTATTGAGATGTAGCATGTTGAACTTTATCAATGAGATTATTAAACCAAAGGATGAATTCAATGAAGTGAACTTATTAAAATTGAAGCTCATCATGGTTCTATTTGATGATAACATTGAAGAATCTGTGAAAAAAGGGTTATTAGCTAGCTTTAACAATACCATTTCGTTTTTATTACGAGTCATAGATAAGTCTAATACTCCACACAAATCAAATAAAAGGATCATCAGTAATCTTTTTAAGTTATTGAATAATTTCTTGGATATGTTACCAATTTCGAATTTTATCGAATCAATTATTGACTCTATAAATCCAGAATTGGTTAGTGATGAAATATCTGTTAATATTGCAAAGAATTTCATCAACTTGACTATAAGTAAGATTGATGCCGAGTTGACAATCAACACAGTCAATGATGAATTAAAACAATCTATATTCAACCAATTATTACCTGTCTTGATAAGTGGTATTGACAAAAATTTGGAATTAGAATTACAACAGTGTTATTTGGATTGCTTTTCAACTGTTATCAACAAGCTTTTTATTGTTGATAGTGAAATCTTCTCAGACAGTAAAGTATTAGTGAATGCTTTAAATATAATTCTTTCTGATAAAGGGTTCTTAAGTGAAAAGCCAGAATTGATAATTTCATCGGTGAATGCCATGAATAATATTATTAATGTTTTAGGGATTAAAGCTATCGGATCATTCCCAAAAATTATCAAACCATCATTTGAGATCTGGAACAAGTTCAAAGGAACCGAAGAAAATGAAGAAAATGAAGATCAAGATGAAGATGATGATACTACCAATAGGTTAGTACAAACTTCTATCTTGGTGTTATATTCAGCATTGGTAAAGAAATTACCAGCATTCTTAGGGTCTAATTTAGAAGCTATTATCTTGACAGTTTTAACCAGTGATTTAGTGGCTAATGAATTCCGGCAAGAGATCTTACTGATGATCATCAAGCAGGTGGATTTAGGATCTGTGATTAAATCATTGATGAACATTTGGATTAATAAGAGATTCTATGAAAATGATAAACCAGAGAATTTGGGGATTTATTTGAATACATTTGAACAAGTGATAGAGAATATTGATAAGAAGACTTGTATTAACAATTCCACCACTTTCTTGCAGTGGTTAATAAAATCATTTGAGTTCCGTCATTACTGTGAAACTCATGACAACAAATTCAACAATAACACTATATTCAGAATCGAGAATTCATACTATAAATGTGGAATTAGTTTTATTATGAAATTGAATGATAAAAGTTTTAGACCATTATTTGCTTCATTAACCAGATGGGCTATAAATGGAGAAGATGCTACCATTGTGGAAGAAGTTCCTAGATATTTATCATTCTTCAAGTTTTTCAATAAATTACAGGAAGAATTAAAGAGTATCGTAACCTCTTACTATTCATATGTACTCGAGCCAGTTGGTGACCTATTAGTTAAATTCCAACAAGGGAAGGTTGATGATATCAACTTGAGAAGAATTGTATTAATATCCCTTAATAGTTCATTCAAATATGATCAAGATGATTATTGGAACCAAGAATCTAGATTCAAGTTAATTTACCAACCATTAATAGGACAATTAACTAACATACCTGAACCAATTGGGAAATATTTATTAAAGGCTATTACTACATTTACGGCCAATGTTAATTCGGATGAATATAATAATTTAATTGTCAATGAATTGATTAAATATGTGTCAAACAATGAAGATGACCAACAACCAGCTCCACTGGCCCAAACCAAGATTTGGACGATTAGAGTAATGAAAGCTATCTTCCAAAAATTAGGGGAATCGTGGTTAACATATTTACCACTTTTAGTGCCATATATTGCAGAATTATTAGAAGATGACGATGAAACAGTAGAGTTAACGGTTAGAAAAGGATTAGTGAGAGTGATTGAAAATGTTTTAGGTGAACCATTAGATAGATATTTGGATTAGTAAACTGATTAATATATATAGCATACATATTTATCATCCCGGGTGTAGAAATTTAGCAGCCATCGTGCCGGGCCCAAAGAATCTTCTATGGGTTTCCCGAGTGCGACAAAATTTTTTTCAACAACTATATAAGTAAGTGAGAATCCACTAGGTGCAGAAACCAGAACCGATCACCAGCAACTAAAGATGGTATGTTAAGATTATTTACACCTTGTAATACAATGGCCCAGAATACTAACGGTTGATGTTATAGTCAATTTTAAAAAGTGCCCAAGCCTTAAAGCCATTATTTGATAGGGTATTAGTGCAAAGACTTAAGCCTAAGACTCAAACAGCATCAGGAATTTACATTCCAGAAAAAAATCAAGAGAAATTGAACCAAGCCACTGTGATTGCTGCAGGTCCAGGATTATTCAACCCTAACAATGGAGAAACTATTCCTGTTAATTTAAAGGCCGGGGATAAGGTATTATTACCACCATTTGGAGGTAATCCAGTTAAGGTTGGAGAAGATGAATATTTATTGTATACTGATAAAGAAATATTGGCCAAGATTGACGAATAGGTAGTTGATATGTACTTGTAAATAAACAGATAAGTAAGAGATGTAGAGTGGACTGCAGAAGCGGTGCCTGTAGGGCCCATAGGGCTACGGTGTAGGTGGTAGCACGGTGGTAGCACGATGGTACCAGCCCGTCGTGCGCCCCTCACCCGCGATAACATCATATCTCAACCAGCTACAACCATCTGCAACAAGGATACTACTACAACCATGTCGAATACCGATAATACCAGATTCGCCCAATTCAAATTGGTGTTACTAGGCGAAAGTGCCGTGGGAAAGTCCTCCATAGTCCATAGATTTGTCAAAAATACCTTTGATAACATGAGAGAATCAACCATTGGAGCGGCATTTTTAACCCAAACCATCACATTACCAGAAAACAATACCACCATAAAGTTTGAAATATGGGATACTGCTGGACAAGAACGGTATAAATCGTTAGCTCCAATGTACTATAGAAACGCTAATGCTGCTTTATGTGTATATGATATAACCAACCGGAATTCATTCACCAAAGCTCAAGATTGGATTAAGGAATTAAAGAAACAAGCCCCTGAAGGAATCGTGATTTGTTTAGTGGGGAACAAATTAGATTTAGAATCTGACAGACAAATCGACCAACAAGAAGTGGCCAACTATGTATTTGAATTAAATCAAGAAATTGGTACCAATAGTGTGATTATGGCTGATTGTTCGGCTAAATCAGGGGACGGAGTATTGGACATATTTACCAAGATTGGAAGAGCTTTACCAGTGGAAGAGTATATAAATGGAGTAAATGATAGATCTAGACAGATTGGGTCTAAGAAACCGGGGGTTGATCTAGCTAGAAATGCCCATCGTCAACAGAATACTTCATGTTGTTGAAGGTATTACCATTCATATTATTAGCATTTCCATTTCTATTTCCCTTGTGATGTTTTCTTAGTCATGTTTTTTATGGTTATTTGTTGTTTATAGATACCAGTGATAGTTTTTGACGTTATAGTCCCTGACGACTGATGGGTGATCCCATCTACCGTTTGAGCTAGTTTTTACATTTATAATGTTTCAATACACAGAATTTACAACAGAACTACCGGAGTAGGCTGTAAGCACTGCCCTAGTAAGCACTGCCCTAGTAATCACTTGCCTGGCTACTATCCAGTAACTACTTAAGCATATTGGGGTAGTCATCACGTGAACAACGTGCACGTACCATTCCTCTCGATGTCGCCAAACCACTGTCCAGTCGGGTAGTCCCTCTACCGAAGTGAAAAATTTTCGATGAAAAAAATTTTTCTCATTACCTTTGAGTTTTAATTCTACTTCTTTTTATTATTCAATAGACAAGTATCTAGTAATTATAATGTCTTCTCGTCCTCAAGTATCTGTTGTCACTGCTTCCGGTGAAAAAACCTCCACCCAATTACCTTTACCAGCTGTCTTCTCTGCTCCAGTCAGACCTGACTTAGTTCACTCTGTTTTCACCAGAGTTAACAAGAACAAAAGACAAGCTTATGCTGTTGCTTCTAAAGCTGGTGCTGAAACTTCTGCTGAATCCTGGGGTACTGGTAGAGCTTTAGCTAGAATCCCAAGAGTTGGTGGTTCTGGTACTCACAGATCCGGTCAAGGGGCTTTCGGTAACATGTGTAGAGGTGGTAGAATGTTTGCTCCAACCAAAACTTGGAGAAGATGGAACATCAAAGTTAACCATAACGAAAAGAGATATGCTACTGCTTCTGCTATTGCTGCTTCTGCTGTTACTTCTTTAGTTTTAGCTAGAGGTCACAGAGTTGAACAAGTTAAAGAATTACCATTAGTTGTTTCTAATGAATTTGAATCTGTTCAGAAAACTAAAGATGCTGTTGCTGTCTTAAAAGCTGTTGGTGCTCATCAAGATGTTATTAGAGTTATTAAATCTAAGAAATTAAGAGCCGGTAAAGGTAAAATGAGAGGTAGAAGATTTACTCAAAGAAAAGGTCCATTAGTGGTTTACGCTGAAGATAATGGAGTTGTTAAAGCTTTAAGAAACATTCCAGGAGTTGAAACTTCTAATGTTAAACACTTAGGATTATTACAATTAGCTCCAGGTGCTCATTTAGGTAGATTTGTTATCTGGACTCAAGGGGCTATTGAATCTTTAGATTCTATTTACGGATCTGAATCTACTCAATCAGTTAAATCTAACTATTCTTTACCAGCTAACATTATTTCTAACACTGATGTTACCAGATTAATTAACTCTTCTGAAATTCAATCTGTTGTTAGACCTGCTGGTCAACCATCTCAAAAGAGAACTCATGTCTTAAAGAAGAACCCATTAAGAAACAAACAAGTTTTATTAAGAATGAACCCTTACGCCAAAACTTTCTCCAAAGACAAATTAGGTTCTGCTAAAGCTGAAAAATCTAAAGCTAAACCATCTAAAGGTTCTTTCCAAGAAATCTTAAAAAACTAAGTTAAACATAAGATTTAATTTATTATATAGTTTAATAGGCTATTGAATTATAAACTTAAATAAATAATATCTTTATATTACCAACTTTTTTATATTTTTTACAATGACTTATAAAGCCGTTATATAAAACCTATAACCGAAAATACATACATATAAAAACAAGCCGTTGAAGAAACTAAAATAACAGAGCTATAAAACAATAAAAACCATCAACTTTAATTTATTGGTTTAACGACATTTTCTTCGAAATAACTCTTACCAGTGGCAGGATCAGTTCCAACCACGTTACCTCTATTGTCATCATATTCACAAATGGTATATTGTTTCCAGGCATTATCACACATAACCCTGGAACAACCCACTTTAGAAGTAGATTTCCAAACCAACTGAGTGAAATGTCCAGTTTTTTCACTAAATCCTGGATTATTATAGTTATAATATTTGATTTCATCGTACCAAGCATCAACAGGAGATTTACCCCCGGAATAACCAGCAGCTAAATTTTCTCCATAAGGACCATGTGAGTGGATAAGTTGAACATTATCACAAGAGAAAGAACTGGCGGCATAATCAGCAGCATATTGCGCTAATTTATCGTCCCAGGTCAAGTGTTGGACTCCATGTAAGTCTCTTTTAGTGTTATGTTCATCTAAGATAGCTTGTTCGAAATCGTTAAGATTGGAGTCACCAGTTTCAGTAGGAGCTGGTTGAGTGGAAGACGAGGAGGAAGTGGTAGGAGTACTGCTGGTGGTAGGAGTACTGCTGGTGGTAGGAGTACTGCTGGTAGTTGGAGTACTAGAAGTAGTTGGAGTACTAGAAGTAGTTGGAGTACTGCTGGTAGTTGGAGTACTAGAAGTAGTTGGAGTGCTGCTGGTAGTTGGAGTACTACTGGTAGATGGCACCTTTTGGATTTCAGTAGTACTTGGATACTCGATAGTGTCAGTGTTAGTTCCAGCAGGAGCAGCAGGAGTGGAGGAGGTAGTAGGAGCTGGAGCAGGAGCAGGAGTGGAGGAAGTAGTAGGAGCAGGGGCTGGAGTAGAACTACTAGTAGTAGTAGGAGCAGGGGCTGGAGTAGAACTACTAGTAGTAGTAGGAGCTTCAGCATCAGTATCAGCAGCATTAGTAGTAGTTGCTGGTGTGCTAGTAGTTGGAGCAGCATTATTTTCTGGAGGAGGAGCATTAGCAGTCTCTATTACTGTGTTGACTTTAGTAACAGTATTGGTAGTATGGGTTTGCCATTCAGTGACTGCAGGAGCAGTATGCATCCTAGTTACATATTTAACAGGAGCGGCTTGTGTTAAGGAAAGTAAGGCAATTAAAACTGTCAACTTCATATTTGGCTTTGGAAATTCAATAAGGAACGAATGAACACTAGATTAAAAAAGAATGAATATAGTTAGTTCAACTGGATGAAAAGAATGAATACAGTTAAAGCAAGTGGCTAGTAAAAGAACGAATGTAGTATCTAGCAGTAGCTAGTAGTATCTAGTAGTATATGAATCTCCTTGAATATAAAAGTCTGATGAAAAACTGTCAATTCTGGCAACTGTCCAGTTATTTAAAGGTAACAGTTGAATTACAGCCAGCATAATGAATCGCCAAACGTTCGTGTGCATTAGGAACAATCATGATGATCACTTTAGATCTAAGGTGCATATTATGTTTGTGGGTAACTTGCAGCCAGCATAAACATGGATTATTTTTTTTTTGCAGCCTCTTGGTTAGGTAACAGCCAGCCATCCCATCCCAAAACAGGTCTTGCCTAATTAGGAAAGGTGCTCCCCCAGGTTGCAATAGGAGTGCCCCGCATCATGTGACCTGGCTGCTTTGTTACCCATGGATCTGACGGGCACTGTGCGTGTCCTGACCAACGCGATACGGGTTTTTGTTGTTGTCAAATTAATTTGACAGCACAAATCCACCACGGCTGAGGCTGACAAAGTTCAGAATAACTCCAGGAAGAACTTTTGCTAATTATCCTTTTGTTCTCACTCGATCTGGACCCTCTGGCTTACAACTGTTGTCCCAGCTATTTATTTGTGGTGCTTGTGGGACCTGGATTTTCTCTTTCTTTCTTGATCTGGTTATTTGCTTAATTTTTCAGGTGATCTTTACCAAACGGCACCGGCAGGAGCGGGCTATTTAACGATTTAAAACAAAGAAATAGATGTTTAAAGGATTAAGGAAGAAGGCCCTGATCTTACTGATCTCGTCACAACTGCTGACAGCTCCACTGGTTGGAAGTGGGATTGATGATGGGACCTCGTCGTCATACGGCAAAATCTTGAAGCAAGTGCATGATTTTGAAGTGGCACTTAAGGCAATGGATTATTTATTAGATGATAGAACTCCTGAAGGTACTGAGTTATTACGGAAGAAATTACAAGAACATGAAGTAGCAGAATTTGATCAACCAGCTAGTATATTCCATTTGGCATTAGGAGTAATGGAATTTATTGAGGCTACTTTAGGATTTGAGCCGGAGATTATGACCAGAGCTCATGTGACTCTTTCTGAAGCAGAAAATTCGGCTTTGAATAACTCCAAATTTAATACTAAACATCATATGATAACTTCTAATATTTATCCTCCTGGGACTGAATTTCAAGTTACTCATGCTGAATCAACCTTGTTAAATGCTTTGGTGATGTTATTACAAGAAAATAATGGAATGGTGGAAAGTGCTAAGGCTTTATATAAGTTGAGAAAGGCTTACCATACATTAGATTCGGTTTATAAAAAGATGAAAGACCTGGAGCCAACGTTTAACAAGAATTTAAATAAGTTAAAAGCTCAAACTTGCAAATTGAATAATACCCCGGATTCATTGTCTAATAGAAGTATCAGTTCGATTGATTTACCCGGGTTGAACAATAATGGTTCTATTGATTCTAATTCTAGTTCATTACCACAAGACATTAAGTTGATGAAGGATTTGGAATATGTCTTTCAAATGAGGAAATCTAGAATTGAAGGAACTAATATTGGTAATTCAATTGATCCCAAAAAAGTTAACTTATTTGCTGACATGTCTGCTAATCTGTCATCTATTGCATTATCTCATAAAAGCAGCTCGTTACTTAATAATTCAAGAGGTGTCTCTCCAAAGCCTAGTATTAACTCCAAATTTAGAGGCAATACTCCTCCTGCCTCGATTCCTCAGAAGCAATCCAATCTACCAATCCTGGAATCTATTGGGTCTAAAGCACCTGTGAACGGCATGAGAACCAAGAATGATAATGATGCTGATGCTGAAGAAGAAGAAGAAGATGATGATGATGAGGATGATGAGGTCGATAATGACCAATTCTCAGACGCTTTTGATACTTTGGATGGTTCAACCGACAATGGTTCGAATTTAGTAGCAGAACCTTTAAAAGGATCGGGATTCTCTTTAGATGCTTCAAATGCTTCTATATTAACTGATTCATCGATTGAAAAAAATGACGGTACCACATATTTACATGTATCTACAGTGGATGAATTCATTCATTCGGGAGTTCAACTTTGTTTTGGTATTTTACAAGTGGTTCTTTCTTTAATCCCTCCTACTATTGGTAAAGTGTTATCTATTGTGGGATTTAAAGGGGACCGTGACGTTGGACTAAAACTTCTTTGGAGAAATGCTATTACTTGCCGGAATATTCACGGTGATTTAGCGTTACTTTGTATATTGGTGTTCTATGATGGTCCAGTTCAATTTGTTGATTCCGGATTTCATTTACCAGAAAATTCTAATTCTAACGTGGAAAGTATATTAGATATTAGTTCGAGAACTACCGTTTCTGACCAGGAGTTAGATAAAATATTATTAAATCCTGATTTCTATACCCCACAGTTATTGCATAAAGTTCGAAGCATTTTTCCTCATAATGCTCTCTGGGTCTTACAGGAGGGTAGAATATTGGCAGCTCAAGGTCAAATTGACAAGGCTATATGTATAATGCAATCATTTACTGATGACCCCAATAACAAAATTCAAATGCAGCAAAGTGAAGCATTGTTGGTTTTTGATAGAGGTATGCTTTACGCTTTTAATCATCAATTTGATGAAGCAGCAGAAGATTTCATTAAGCTTGTTGATTTAAGTGCTTGGTGTCGTAGTGTTTATTTATTCATGGCTGGTTCTTGTTACATTGCCAAATGGCGTATGATTAAAATGAATTTAATTGAAGTCAATGATTCCGAAAGAGATAAATTGTTAGACTCCTATGCTGAAAAGGCTGAAAAGTTTGTCAATTTGGCCCAAAGTTATGTTCCTGGGCACGGAGAAAACGCTGGTAAGAAAGGAGGTATTGGTGGGGGTAATAAACAATTACCTTTTGACAAATTTCTGTTGAGAAAGTATAAACAATTACAAGATCGTAGAAGGAAACACCCCAATGTACCCTTTATGGATTCAGTTGGTACCTCACCAATCCATGAATTGGTTTACTTTTGGAATGGTTATAACAGAATGTTGCCGGATAAATTAGAATTATCGTTAAAGATTTTAGGATACTCGGGTTCTAAGAACACTCCTTATTCTGCCAATTCAGATGAGGTTACCTATGCCAAAATTCCAGAAACTGATGATGAAGCTATGATTAGATATTTCCTACAAGCCGTATGTCTTAGGCTGATGAACAAAATTTCAGAAGGGTTGTCTCTTTTAGACTCTCATGTGTTGTCGAAATTTATCATCACTGATAACCCATTCAAATATCATAGACTCCTTTACAGTCCTTACTTATGTCCCACCGCGTTATACGAGAAGACTATGTTTGTATGGTTATTGAAAACCAGTAAATCTAACTTCAACGCTAAGGAAGCAGCAAGTGAAAGTAAGTCTTGGTTGAAGAAGGCAGGAACAATCAGTGATGTGGGGGACTATGAATTGAGTAATAGAACAGGAATGAGAATAAAGGCTGCCAGTGAAAAATTAGACCAGATTGCAGACTTGTCTAGCCCATAAGTTCCTGTTGTTGCCTGGTCTTATTCTTTTCTTTTTCTTTTTTTTTTTTTTTAAGTTTATCTTATTTTAGGATCGTAATTTATACTATTTGCATACATACACTATTTTTATGTTCATCAATATGCTCTCTACGATATCAGTTGAAGTAAGTATCAATCATCGTATAAGCCACGTTGAATCTGAAACACAACGTCAATATCCATGCTAATACCAACAACGGTAAAATTCCAGCGATGATGATGGATTGTAATAATTTAGCAGGACTGTCAACAGCCGGATTTGACATTATTGATTGGGTATTGATAAATGGTAAGGAATTGAACCCGTAAAAGGTAATTATAAAGTAATAACTAATGGACACAAGGTAGAGGGTATTACCCAATAACAAGGATAAAAAGGAATTCTTAATGGTGATCACCGGCAAAAGGATGAACTGAACCAAATACAATAAACACCAAATGATTAAAAAGGAATTACAATGGATATCAAAGCAAAACCCCCATTCAATATAGTTAACATTATACTTATTCAAATTTCCTATCCCCCAAGTATTATTGAAAATTTTGTTAGTAACCAACCAAGAAATGGTGGAAATGGTGAAACCAGTCAAATAAAAGTCAACAAATACCATATATATAATTAATTTAAAGATATCCACCATATGAGGGGAATATGCCAATCCCCATGCTATTGCACTTATAGATAAGAATATTGTCAACAAAATTAAGAAAGAGGGATCATCTCTGGCATAATTATGTTTGGTTCCTGATCCTGATTGTGTTTGTTTGTAGTAATATTGTGATCGATACATCTTCTTGGGGTTTATTATCAAGTGAAAGATCTCCCACATGGCAGTTTCAAAATCCAATGTATTGGGTTTAAACAATCGCTTGAACATTTTTTTCACGGTTTGAATGGATGCCCTAGTTCCTCTGTCCACACGAATGGTATTGGGAACGGATATAGTATCAGATCCTCTCAGAGTTCCTGACATGGTATCGACATTGAAACCACTATTGGCATCACCAGTGGATGGAGTTTGGGGAAACAAGTCTTGGGTGGTGTATGGCAAGTTAATTCTTTTACTCATTTAAGGGAACGAATGCTAGCAGGGGTTAACGGAGATTTGTAGATGCCAATTGAAGGTTGAAGAGTTATTGGTGGCCCTTATAAGTGTTCCAGTTGATCTCCTATTACTGGTCCGGTAGCGTTGGAAGTGCTGGTGCGCAATGGCTGTTAAAAGTCGTGAAGCTGTGGTGCGGTGGTAGCATTGGATCGGAGTGGTCAGTGCCTGTGTAACTGTGAAGTCCTACAAATTCCTGCTCTATAATAGTCTATTGACAATCCTATTTAAGCTCTAGGGTGATCTCAGAGAACCACCCCAGTATATATTACATACATTTGCAAGATGGTATAATATGGCAAGATAATACGGTTTAAGATGATTTAAGATGGAATAACACCAATGAAGGAATGGAATTCTTCATTCCTCAGAAGTATTTACCCTAGTGCCGTGGTCTATTAGGTTCTCTTACTGGTATTAGAATCAGTTGTGTTATAGCTGAGCATCTGACTCCTCCAACTTGAATAGTGAATCCATCTCAGATTGCCAGATATCACCAAGGTATCTTTCAGGATCTGACAGGACTGGCGAATTTGCCTGTAGGGATATCCAAGGACTAGAAGGGTTGGCATTTTCCACCATCTTAGCCCTATTTAAAAACCCCAAGATCCCCATGTTTGTCTTTAAATAATGTTTGTGTTCCTTGTCAATGGGGCCCCTATCAACGGTATAAAGTTCTAGATTAGGGGTTCCCGAAAACCTGAATCTTATCAGATCATACTGATGGATAATTGTTTCATGCTGGATTTTAAAAGTATAATCATTCAAAAAGTTATTTCCGAACTGGTTTTGCAGCTTCAAACTAAAGTGACTAGAATTTTTTGATAGGTTATTATCATCTTGATTATATAAATCTTTATAATCAAGAATTTTCCTTTGAATTCTTGAAGAGTCCCATTCAAAAGTTTTATTATCACTTGGAGTATTAGCATTAAACTTTTGGACAAATGTATTTTGAAAATCATTGATTTCATTCATGATACCGTTAAAATCAACACTATCAATAGTAGCATTGTCCTGTAAATGAACATTCGGTGATGATAAAGGATCAATATTATCAGCAGGTCCCAAAACTTCTGGTTCATCTTCAATCTCTGATTCATCATCCAGTTCACTTTGGAACTTCAGAATGGATGTCTTAGCACTTAGGGCCATATATTTATCAGAA
Source organism: Yamadazyma oceani (assembly GCA_030569555.1). Classification (NCBI taxonomy): domain Eukaryota; kingdom Fungi; phylum Ascomycota; class Pichiomycetes; order Serinales; family Debaryomycetaceae; genus Yamadazyma; species Yamadazyma oceani. The sequence continues at coordinate 68,484 of JAJMLF010000006.1, read as the reverse complement.
TTTAGCTGTTCAGGTAGCTTCATCAGTTCTTCGTTATCCCCTTTTTCTTTTAAGGAATTATCATCATTTCTATGTAATAGCCTTGTCATCTTATTATAAATCCTATTGGTGATAGACTGGGTAGGAGTGGTGATATTCGTCTTGTTACCAGTTTCATCTTCAATATCAGAATGAATTTGAGTGTTCACCTCAGGATAAGCTTGTGAAGGAGGGGTCTCTAGATCCCGGTAATAATTGTCAGTGGAGGCAGAGGCCACATTACTCATAGGTCTTCTTGTATTATATTGATCTTTGATCACCGTCAATGGAGATATACTACTGGGGTCCGGATTCATTCCTGAATTGGAGTGTTGGGGATTGGATCTGGTGGGTTTCAATGCCAGATTACTAGTTTGTGACTCGGTAGATAAATATTGAATGGAGTTCCATCGCTTCATAGCCGGTCTTGCAGTAAAGTCATTTGTGGTCATAGGAATGTTTTTAGTTCTGGAATCGCTTAATAACCTATCTGAACTGGATTTAGATCTTATCACTCCTTCCAGTTCAATTGACTTTCCTCGCCCTCTGTCAGATCCGTGTCTTGTCATTACTCCAGGGGATGATGTTCGGAGATTACGGTTTTGAATGGCCTGCTGGAGCAAAGGATTATCAGCTGGATTTTGGGGATAATATTGGCCATTATTTTGGCTAAATCGGGACTGAGATCTGGTATTTCGATGGGTGGGGTCGATTGTTTCGTCTGATACTCTGAACTCATTTCTTAAATGGCTCCTTATTCGGCTTCTACTTCGACGATTGTCTTGTTCGTAACCACTCATAATTGGCCATATACTACTGAATCATTGGTTGATTGGGGTTCAAATATCCATAGTTGTTCCGTTATCTTTCGGCCGGTGAGCAGCAAATGGCTGCTGAGATTTCACTGATAAGCGAAATGGTAACCACACGACACATATAATACGATTATAAACTATTATTATAGGCGTATAAAGATATGTAGACATTATAGAAGATTATTTAGTTTCAAGAGCCAATAGGTTTTGGTTTAGTCCACTAGCTGCACAATCTACCAAAGTCTTTTGCCGTTTAATCACCAAATTCGTCAAGTTAATAATATCCTGCTTATTCTTCATGATCAATTCTGTGCTTCTATTTTGGTTTTTCTTTTGATTCAATTCTTCAAATATCTTTGATAGATCTTCTACCACTTTGTTAAGGTACTCTTGCATTTGTTCAAACACATCAGCATAATCGGTACTAGTTAAATAAAATTCAAAACAATAGGCCCATTTCAAGGTTTTTCTACCATTGGTAAGGGCTTTGAATGAATCTTGTAAAAACTGGATATCTATCCAAGACAAGTTGGTGGAATTATTTTTCAGTTGTTCTTCCATAAATATTCTCATTTTATCATTTACCATATCCAAGGTCTTTATATCCCCCTTCATAGAAGATTCATGAACCGAGAATCGTTTGTAATAATGTAAGTATCTTTGTAAAGATTGCCGCTTTTGTCTTTGATTTGACTCAATCGATTCTTTAACTTGCGGATCAAATTTATTACACTTATAATATTCGGTTCCATGGATCTTCCAATCATTGAGGCATATCCAACAAAATTCATATTTACAAGTAGGACATGACATATGATTACATCCTCCATTCTTTTCAATGGAAGCTTGACACTTAGGGCATGCATGGGTATTAGCTTCTAGCCAATTTGCAGTTTCAGAGTCATCTTGGCATTTTTTGATCCAGTGTTTTACAATCCAGCATGGGCATGGTAAATGGTTTTCATACTGGCATTCATAACAAAATTGATGATCCTTAGAACATGATACAATAGGTACTTTGGTTATATCATCATTATTTTTGGTTCTGAATTTGGCTTCATTAGATCCGTCCATATCCATATCCATTCCTTCATCTTCATCTTCATCTTCTTCCATAGACACAAGTTTGTAATTCAAATTTTCTATTACCGTATCACAGTCTGGGGCTGGACACCATTTGAACTGAGACTTTCTAGCGTCTATAAAACTTTTGGCTGCCGATTTTAATAAGATATTGTTGATTAATGGGCTGGTATTATCAGCAACAAAAATGGAATTGGAAACATTACTTAAATAGGTATCATTTACCTCGTTGTTGATTCCATTACGACTTGCATCAAACAATTGCAGAACAAATTTATGAGGAATAACTAATGAACATTGTGGATCCATACACCTTATGAGTCTCCCATGGACAAGCTCACTCCTCACGTATTCCCCATAACAATTTATACAATATTCATGATTACATGATAACGAAAAAGTATCGATCTTATCGTAGTCTTCACAACAAATCATACAACTAAACTTATCACGGCTAACCAATTTGTTGTTTCGGACCTTCGGGTCTATCAATCCACATCTCTGCAAAAGTTTTGGGTAGTTGTCATAGTACTCATTAATCACATCATCCTTTTGCCATTTATAGTATTGTAGCATAATCATTAAATCTTGGGAATCACATTGGGGTAGTTGCAGTTGTTGCAATTCAACACATGGATTCATAAACTCTCGTTGAATAAATTCTCCCAAAGTCCATTGCTTGTATAATATGGGCCCATCGTTAACCATATTCGACTCGTCTGGAGTAGTTTCGGGAGAATCATTGCCATGAACATGACCGTCTTCTTTATCATTGGTGTCTAGATCTGAGTCATCTTCAAATGAGAAGCCGGAAGCGTCGTCATCGTCATAATATTCGTCATCGTAATCAAAATCTGACATTTTTACTGACCAGATTGGGTTCTTTTTGGGTTTTTAGTATTTTATAGACCGGTTTTTATAGATGACTGTTCATGCCTTAACTTACATAAGGTAAGTATAACTTGCAGTTTCCTCGCGATCACGGCATGCCGGGGAGGCGCCGCGTGGCCTGTCACCGCACCGAGCTGGTACCATTACCAACCCATTGCCGCCCCGGCTTTCGTGTCAGGGCTTATCTAACTGATACCATCTACATAATCAGTTGCTTCTACATGATATATGGAAGAAATCTATACTTTTAATCTGCTCTAATATTCTCTGACTACTCTAATCTACATGCTATCTATAGCTCTGGATAGTATACCTTTCTCTTGAACTATAAGGTCATGAATTATCTTCATTCTCCTGTCACCAGTACCTTTCTCTGGCAACTGGTAAAGACCTAGCTTCATCTTACACCAGTCTCTCAATAGTTTAGATATCTGTAAATCGTCTGAATCACTATCATCAGGAGATAAGAGGTATTTATCGACTCTGCTTGTAAGCTTGTATGGTTTTGTCATTAGTAATTTAAACTTGAAGAGCTTGAATGGCATCAATAAAAGACGTAAGATCACATAACTGTGGATGGTGATGGAACCATCAAATTGAACTTTGAATGCCAATTTCCAATTGTCCGGGAAATCTTCTTCGCTTTGGTCGTCGTCTTCGTCTTCATCGTCATCTTCATCATCATCGTCATGTTCATTATCTCCGCTCTCCTGTCCTTCTTCTAATATCTGTTGTTTCCTGTGGTACTTTTTAAACTCGTGGATGATTTCACAAAGCACTTCAAAGTTTGATTCTAACCAATCGATCTTTACATCAAACTGTTTAACTTTATTGCTAGGATGTGTCTTCTTATACTTGTTGACGTAAGAACTGACTTGGTTATAAAGCAGTACTGTGTCATTGATATTTGGTTCTCTGTAATCACACACAAACCCATATCTTTGTAGGAGGTATGGATTTGCTAATTCATTACCATAGGTATTGAATACCTCGTAGCTATGGTCCTTGCTAGGTACTTGTATTAACGTTATATCCACACATTGGGCACTATCGTGTAATTGAGGATCTAGGTTCTCCATGATGGTGGTATTGTTGACCTGGCTATCGTCTTCACCATCGTCTTCACTTTGGGGTTCATCCTGATCACTTTCGGGTTCATCATCTTTTTCTTCGGCTTGCTGCCGTTCAAGTTCTTCTATTAACTCCATGGTAATTTCTCCTACATGCTCAAAATCAGAAGAAACTTCTCCTTCATCGTCATTTTCTTCTTCTTCACTCTCTTCCTGGTCTTGTTCCTCTTCTGATTCCGAGTCGGACGACTCAACGTCTATGTCGTCATTACTATCTTCAATATCATCCAAATGCTTGAGCTCTTCTTGACCATCGCCGTCATCATCATCATCATCTTCTTCTTCTTTTTCTTCTTGTTCAATTTCTTCCTCCATTAAATCTTCAAGGTCTTGTTCTTCGTCATCACTAGCCATATGGGCACAGTCTTGTTCACCACAAATTTCACAAACATCCATACCACCATCACATACGAAATGTACATTCTCTCTGAAAACAACCTCCTCGTCTACCACCACCGGTGATAAATGGTTAAACAAATCAGCACCAGGTACTAAAGAAGGGCCATGATAATCATCTACTTGAAATGCCTTTGATATAACAGTTTGCACACAGGCTCCAAAAGCTGATAAATTGGTCTTATACAACTCAAAAGACGAATCTTGTGACTCCTTCTTTGACAAATCAACGTTAAGGATGGGAGGAATGTCTACGACTTTTTCGTTAACATGGGCGAATTTAATACACTCTTCAAATAGAATAATCAATTCATGTAGATCTAACATTCCTAAGGTGGAACATTCAGTATTTTGTAGCAACTTTCTTTCCGAATCACTCCAAAGGCATATAGGGACATCAATACCAGTCACCTCAGGATCAATTGATTTCAAATAATCAAACCATGGAGACGATTGACCCATGTTCAATTCATAGATAAATGATATAATCAACCCATGCATTCCGGTTGTCAAGTCTAAATCACCATCTTCATCTCCATGAATCTCCTCGTAATCCACAAGTAGATTATATATCAGAGAGTTTTTGCAGCTCAAAATATTGGACTTGTGAACTCTAAGAAGTATGGTATCAATTAAAGATTGTGAAAGAGTATCAGGTGAATTCCAGAACACACCTACTCCTCCAATTGGAGAACTGGATACTTTTAACAAGTCATGATTCCAAAATGTGTTATCTCTTAACCATTTTAAATAACTATCCAAATGTTTGGTGGTCATTACCGGAAAAGAAGAAACCCTAACTTGTGATGGGTACTGTTCAGGCAAATATTGCAAAATGAATTTTTCACTGTTTACCCGGACATCTCATCGCAGTATAAAGTCACCACCATGCGCAAAAATTTTAATTTTTTCTTCTTTTCTTTCTTTAATCATCAGTAGTGGTTATACTATCTCTTAATAGATATATAACTTGTACTTTAATGTACAACTACATAAAGACTTAGTCACTTCTTTAACTGACACCACATTAGTGATTGTGTCGACTTGAGAAGGGCGTCAAGCTAAGTGTTTTTGACCTTTTTCACAGATTGGCTACAATAACACTTCGTTTCCGGTCTTTTAGAATGAAGCACTTAATGTTTTAGTTAAGTTCTAATAATGTTAGCATCAATGGGTGTTAAGGTGTTATTAGATTAATTCATTGTGCTAAATCTGTATTCGAGACAACTGTAGGTGAGACAACTGGTGGTGACAGGAATATTCCTTCAACCTTGCACAGGGCTCTTATAAAGTGCTTTTTACAGGAGTTTCTTCCTTGTCTCATAATGTAATATCTCTAATGTCTCTAGACCTTTTAACCTGAGCTTGTGTGATACTTTTTGGTCCCAATAGCACTAGTGCATGCCGGTCACGTGACTCATGCGCACCAGTTCTTGTGGATTCTAAAATGCCTGACAGAAAAATTTTCGATACAAACCACCCAAATCACAACCAATAACAGCACAATGGCACATAGGTTGATAGTAAATGTGATCTTCACAGGAGCTACGGTGTTTGGTAAGGCCTTTTCAGAAGCTTACAAACAAGCTGCCAAAGTAGGAGCGTCTTCTGCCGCCACCGGAGTCAGTAAAAGTCAATCGATCGGAGGAATACCGGTGGATGAAGCATGCAAGGTGTTAGGATTAGAAAAGAAAGAATTATCATTCGATAAAGTCGACCAGAAGTATAATTACCTTTTTGATGTCAATTCAAAGGAAAAGGGTAACTCATTTTACTTGCAATCCAAGGTGTATTATGCCATGGATAGCTTACGAAAGGAATTAGAATACATAGAAAAGTTGAAGAATCAGAAGAAAGAACTGCCGCCGTCGTAAGGGATTGAACGTCATATGAGCTGATACCTGTCATCAGCTATGCTTAAAACCACCTGGGCAGTCAGGCAACTCAGACACCTTAGAGACCTTAAACAACTATCTAGGTATGTCTTTAGCTCTGCCCCTAGGTCTGCAACTAGGTCTTGTAAATATCTTTTTATAGTAGTAAATAGCTCTAATTCTACTTGGTTTTGTCATGAACTATATATCACTCCTCCAGTAATCACCCACCTTGGTACTTGTCTCTTCTTGTCTGCTCTAAACGATCGTTTGTGATGGTTTTTGTTAGTCCATTTTTTCGCAGTAACAGTTATAATAATCTTTCACATTCAAACCAACTCGGAGACCTTTTGTATAAACACCCCAGGACCGACATGGGTGAAGAGAACAAACAAGGTACTGGTTCCAATAACGAGGAACAGCTCCTCCAGGATGCCTCTACCTTATTATTATTTGCTAATACTGCTGCTAAGCAACAAGAAAACAAGTCTCCTTCTCCACCAGTTCAAGGGTCCAACCAGTCGATGACTCCATCCCATAGCCATTCTCTGTCACAGAGCTATCCAAGATCACATCAACATCTGCCTGCTACAGGTAACTCTCCGGCCACTGCTCCTGCTCCTGCTCCTCATAGTACGATATTTGACCCAGTAAGACAGTCCTATATCCAACCAGGCGGGGGTCATTCCCAGGCCCCATCCCAAGTTCCCTCCCCTGGTTTGGGTTCACAGAATATACAGAGCCATGATAGTCAGCCACAACGACCCTTCGGCCTGGCTCATTCACCGGTTGCTCCTCCTCACAGTCAGGGCCATAGTTATAGTCACAGTCATAGTCCTCCGGAGTCATATATGAAACCAACTCCAGCTATCCTTCAGCAGCAACTTCCACAGGTTCCACAGGCTCCACACCAACACCCAACGGCTCCACACCAGCACCCAACGGCTCACACACATCCTATATCAAGTACGCTGATGAATAAACCTGAAGTTGTGTCACCTAAGTTTCCTCCTGCTTTTAACTCAGCCCCAGTTTCACACAGTAATTCTACTCACTCATCAGTGTCAGAACAGAGCGGGAACCAACGACAAAAATTACCAACACAAGGGGCGGTTTCCGGCCACAGACGAACCACTTCATCCCCTGAAAACGAAGTTACTTCGTCTCATCTCAAAAATTCATTATCACCTGGTCCTGCTAGTGTGGTATTAGCTAGAGGACTCGACAATGAAACCGGTAAAAGAAATAATAATAATGCTATGATAGCTGCTGCTGCATTGGCACAAGCTGCTGATAACCCATTACCTTTGTTGAAAAGAGAAGAGACTAAACGAGTGGCTCGACAGCTCGATACCAGTATCACACAGGAAGATACTACAAGAGATACTACTATCAAACAGGAATCTCAAGGACATCCAAGTTCTTCTCAAGATCCCAAACTGACTCATCCGCTCTCAGTAAGGCGATCTGTAGTCGACACAAGCTATGTGGCACCACCTTTACAGGAATATCAAGTAGATCCTGATTCTGGAATAATCGGATGTATTTGTAATATTGATGACGATGACGGGTTTACTATCCAATGTGATATTTGTTTCCGTTGGCAACACTGTTTATGTATGGATTATTCCACCAATGATGAAATCCCTGAAGATGAATACAAGTGTTACTATTGTGATAAGGAAAAATGGGGCAGATTTGATCCAGAAGCTTGTAGAATAAACACGTTAGCAAGACTTGAGCCAGACAATTCAGAGAATAATGCAAAGAAGAACGATAATGATAATGATAATGATCCTAATGAAAAGACTACCGCCACTAAACCTCCAAATAAGCGGAAGGTTCTGAATCCTGGTAAAGTAGATGACAAGAAGAAACGCAAAGTTGAACATGCCAATGATAATAGCAGTTCTTATAAGGCTGATAATAACGGGGCAACCAACTCTAAGGCTTCTAAGGATCGGAAAAAACAATTGAGAGATGACTTCAATAATGTTCCAGCTTCTAAGGCTGATGAACCACCGTCGTTCATTCCAAACAAAGATAATGAATTATTAGAAGATGGATTTACTGCAGAGAATTACCAGTCTACTTACTATAAATTAAGAAACAATGACTATAGAAATCATGATCTAGAGGCACATTTCCGTAAACTAGGGTCTTTATTTTATGAAAGATATAATCAATTAGGTTCTGAAGATCAAAAGAAATTAAATATCGAGGTGCTCACCTTGAAAGAATTCAGAGCCATACCAAAAATGTATACCGTGTTACCTAATTATGAAAAGCATCTAAGGGAAGATCCTAAATTTGCTAATATGCTTCCAAAAATAAGTGTTCAGGTAAAAGCTTACTCGGATTCACAAAAGCAGAAATTCAACGGGATTTCTAAATTAGGGTTATTCATACAGCATTCCTCAAAGGTTGAAAATTTCGAAAAGAATGAAGCCGGTGATAATTCCAGTGGTGCTAATAGTGAATTTGAAGAGGTTATTCCCAAGGGCACGCCGGTGTTGGAATATTTTGGTGCTTTGGATTTGTTCACTGAATATAGAGATAACAAAACAAACCAATATCATATTTGGGGAACTACTAAACCTAAGGTGCTAAAAGCAGAGCTACCTTTGTTGGATGATCAACGCCACGCTACCATTCTAGATGTTGTTTTGGATTCGAGATTTGTTGGTAACGAAAGTAGATTCATTAGAAAGGCATGTCCCGGGGCCACCAATTGTGAGATTAAAAAATTTTATATTCCTGACACAAATTCGTTCAAGTTTTTGGTGGTGACTTCTAAGGATATTACTTTAAACAAAGATTCGGCTGATGAAGAATTACGATTACCTTGGGAATGGGATCAAGCTCATCCAATCCGAAAAATGTATGGCGATGAAGCTAACGAGGTGGAGGGTCTCAAATTTGATCAATTATCAGATAAGGAAAAGTCGCTTTTGGTTGGTACTATTGATAATATACTTTATTTCACTGAGTGTGGATGTTCAACTACATCGAATACGCCACTGTACTTACCAAACTGTGCTGTTTTCAAAGTTAGGAAAGCTATCACTTACTTACTTAGATCAACAAGGAAGATATCAGGTATAACGAACGTTAATCTATACAAACCAAGAGAGGAGTTGGTTTTGCCTAAAAAACCAAAGCAGTATGTCTCTTGGGAAGAGAGGTTGTATGAAAGAGATAAGTTCATCCAAACTAAGCTCTTTTTACCTACAAAGACTAAAGATGATACTGTAGAGAAGAATGGTGGTGAGACTTTCGAAGAGGTGGATCTTAATTTAAAACTTCCTTTGAGACATAAGATTTTGCAAAGTCAGCTTTCCAAGTCAACCTCTGTTAAGGATGACGATTCTAATACGGAGAATAAAGATTTTAATAATAGGGCTGAAACATCAGAATTTATCCCAATCACAACCGAATTGAAGGATAAAATCAAGTCCTCTGTTGAAGGAGAAGTCAAAGTTAAACCAGAGGTTGAAAGCAGGTTGTCAAAGGTTGGTCTTAATATTGTTAGCGATGATAAACCTGACATTGAAGAGCTTAAACGGGCATTAAATCTTGACAAGGAAGACTCAAATGCTACTTTGGTAGCGACTGAACCTAAAGCCAATAATGAGAACCTTCCAAAGTCTAACAAGGATATATCCTCAATTGCTTCCGATAAACCTGAGGCAGTCGATAAAGCTGTTCCCACGCCCACTATACACGAAGACTCAGAAGATAAACATGAGACTAAAGACTCTTTAGTTAAGGAGCCTGTTCCTGAAGCCAAACCTGTGGTAAAGAAGAAATTGTCTTTTGCGGACTATAAAAAGAAGATGAAATAGATCACTTTACCGGCAATTTTTATAGAAAATATAAGTTTCGGGACACTCAACAAAACTGTTTTAATACTAGACTTCTATATTCTATGACTATTTATATACATATAATCTATTTACAAGCAGTGCTGATATTATGTACAATCAAAGTCTCCACGATTTATCTTAGCTGACTTACATAATTGATGGAATGTTGACTTTTCATTGTTGAAAAGGTTCAAGGGACTATCAAACTCAATAAGCTGTCCTTGGTCTAACACCAAAATCTTGTCGTAGTTGAGGATTGTTTGCAATCTATGAGCAATACATAAAATTGTACAGTCACTGAATTCCTTTACGATAGTCTTTTGGATATAATTATCAGTCTTGTAGTCCACTGACGATGTAGCTTCATCTAATACTAATATTTTGGAATTTCTGACCAATGCTCTACAGAATGCTATCAATTGTCTCTCTCCTAATGAGAAGTTAGAACCGTCATCCTCAACAACCGAATCAAGATGGAACTTATTAACAGGATTTTCCATGTCATCAGTTTTCTTTTGCCTCTTAACTACATCTATTTCATCCAGTTTGATCAAACCTGCTCTTCTTAAAGAGTCCCACAATATTTCATCCGTCTTCTCATTGAAAGGATCTAAATTAGATCTAATTGTTCCTCTGAATAAGACCGACTCTTGTGGTATGATGGATAATTTACTTCTTAACTCATTGAGGCCTAGCTTAGAAATGTCAATGTTATCAATTCGAATGCTTCCTTCACATAATTCAGTCAATCTATATAATACATTAGTCAATGAGGTCTTACCAGCACCTGTTCTACCACAAATTCCAATTCTTTGTTTGGAAGCAACCTTAAAGGAAATATTCCTCAATGTTTTTGGTAATCCTGGCCTGTAAATCATTGATACATTTTCAAATTCAATTTCACCAAGGTTGGGCCATTGCGTTGGTGGTGCTGTTTCTGTAATGTGATATGGTGCTTCTTGAGGAACATCAAATGCAAATTCACACATTCTTTCAACGGAATTCATTTCATTTTCAAGCTGGGTATAACTTTCAACGATCAACGTTAACATGTTTGGGAGTACCAAAATATATGAAATGATTAACCCAGTAGATGCTGGACTGATATTAAACACCCTTCCAACACATAATAATGTAATTGTAAGAATGAACAAGAATGATAATCCATTAAGTTGTAAAGCTAACCATCTTTGAACAGCATTGACCATATAATAAGCTTCATTCATTTTATCAACCGAATAGTCATTTTTTTCGATAAATCTGTCAACATTTTGATGCGCCTTAATGACTTCCATACCAGTCAAAGATTCATTATAATTATTGAACACATGAGATCTTTGAACAGCCTCGAGTCTCTTAATCTCCCTGGACGATGCCTGGTAAAAACTACCTACAAAAGTGAAAATGGTTGCAATTATTGGAATAGCTATGGCAAACCACGGCAAATAAACAACACATAAAATTAAAGTACCAATAATATTAGCGGAAGAAAATGACACTAATCTAACTCTTTCCACGATCTCATTATCCAAAGCATCAGTATCTTTAGTAAATCTATTCAAGATTCTTCCAATGGGTGTAGCATCCATGTAAGACATTGGGGCTGCCAATAGACGTTTCACACTAGCAATGTTTAAATTACGAGAAGCCAAATTAGTTAAATGGATATAGCAAAGGAACTGAACGACTAAGAACACAAATGACAAACAAGTTACAAGAACATAAATAGCAATGTAAAAGTTATCAGACTTGGCGAATCTCGCTTCAGTCCAAAAGGATAACCAAACATTGGTAAATAATTGACAGAAAGTACTCAAACTAACCGTTAATAAAACTATAGCAACATATAGCATAGGAGTTAATGGTTTGCACCCTAACTGAATGTATTTTTTGTAAATATCCCACCCAATAGTACTGACTGCTCTACGTTCATCTTCGATTAACTTCCCACTTTTATCTAGTGGTTCATGCTCCTCTATCGAGCTTGATATTGTCCTTTTAAGCATTGCTGTAGACTCATCATCACCGGGAACCTTAGTAATCACATCTATTTCTTCATTTATATGAGAAATATCTTTGGTACTTGTTATGTTATGGTCTTTGTAGTTATGGGCTGTCAAATCAGTGAAGTTGGCATTGTTTTTTGCTAGTTCATCAGGAGTACCTATATCAATACTTCCATCACCATTTAAAAACACAACTCTATCAGCAGAGTTGATAAACGAAAGCTGATGCGTAGCCAAAACTCTTGTCTTTGACTTTATTAATCCTAAAATACAATTTTGCATAATATGTTGACCAACCTTAGAATCAACCGCACTAACACATCATCCAAAAGCACAATATCACTATCCCTATAAACAGTTCTCGCTAAATTAACTCTAGCTTTTTGACCTCCCGATAAAGTGATACCTCTTTCCCCAACTTCGGTCTTGTCACCGGCTGGAAAGGCATCAATATCGTCTTTCAACCCACAGGCATATATTACTTGTTGGTATTTCTTTTCATTATATTCATTTCCAAATAAGATGTTTTCTTTCAAGGTATCATTTTGAACCCAATTAGTTCCATTTAGTAACAAGGAACCATTTACTTCTACTTTTCCTGATTCACGTTTCATAAAACCAGAGATGGCATTCAAAAATGATGACTTCCCTGACCCAATGACCCCGGTCACAACTATGAATTCTCCTTTTTGAATCTTCAAATCAACATCTTTCATGTGGAAGGACACCCTACCTTTTGAAATGGTCTCTACTGGTTCATCTTTCTTCTTTTTCTTTGGTTTCTTCGATTTATTTTTACCTGTCTCTTTAGCGTCTTTTTCATCCACTTCTACATCTTCAAAAGTATTCCAAATGAAATTACCATTTTCAATATTGACAACAGTTTGATCAGGATCAGAAGAAGATGGTAATGCCTTCTCATTAATGGTTACGTTTTCATAGATTGAACTCTCACCGCTATTGAAAAATCCGTTAATTCTAGTCAAAGAAATAATTGCGTCAGCTGAGACTCCTACTGATAATGGGATTGATATAATGAAGTAACCCAAAAGACCAAATAAACTTACAGCAGAAAAGACATTTGCAGGATTTCTACCATCCAGGTCAGTAAGATACAATACCAAAAAGGCAGCCATGGAAGCAAAAGAACTAATGGAAATAGAAGTTGCAATCAAGATGTTTCTAACAAACTGCAATTTATATAACTGATTTGTCTCGCTTTTTCTGGTTTTACCAATATTATCTTCATAAGGAGTTTCCCAAGAATAAAACTTGATAATCTTTAGATTGTTCACCACTTCTTTGATATAGCTGATTCTCTTATCAGTGAATACTAAAGACTTGATACGAAGTTTCACCATTACTGAAGCCAAAATACTTAACATGACTGTAAACAATATAATTACTCCAATTCCTATAGCAGAAGGATAACCGATATAAATAGCTAAGATTAAGATACAAACCGCCAAAGTAAAAGGGAATGTAAAACATAAAGGACTATATTGAAACCCTAAATCAATTTTAGCCAAATCAGTACTAACAAAAGTAGTTAATTTAGAGACTGGAAAATCATGTTTAGATTTATCATCAGCTTTGAAAGCTTTTTCAATTAGAAATTTCGTCAATACCGCTTTAGTTTGAGCCCCTGTCAATAGAGCAAAATACATATAATGATGTCCCAACAAAAAACAAACAAATAGACCAACAGCAATTCCAAAAGCATAACCTACACCCCTATCCAAAGATGATTCAACCCCTAGGGCTCTAGCCCCCACAAACTGAATCAATTTTCTTGACAATAATGGGAGACAAGCATTACCAGTGTCACATAAAAAGATTGCAAATATGGCATAAGAATACTGCCATTTGAATGTATCTAGGATTGATAATAATAAAGTAAGCACACTGGACTTGTAATCCTCGGCAGTTTTATCTTTATTCTTCTTCAAGAATCTGGCCCTCCGAGATTCATTATGTTTGGCAAAGGTCCTTTGAAATTTGTGATACATGTAATCTAATTTAATATCATCACCCAAATAGTATAAGTCATGAACCGTAATGGTTCTCTTGTATCCAATTCGCAAGATTGGAAATACCCAGTTGAAAAACACATAGCTTAGGATTCCTTTACTATCATACTTGATACGATCCTCCTCTGCCGTGATTGGAGGAACCCGTTTACTCATAAGAAACGAAAACCATCTCTTCTGGTACTGTAATTCGGATTGGTTCTCCAATTCATTCTTCTCGTCAAACGATGACATTCTGGTTTGAGCTTAAAAAAGATTTCTTAACAACGAAAAAACTTTACCCAGTAAATAACTATATCAATGGCCATTTATAGCATGCAATCCACAACGCTAAGACCAGCTCTAGAAGTAATGATTTATTTAATTACAGCTAATTATAGCTTTTATATAAAGAACAAGGCTCTATGGCTCTGCGAAGTTTTCAGGGCGACTACGTGCCAGCACCCGACTCGGACATACAAAAAGCCCCGTAAGTACTTTAATAGGCCCCAAATACGAGACGGAAGGAAATATTCTAATAGCAAACCAGAGGTTTTTTCTTGGTTTCTGGAGTACGACTGCCAAGGTATAAGGGCCGATTAAGGCATTTGTGATAGTATGTCGGTATACATTTCTTGTTATTTAGTTACAGGTGCAAAAGACGTTTGGTCGATCCATGCACCATGTACGTAGATCTTTGAGATAAAATTTTTAGACCTGTATCAAGGTACTATACATTAAAAAAGTTTCACATAAAAAATATTCTATAAACACCAATCTATCAAATACCACAAAATAGATAAAAATAGCCGACCAAAAAGGTAAAAAAAGAAAAACACCAGTAGATTACACAAAATCAGCCGTATTATACTGAGTCCTGGGAAGATACCTTTTCAACAACAACATCGTTGGTACTCTTTCCTTTTTCTGCAGGGGTTTCTTTGGTAGTCGAGTCGGTGGACCCCACTTCAATGTTACCCATTTTTTTTCCTGTAGAATCTTCAGTAGGATTGATTTCATCACCGTCTTGTTCATCTTGTTGAGGTCTAACTTCTGGAACGGTCCAAGCAACATAGGTGGCAGAAGGGATAGTTACCCAGAAGACACCAGCAGCCACTGCTAAATTAACGGTATCACTTTCTTCCACTACACCGACAACATAAGATAAAACCCCACCTAATGACTCTAATCCTCTGATAACAGCAATAACATAACTCATGTCTGAAGCAGGGAAATTGTATAATCCTACAACCCACCAGATCCAGTTAAACACTAATTCAGCTGGTATCTTAAAGATTTGATATGGAACATATGCCGTTACGTAGTATGGTGAGCCTTCCCAATCAAGGTCATGAATATCATTCTTTTGAATATGGCCCTGGGCAATGAATGCCCAAATGTAATAGCAACTTAAAAAGCATGCAATTAATACCCAAGAATATCTGGCCTTCTTCTTGTTGGAGATTCCTTTATAATCCAAACACCAAGTACCGAATAAATCTGTTAAAGCAGAAACGGCAGCTGCTAATAATACATTCAAGGATCTAGATCTCACACTAAAATTATGGACCATGTAATTACCTTGCCAGGTCTTATACCAAGAATTGGTTAACATTAATGGAGCAAGAACCATGATTTCTTTTCTTTTACATATTCTAATGAAATGACCCCACATAGTTTTGAAACTTTCATTGGTGACGTTATCTGGAACTTTAGTACCATCATTCCTAATAACCTTTCTTGGAGGTGCTAAAATATAAGCCCAGAAAGGTCCAGTAGCTTGAATTACTAACAAGAAAATATAAGTACTTGTTGATACCTTACCAGAAGCACTGGCATCAGAATTAAGGGACACCATAATAACTCCAGCAATGATAGAACCACATTTATTCAAAGCTTGCCAAATCCCAATGAATAAACCTCTTCTATTCTTTTCGGGATAATTAAGGGCCACTAAAGCTTCAGATTGCCATAATCCTGGTGATGATAACCCACAGGTAACCCCTCCAACAATCATTAACCATTGAGCACCAGTTCTAGAATTCAAATATAACCCAGCAGAATAGAAAATATAACCTAAAGTCCCTACAAAAGCAGTTAATCTAATACCCCATCTATTCATCATCATGGCAGTAAAAGGTGCTAAAACCACCATTAACCCATAAGAAACAGATGTAGCTGTATAAGCAGTAGTAACAGTAGCTAACCCACCAGCACCAAGATTAGATAATGCCACCCAAACCCCAGGCTGAGTGAACGACATGATCCCACAAATGATAGCTTGGGTCAATGAAGCCCTGTACATGTAATGAAAGTCAACCATCTTGGATACTTAAGTCACTTAAGTGATCTCTTTCTTCTTCTTCTTTTTAGTTCTATTTGCTGTAAATTCTACAGGGCCTGTCAAAAACTTAAATTAATTTCAAGCCAGTAAAAGAAATTAAAGTTATAGAGATGAGGCTTTGTAATACTGAGCAAAATTTTAGCATAAACAAAAAGAGTACTAAATGTACTTGTATTTATAATCGCCAACCGGGAAGAAGCATGGATCCCAGACTGGAAACGGAAAGATACCAAGTAGACTTGATGTTGAGTCTCTTATCTCTGATGGCACGATCTGTACCTTCTCGTTTAAGAAATTTTTGTGATAATGCGAAAAGGCGGTTGCAATTCCCAATGCAGTAGCAGCTGCCTCGCTTAGGTAGCACGTACATAGTTAACTTTGATGATACTGAAGATATAGTGCTGTTGGGTTTTCTTTAAAGAGCCCTAATTAGGCCACTCAAGCGACATGTTAGAGAGATAAGAACCGTTTATCTAGTGAGGTCTATTAACTTCCAATTAGTGGGGTGCTGATTAAGCTGTTGTCACCTCATTATCTTATCAGAAGTAGCTATGGTTTTCCGTGTTCCTGAAGCGTCTGGGAAATCAAGAAGCCGTAGCAATCTTGGTATTCTCTCTCCTTCCCTCTCTTTCTCTCTCTGACCCTATGAATGGATTTGGTAAGATAGATAAAGAAAAAGAAAATGTATCAGCCGGACCAGTTGATTAGATCAATGATAACGGTTTGATAGCCGTTTGTTAACGTCTTATCAATGGATAAGCAATAATCTGGGGTTCCAGTACTAATGTAAATGACAAACATTGTAGGAATTAGCAGAGAAGCTATGGAATAGTCACGGCATTCGTGGAATTTACTCATGACAATTATAAACCAAAAGTGTACAAACATCAAACGTTGGGCATTGTCACTACATAGGCTGGATGGTTACATTTAACTGTTCTAAATTCAACCTGTTACTACTAAAAGAGATTATGGTGATGTTTGTTTCGGTAACTGAAGTTTATCTCATTAAATCTCAAGTACAGACTAAATTTTTCTAAAGGGTCCCAAAGGTACAAGAGCTAATCGGAGGTATGTTCCGGCTGCTTACGGTAACATGCTATTCCAGCGGCAAAATGGCTGCAAATATGTCTAGATACCGCCTAAGCTATCTCAGAAGTCAAAACCATAAATTCCTTCATTGCCCTTTATGGTGATCTAACCGCACAACCTTCTGATAAGAGGAAATTGCAACCTAATTGATGGATGCGGAATATAGAGTTAAATGATGGAACTAAGTTATAAAAGGAGCATGTGGGTTGCATAAAAGCAATTTTTCCTTAACTTAACTATAGTAAAGATGCCAACTAAAGTTGCCGTTGAAGATATTAATCCAGGCGAACCAGCCGGTCCTATTTTGAAGACATCAGGATTAGGACCACAAAATGACAAGGAAATCCTGAAAATGAAAGATGTTTTTGAAACCAGGTATACCAACTTTGTGGTTGATTATGAAAAATCAATTGGAAATTATATTTGCGATGTAGATGGAAATTATTATTTGGATGTTTTCCAGCAAATTGCTTCTATAGCTTTGGGATATAATAATCCTGACCTAAGGGAAGTAGCCAAATCAGAAGATATGGTTAGTGCTTTGATAAACAGAGCTTCTACAGGAAGATTTCCTCCTAAATGGTATGGAAGAGCTCTCCGTGAAGGTGTATTATCGGTATCACCTAAAGATCAAGATAAAGTATGGATCTGTTTAAGTGGATCTGATGCTAATGATAATGCTATTAAGGCTGCATTTATGCATTATAAGTCGCTTCAAAGAGGTTATGAAACTCCATTCTCTCAAGAGGAAATGGACTCAGTCATGGAAGCTAAAGCTCCTGGAAATCCTGATTTAGCTATTTTATCTTTCAATGGTTCTTTCCATGGTAGAACAATTGGTTCTGGGTCTTTAACTGCTGCAAGAGCGTATCATAAGATCGATTTACCTGCCTTCAACTGGCCAAAGGCTGATATGCCAGTTTTGAAATATCCTTATGATAAATACGAGTCAGAAAATAAAGAAGCTGAAGCAAAAGCTCTAGAAAAAGTGGAAGAAATCTTTAAAACCTGGTCATGTCCTATTGCAGCCCTTATAATTGAACCAATTTTATCCGAAGGAGGTGACATTCATGCTTCCAAATTTTTCTATCAGCAATTAAGAGAATTGACCTTAAAATACAAATGTTTGCTTATCTTTGATGAAGTTCAAACCGGTGCCGGAGCTACAGGTAAAGCGTGGGCTCATGAACATTTTGAATTACAAACGCCTCCCGACATGGTAACATTCAGTAAGAAGATGCAAACCGCTGGATTTTATTACCATGATCCAAAAATTATTCCTAATGATGCTTCAAGAATGTTCAATACTTGGGTGGGTGATCCTGCTAGAGTATTGGTAGCCGAAGGTATTTGTAAAGCTATTCAAAAATATGATTTGGTTAATGATACTAAGGAAGTTGGTGATTACATATACCCAAAGATCGAAAAATTGTCCGAAAAATACCCTAGTTTAATGCAAAATGTTAGAGGTAAAGATAGAGGGACATTTATTGCATGGGATTTACCAGATGGAAATGCCAGAGCTAAATTTTTTGCCATTGCTAGAACTAATGGGTTAAATATTGGAGGTGGTTATCTCAGGACAGTTAGATTGAGACCTTCATTAACATTTAATAAAACCCATGCTGACTTGGCAGTAGATTTAATAGATAAAAGTTTTGCCGATTTAGAAAAATCGTATATACAATAACCCTATAAATACCTAGACATACAAATATACACATTAAGAATTAATTTTAAACCATTTTGGGTATTGAATTGGTCAATCAACTTATGGGGTAATACGGTAATTAACCCCCAATCACTAAAACACACAATAATTCGAAGTTGTTTTAAATACCAACCTCTTTAATTTCCCCACATCTTTCGAAAACTCCCCGATTCCTTATATAAGGATCCAATTGAATATAATTTTCCGATAATTGACGTTGGAGATCTAATCTCTGAATCAAAAAATTATAAGAATCTTCCTTGGTAGTGCTATTGAACCAATCAATGGTTGATTGGATGAATAAAGCAAATAATTCATATCTTTGATATATTAAATGATCAAAATTGGCATCCACCCTTTTCTTTCTAGCATTCTTAGAAGTCGGATTTACATAAGACATTCTAAAGCTATCACTACCACCTAAAGCTCTAGGAATATAAGCTTTATCAACAAACTTCATTAAATCTTGAGTGGAATAAGTAAAATGAACTTTAGAAGCCACAATTGGATCTAGAAAGCCTTTAATGACTTTCCATACACTATTAAAAACCCAGGGAGCATTATGAATCAATACAACCCCTAAATATTCTGGATAATTAGCAGTAAAAGTAGAAGCTAAAAACCTAACTGCATGTAAATCAACATTCCTTAAAGAGAACTTGGACATATCAAAGAGAATAGTTCCCTTATTAATACCTTTAGATTCTTGTAATCTTAATCTAACCCATTCTATTATGATACAGATAAACCTTTCAAATTCTTGATCAGAACAATCCTGTCTAAAATGTCTCCCTACATCAATAATAACCATGGGTCTACCATCTTTATCATAACCTCTTAAATAAGCTTGATTTAAAGCAAAAGCATTAATCAAACGAGGGTTAGAATTGAAATAACCATAATCCCCCTTAAATAAATAAGTTTCCACAGGATGCTCATTTACTCTCCAATCAAGGCATTTAACACACATTTCCAAAGCTTTTTCAATATGGTACTTTTTAGCTTCAATGTACCGTAAGAGAGGAGTATCGAAATAATCATTTCTAGAACTTAAAAAAAACCCTTTTTCCAATTCAAAGATATTATATCGATTCAATAAAATATGGACATTATCAGCATCAACGGTAGTAAAATAATCCTTCTTACTATAATTATTCAAATTAATTTGCATACTGGGTAAATATTGTTTTAACAAATCATCAGTAACTAAATCGAAATGATAATGTAATTGCTGACTACTAGTCTTTTTGAAATAATCAAGCTTTTTTAAAGCATTCAATAAAATAAGATTATTCCGATTACCGGTCTTTGGATAATCCAATGGCACAAAAGCTGATTCATCCTTAACATTCGAATCCACATAAGTGGAAGTATTAAATATAGTATTAGCAGACCTATTAGTGTCAAGCCCCATGCTATAAAATAGTATGGCATATAGTTGCTTGAGGGAAACCTCTTTGCGAGAGTCCATGCACCATGACTTGTGATCTTTTAATTGTTCAAGCTCTATCATATTGTTGTTTAATAATGACAGTGGCATCGCATGACATAGTCCATATATATCAGAAAAGAATAAAGACTGCCAAGTGGGGAATTGTCAGTAATAACCCTATTACTGGTTAATACTGCAATAGGACATTTCATTCGCAGAAAATATTCTTCCTAGTACCAAAAGGGGTAGTTGTATTGGGTGCAAATGTCCAAAAAAGGTACAAAAACTCGTCAGAAAGTTTATCTACAACCCTCTAGAATCCAAGGGCGAAAGGATGTGAGCAGGGAAGCACTAGGACATTATAACTAGTAGTGGTAGCACCATCAAGGGTTCTAATTCGTCTGGTATTTGGTTTAACGTTCCCCTTGTAGCAAAAACCTTAATTTATGAGCCCCAACAAATTCAATCGCATATGATTTCTTGTCCCCCGCCTCAATAATCTCCGGCTGGTACAGGCCGCTTATATCTGGGGAAAAAATCTCCAACGTTGAAACGCACAAATTTGATAGCACGGAGTTTGATAAGCCGCAATTGTAGCAGGCTGTAATTGTAGCAGGCTGTAATTATAGCTGCAGTGCTTCGGTGGTAGTCTAGTTTTTTCGATTGGCCACCACCAGGTTCCTAGGCTAATAAAGCGTACTCTAGACCCCCTGTTTGTGTTTGCTGTGATTTTGTAGTCCTTTGTGTTCCTCCTCACGGTGGTTTAGGTTACGGGGGTCGGACTTGGGGAAAGGGATCGGAGTTACTCACATCACATGAAAATCGACCCCAAGGACAGAAAACTATAAAGTAACCCTGGTGGGATCTAAACCGTAATCAGATCCTAATTACTACAGGTAACCATGATTGTTGATAAGGTATTAAAAAGTCAAGGAATTGAAAGTATTCAAGATATCACTACCTTACAATGGGTTATTGCCAGTATTACTGGATTTTTGGTAGTATATCTCTACCATCGTGCTAAAACTGAATACTATAAGAAAAAGTTCAATGCTAAAGAAGGGAAATTATTGCCGGGATCATATCCATTTTTCAGTAGAAGACCATTTATGATGTTACAGAAGAAAAGGGAAGGTAAAGTGTGGGCCATGGTGATGGGATTTTTTAAGGATTACGGCCATAGTTTTACTGCTAATATGGGTCATAATGTGGTAGTAACTTGTGACCCAGAGAATATTAAAGCCATTTTAGCTACTCAATTTAACGAATTTGTTATGGGTTTAAGACATAAGCACTTCAAGCCATTGCTTGGAGATGGAATTTTCACCTTGGATGGTCATGGTTGGAAACAAAGTAGGGCTTTATTGAGACCTAATTTCTCGAGAGAAAAGGTGGCTCATACCCAAGCTTTAGAAAGTCATTTACAAAACTTGGCTAAGCACATTAGAAAACATGATGGTGAACCATTTGATATTCAAGAATACTTTTTTAGATATACCGTTGATACTGCCACTGAATTTTTGTTTGGTCATTCTTTATATGGTTTGATGGATGATTCGATTGGTGAAACTCCTCCACCTGGTTCTTTTAGAGGTTCTGGTGATTTTTATTCAAGTTTTACTACTTCACAAGAAATTTGTGCTACTAGATCTTGGGCTCAAAATTTGTATTGGCTTGTTAATCCTCCAGCATTTAAAAAGAACAATAAGGTTGTTCATGAATTTGCAAGATTTTATATTGAGAAAGCTTTAAGTTTTTCTGAAAAAGAATTGGAAGAAAAAAGTGAAGATGGTTATGTCTTTTTGTATGAATTGGTTAAGGAAAGTAGAAATCCAAAGATTTTACAAGATCAATTGTTAAATATTATGATTGCTGGTAGGGATACTACTGCTGGATTATTATCAATGGTATTTTATGAATTAGCTAGAAACCCAGATATTTTTGAAAAATTGAAGAAGGAAATTTATTCTGGATTTGGTACCGAAGATACTTGTAATCCAGCTGATATTACTTTTGAAAGTTTGAAGAAATCTGAATACTTAAAATGGGTAATTAATGAAACTTTAAGATTATATCCAAATGTTCCCTTTAACTTTAGAATGGCTACCAAAAATACCACTTTACCAAGAGGTGGAGGAGATGATTTACAATCACCTATATTTATTCCAAAGGGTAAAGTAGTAATTTATGCAATTTCTGCCACTCATAGAGATCCTCAATATTATGGAAAAGATGCAGAAGTATTTAGACCAGAAAGATGGGGTGACAAGTCATTAAAACCTGGTTGGGCATATTTACCATTTAATGGTGGACCAAGAATCTGTTTGGGTCAACAATTTGCCTTAACTGAGGCCAGTTACACAATTGTTAGATTGATTCAAATGTTTCCTAACTTGGTGAGTGAAGATAGGGCTACTGAATACCCACCACCAATCCATGCTCAATTGACCTTGAGTTTAACTGAAGGTGATTATGTAAGATTATATTAATTTTTTCTTAAGTACATAGGGATATGATATTTATTTATATGGCCAAGTAGTGGACCTGGTTAAGTCCTGAAGTTCTTAAGTTCTACAGTTTATAAGTTCTTAACTTCTGTTCTACAATCCTACAGCTCTGTAACTCTACCGCACGGCTGATGCATTTGCACATATTGATATATATATTGAATCTACTTCTTAGCTCTTGAATCTACTTCTTAGCTCTTGAATCTACTTCTTAGCTCTTGAACCTACATCTTAGCTCTTGGATCAGCAGCTCTTAAGATTTTTTCAATAGAAACTGCCTTCATTAAATTACCCTTGATCTTCAATTTCCCAGACATATATAATTTCTGAGGGTTAGCCTCATTGTTGACCAAGTTTAAGAAATCGACATCTGACATCATTAAAATAACATCAGCTTTTGGTAAGGCCCCGTCAATTTTCTTGACTTCACCAGTACTTTTGAATTCAAAGAACCAGGATTTGGTCTTTTTTTCCTTATTCTTTAAGGTTAAAACCACATTAGTTTTAGCTTGGTTAATGGATTTCTTTCTTAATTGTGGATCGTCATCCAACACGGATTTCATGAAATTTAATAATTCGGTTCCTTCGAAGCCTGGTTCACTTAAGTCTGACATTTTGGTATTGAGTGTAATAGATAATTAACAGAAATCAATTCTATTTTCTGGTGGTAACCTATCCTATTTATACGTTACTTGCAAGAACCCCAACAGGGCGGGGGAGCGGACTTAACTTACCCCGTCCTGATTTAAACCCCATCTCACTAAATAACTGCAAAAAAAAAAAAAAAACCGATGTGTGAGTGTGACAGAGAAGGTACGCATGTGAAGATTTCGACTCAGTATAACTATTTACAAAATGAATATGAATTTAGCATATCATATCTTAGGCATCCAAATTTAACTTCTCTAATAAGCTATCAATTAGTTCAATGTCACGCTCGTAAAGCAATAACGAATCTTTACGGATTTTGTTGTCTTCATTAAACTTACCAGTAAAGGATGGTCCTATAGGAATAAAGTCTTTAAATAATTCATCACTTACTCCATATTTCTTGGATAAGTAATATCTGATATCATCAATTAATTCAATGGTATCAGTAACTTGACGATTTTCAATTCTATTTGCACTGTCTTCAATGATTGACTCGAATTGTTCTCGTAATTCTGGGGTATGGTAAACTTGTTTTAAATTGAATGCAATTTGTTTGGTAAAGAATTGCTCTAATTTATCACATCTTGTATCCCATGAGATTCTCGTAAGCTTGAAGATATTGTCCAAGTTATTATGAATATCATTAAATTCGGGCCAATCAAATTTCTTGAACCTACTAGTGATATTAATGGCACATAAGGTCTTTAACTTATCAAGCAATAATTCATCTGCCAAATATAATAACTCTATCGTTAACTCCAAAGGAATGTAGTCAATGTCATCATGGTATAGAAATGACAACAACAATTCGCTTACTTTATAGTTAGTACATGAAATAGATATGACTGATAAATCAGATCCTTTGACTTTAGGTCGATTTATATATGGTTTATGGTTATAGTTATCTAAGGGTAAACTATTCTGGGACATATTAAATATTTCAGAATTAAACATGGTATCAAAGTACTCTGATCGGATCAACATAGATTTATGACATGGATAGTAAACTATCGATTCAGTTTCTAAATCAATAACACTCAAAATAATATCGGGAAACATATCAAGGGTATTCGAAAGCAATTGGTTCCGAGTTTCATTAGATAAATAATCACTTACATTGACATCATCAAATTCTATTTCATCTGTTAGATCCAAAGGAATACTGGCTTTATTACTTACCAATGCTTGTAAGAATTGAGACAATTGACGACGTGAATTTTCAATCAAATTAAACGATATGTCATGTTTAAGTTTCGACATTAATTTCAAATCATTATTCTTCCTACTAGTAGTTTGTAATTCTTCGCAAGCCAGCTGCAAGTCTTGTAATTGATATTCAGTAGCTAAATCAATTAATTGACTGAGTGGATAAGATAATAGCTTATCAGTTTTCAAATATATATAGTCGATCAAAGGGCTTATCAGGGTAGAAGATGTTGCATCCAAGTAAACAATTGACTTATCCTGCCATGAAGTAGTCAACAAATCTTTTAGTCTGGGGGACCTTATACTTAGCAAAAACCTATTGACAAATAATGGAAATGTTCCAGTTTGCCCCACATCCTTTTCGTCGGCTGTTTCCTGATTTGTTTGTTGATCTCCAATATCAATCACTAAATCTTTGGTTACCAATTGGTTAATAGGAGTCAATATAAAAGATATATGCATTGCAAAAGGTTGGTTAATATCAATCTTTTTACTCAAATCATAACTCAATAACAAATCTCTAATCTGATCATTTAGGGCCCCATAAATACATCTTTCCCCTTCAAAAGTATCTCTATCACAAACAGCACCCCTTTTCAATAGTAAGTCTACCATATCATAATGACCACAAATACTGGCAAGAATCAAGGGACTGTAGTTCCATTCATCTGTCTGATTGATGTTAAGATTAGGAGTTGATAGCAATGAGTCAACAGTATCGATATCTCCTAGACGGCAAGCTATCAATAAGTCATTGAACACTGACATGATTAGGATCACTATCTTGAAGAGGGCTCTAACAGACGTGAAAATTGCGAGTTTCATTTTGGATACACACGCTTATCCTAATAGAGAGATTCGCAGCACACAATGAAGAATTGGTGTGGGGTGTTGCTGAACGGTGGCATGGCAAACACTAGCCAGAAATACGGGTCACAAAGACTAACCAGAAGTATGAATCGGAAGTGCTAATTGCTTGTTTCACCAGTGCTACAGAAGGAGAAAACCACGGCCGATTAATAGCAGACCGAATAATGGGACGAGCCATTTGTACACAACTGGTGTATTATTCCCGCAGACAAATGGTCAACCGGTTCTTAAACAACAGAATTTGACGAGCCACTGGCTGAAACCATTGGAGACCAGAATCCAGTATAATACCACCGTGGTGAGGTGTACACGACGCCTGAATTTGCAGCATTTCGCAGAGGCCACTTCTGATGGCCAGATATACCCACATATAAAGTAGCACCAACACCCAAACCATGGGAGCCTGGACCGCCACAGAGTAAACCAACACTACAGAAATGCATCGACAAAGAACAGAGGTTCTATTGGTTTTGTGTAAGTTTAGTAAAACTAAACATATTTTGAAAGAGTGCCTTATGGTACACCAGTTGGCAAACTACACCAGTTGGCAAATACACCAGCTGGAAAACCACACCAGTTGGCACGAATCAACATAGACCATACCGACAAAAGATCACATGGTGTAGGCAATCAATTAGAGAACAGTTACAAGAACTTGGTGTGTCCTTAGGCAGCACCCAATTAAAGCCACCAACGTCTCAAGCCTCAACGCTCCCGCAACTGAGAACCAGTGGCTAGACCTGTGAGTAGCAGTCAGAGAGTGAAACAACGACAAGATCATACAAGAATGAAACAGCCCAAACCCCGGCCTCGTACCAGGAGAAATGCAACCATAAAAGAAAAACCAGTAACAAACAACAACCGTGATAAGCAGTTGCAAATACACTTACGACCCCAGATATCGGTGACAATAATCGCTAAATAGATAAAAAGCCATAGAAGATATATGGCATTCAAGTTTTCTTAAGGAATTCTTGGATGAACAGTATCCGCTACCATTTCCTTGGATATAGTACTATCAGTCCATACTGCAAAATGCCGTTATTAAATCGCCCTACATAATCATGGCCCCCACACTACCTTGGTTTCATCAAAATCGATAGGCTATCAGGTACTGATCGTTACCAGTTGTCATCAAAGTTACACCATTCTCACTGATTTCATGTACACAGGTTGATCTTTATTGTCATTTCGTAAACGAATCTCCATCCATACATGGTGATAGGTCATGGGCCATTATCTTCCTAGCTGTTAACAACACCACCGAAACAGATGCCCGGTAGTGCGCACACCAGACATCGTTATACGGCAATTTGATAATGCCTCTTGCCAAGGGAGGGGCCATCAGTGGTTTCTTTTTTGCGCCAAACCTTAAAGGACAATACAACAAGCTGGATTGTCTTACCTATGCAACAGAACAGACGAGTCCCTGATGGCCATATTGCAAACGTTGTCAACAGACCTGGGGCTACTCTATTGCTTTGCTTTCACAGTGGTGGATTTATAAGTCCTGGTGCCGGTGTTGGGTTGCGGTGTTCCCTGCGTCAAAAATGTGTCAGGCGACCTGCCAATGGCTGATCCTCTTGCTTATCAGGATGGAAAAAAAAACTGCAAAAAATGACACAAAATGGTCACTGGAATGCGATAGTTCGGCACTTTTTCCTCTGGTATCTTTGATTGATAACAATGGCTGCATTGATAACAATGGCCAATGGTTAGTAGTCTGTTGTTGTAGTTGCCGTAGATTTTCATTGGTGCCCTCAAAGAGGAAATTTCAAAGCACCGGACGTGGGCTGGTGGGTGGTGGTGGTGGTGCTGACAGCACATCGGCTTGCCCCAACCGGGCCTGTTTTCTGGCAGGGCGCATTTGGAACATGGGTGCGGGCGGGGGCCTTTCCTGTACACAACCGCCCTGCAGCTCCCGTCCCTGATAAGCCCTTCCTATCCCATCTCATCCAATGAGAAATACTATCTATTGGTTTTGCCCTATCATGGAAAAACCCAAAAAAAGAAATTACTGTTTGTCAGAATTATCAGTGAACCATGGAGATAAACCCTCGTATTACTTTTTCTGTTATATCAACTATTTAAGTGGCACCATATCTCCAACTTAAATTATATCCAGATTTTTTTAATAGATTTTAATTGTTAAGTATTCTAATTTATATTTACCATGGTTCAAAAAGAATTAGATTACATTAGATCTAAAGAGAATGTTGATGGAGATAAAGAAGGAGGAGTTTATGTTGATGCTTTTGATGCCCAAGATTCTCAATCTCAATTAAAAGGATGGGCTAAATTTGTTGATGGGTTCAAAGAACAAAAAGATAGTGAAATTGGAATCGATCCAAATTTAACTGAAACCGAAAAAATTGCCATTAAAACTGCTAATTCTCCATTAAATAGAAAATTAAAGGGTAGACACTTGCAAATGATTGCCATTGGAGGTTCCATTGGTACTGGTCTTTTCATTGGTTCTGGTGGGGCTTTAAGAAATGGGGGTCCTGCTGGGGTTTTGATTGCTTATTTCTTAATTGGTACTATGATGTATTGTACCGTTCAATCTTTAGGGGAATTAGCCATTACTTTCCCAGTTTCCGGTTCTTTTGTTACTTTTAATTCTAGATTTATTGATCCTTCTTGGGGGTTTGCTATGGCTTATAATTATGCTTTGCAATGGTTAGTGGTTTTCCCATTAGAATTAGTGGCTGCTTCTATTGTTACTCAATATTGGAATGATGAAATTAATCCGGCTGCTTTTGTAGCTATCTTTTGGACAGCCATTGTAGTTATTAACTTTTTCGGGGTTAAAGGTTATGGGGAAGCCGAATTTGTTTTTTCATTTATTAAAGTTATTGCTGTTATTGGTTATATCTTTTTGGGTATCATTTTAGTATGTGGTGGTGGTCCACAAGGTGGTTATATTGGTGGGTTACATTATCAAAAACCTGGTGCTTTTGCTAATGGTGCTAAGGGAGTTATTGTTAACTTTGTCTCTGCTGCTTTTGCCTTTGCTGGTACTGAATTAGTTGGGTTAGCTTCTGCTGAAACCAAAGACCCAAGAAAATCTTTACCTTCTGCCACTAAACAAGTTTTCTGGAGAATTACTTTATTTTATATCATTTCTTTAACTTTGGTTGGTTTATTAGTTCCTTATGATCACGAACTTTTAGGTAGTTCTTCATATGATGCTGATGCTTCTCCATTTGTTATCTCTATTCAACAAGCTGGTATTAGTGGATTACCTTCAGTTATGAATGTTGTTATCCTTATTTCTGTGTTATCTGTTGGTAACTCTTCAGTCTATGCTTCTTCAAGAACATTGGCTGCTTTAGCTGCTTCTGGTCAAGCTCCTAAATTTTTGGGTTATATTGATAAAACTGGTAGACCTTTATATGCCATTATAGTTCAATGTGCCTTTGGTTTAATTGCTTTTGTTGTTGCTTCCAGTAAATCTGGTGAAGTCTTTGATTGGTTATTAGCTTTATCTGCTTTATCATCTATTCTTACTTGGGGTTCCATCAACTTGTGTCATATTAGATTTAGATTTGCCTTAAAAGCTCAAGGTAGAGGTACTGATGAAATTGCTTACACTTCCCAAGTTGGTATTTATGGGGCTTGCTGGGGTTTCTTGTTAAATTTCACTATTGTTTGTTTACAATTCTGGATTGCTTTATTCCCATTGGGTTCTTCTCCAGATGCTGAAGTTTTCTTCAAGACTTACTTGTGTATCCCAATTGTTATTGGTTTCTATGTATTCCATAAACTCTGGAGAAGGAACTGGAGATTATACTTCAGAGCTCATGAAATTGATATTGATACTGGTAGAAGAGAATTAGACTTAGATGTCTTGAAACAAGAAATTGCCGAAGAAAAAGCTTATCTTGCTTCCAAACCTCTCTACTACAGACTTTATAATTTCTTCTGTTAAGAAATCTTCAAAAACAATATTTATTTTCCATTTTTAAAGAGTGAAATCTTTTTATGTATTAGTTAATTTAATTAGATTTAATATATCTCCAATAGGTAATTTTCACTTCTAGTCTCTAACCTTACCAATCAGAGCTTATGTGGCGTTATTGTCGTGTCTCTCTTGTGTATATGAAATTATTTTACTGTACTACTTTATATACTTCCTATACTCTAATCTCTTCAGGATAAAAGATCAATCTTTCAACACCATCTTTTGTTAATATAACCATTCTTACCACCCCACCACTTGAACCATCCCATTTGATGGCTTCAGATAATGCAGTCTTGATAAACCCAATGGTTTCATCTTTAGTCATATCTGACTTGAAATTCTCATTACACCATCCATAGATAAACCCGGATCCTGATCCTGCAATGGCATATTCTTGTTGGTGTAAAGATCCTCCTAATGGAATAGAATAAATTGATCCCCCAACTTTATCATCATAACCAGCACATATAATTCCAGCAGTTAAATTATCTTTATTATTGTAACATAATTCTTGAAAGATATTAGCTACCACATTGGTGGTTGGTTTCTCTCCAGGGGGCAATTGGGATGAATATAACTGTAAGTAATATTTGACAATATCAGCCACTGCTTGAGTATCAGCAGCACTCCCTGATCTACAACAATATACAGTGTCGTGAATTTGAGTTAACTTGTCGGTGACCCTGTTGGCAATGTAAGCTCCAGTGGTAGTTCTGGAATCAGCTCCTAATATAACACCATCCTTAAACTTGACGGCCATGATTGACGTCCCCATGGACACTTCACCCTTTTTTAAGTGGTTGATATCTACTGAAATCCCATTCATCTCTGATTGCCACCTTAGTTGAATCGGTGCTTTTTTCTTCTTCACCAACTCTCTGGCAAGTGCGCGCGAGGTGGCCCCAGTGGTCCTACTGGAACTTAATACCAGTGTCGCACCAGAGACTCTACCGTCGGGCCCAGAAGTGGGCTCCGTGGGTCCATAATCATCTGTGAGGAGCCGTCCCTGGCCCCGTCTAAGCCCGCCTTTGGCCCAAAGATAAAAAAGCATTTGCATCGCGTTAATCATCCAATGATTTCTTAGTACTAGTTCAACATGAAGGCATTTATTCTCCTCCTATTAGGATTCATAGTAACCAGAGTAGCCGGATACCCCGTTGATCCATCAAGTGGGTTAATTATAACTCCAGATGAACAAAGGTATTTGGAAGGAGATCCCACCGTCACCCACAAAGTGTACTTCCAGATCATCAAACAGACCTTCGATGAAGATGAAAATAGAATTATTCGAGAAGATTTGGGGACTATAACACTCGGATTGTTTGGTATGACGGTTCCCAAAACTGCCTATAATTTCCTTGAATTAGCCAATATGACATTAGGGTATGGGTATAAGGATGTGCTTTTCCACCGGATTATTAGCAACTTCATGGTCCAAGGAGGGGACTTTCAGAACCATAATAAGGGCCCTGATAGAGACCTTATCCCTCCAATGAAATCTATATATGGAGACAAATTCGACGATGAAAATTTCATCTTGAAACACAATAAAAAAGGCCGGTTATCCATGGCCAACAGTGGAAGTAACACCAATGGAGGACAATTCTTCATTACCACCAAAGATAGTTGTTCTTGGTTAGATGGACACCATGTGGTGTTTGGTCAGCTCATAGAGGGAGAAGAGACCCTTAATATCATGAATGAAGCTAAAACTGATGAAAGTGATAAGCCCATAGATGATTACTTGATTGGAATCATAGATATGGTTACATTATATGATATAATTCCGTTATTATTAGAGAAAAACATTGATATTCTTGAAAATACTCCTTCTTTGGGAACTTCAAAATATAATCAAGTCGAAACAATTAATACTCCTACCAGTACATACAAATATTTGATGAGTTTCAGTTTATTTGTAATGGTTGTATGGGTGGTGAATCGTATCTACTTGAAACGTCAGTTTATTACAGACATCAAAGATACTGATTATTTCTAGATTCATCGTATCTGGTTATTGTATACTAGTTTAGTTTAAGAATATGAAAGACGTAATGATAGTGAAATTTTTCATCTTCTCGCACCATATAAATTCACAACCTCTGCCAGTTCTCTTCCTTGTCTAGCTCTTTCTTTGCCATGAGTTTGCCAATAGTCTATGTTAAAAATCTTCCTAGAGAGGTAACTAGTATATCCTTATTCAATTTATTTGAGCAGTATGGTGAGATCCACCAGATTAGAACCAATGACTCTACCAACTCGGCTTTTATAATATTTAAAAATATGGCTCTGGCCAAAC
The DNA here is from genome assembly GCA_030569555.1 of Yamadazyma oceani. Classification (NCBI taxonomy): domain Eukaryota; kingdom Fungi; phylum Ascomycota; class Pichiomycetes; order Serinales; family Debaryomycetaceae; genus Yamadazyma; species Yamadazyma oceani. The sequence goes on along the minus strand of JAJMLF010000006.1, from coordinate 36,320 downwards.
AATCCCTTGCAGTATCAGGGATCAACTTTCAAGGAAGATACTTAGTGGCTAACTTATATCAGGCTAACTATGACCAAAGTGATACGCTAAACGAAGAAGAGATTAAGTTATTAACAAACTACGTAGAGAACCAGGATAAGGGAAACAGAGCATAACTTTCAATGTATATATATGTATATTTACCGATAGATCTATAGGGCTTAATTAATGGAAATATTAATCAAATTCAATAAATAATAACTGATTAAACCCACAAATATAAATCCAGAAATCTTTATAATTTTAAACCAATAGTTGATTTTGGTGAACTTGTACATGACAAAGATATCAATCTTACTTAAATCATCAAATAAATTATTGAAGTTAACCGTTACCTTTTTATGTCCTTCTGAAACATCTAAATATGATTTTTCGTAATCTTCAACAATAGAATTGAATTTGACTGGCGAGCTGATGTTTAAAAATTCAGCATTTTCTGGTAAGTAGAAATTGACATTAACATTGTTGTAAGTTATATCCATAGCATTATTCAAAAGGGGGATCTTTAATATATAAGTTTCTGAATCCAATTTTTTAAGTAAGTTATCGAATTTTTGATTCCATCCTAAGGTAAAGTTATAATACCACCCACCAAATAATGGGAATCTTGGTTCAAATACCAAGAATTCCTTAATCTTCTTATGAGTAGTAACCATCCCAACTTTATCAGTAAAGTAATAGTCATCAAATTGTAAATCTTCACTAATAGGGAATTCTAAATGAGATAACCCCCAATGATTTCTCATGGTTTCATATTTTCCTTTTAACCAATCGACTCTAGAAAAACCGGAAGATAATCTTGCTCCTAAGTTGGTTAATTCATAATACTCTTCAATTTGAAATTGATTGATATCACTAGAAGGTAACCAAATAGATCTTTCCAAGTTTTCAACTCTACCCAATGGTTTATTATGATCATATAATAATCCCATTGGTTTAATGGAAAAAGCAGGAATATTATTACCAGGACCAAACCGTAAGACTTTATCATCAACATTCGAGGTAAATTCTGGTAAGTTTTCAGTATTGGCAATGGCAGGAACCTTATCAGTTATTAAATCCATTTCTTTACCCTTAATTAATCCGGTGAAAATTAATTCATAATCTTCGGTCACATAAGGATTATAATTGAATTTATTTAATTTAAGCAATAATGCTTGAATCGTATTCAATTCTATATCAGTTGGAATGGCCATCACATTATTCATATAAACATATCTAACCTTCAATTCAACAGTTGTCCCAGTTCCTAATGGTATAGGTAACTTCAACTTGTATACACCGTGAGTAATTTCTTCTGATTCCAACAATAATGATGATTGGTCATTGACCACAATAGAAATCACCAGAACCTCTGGAATCGATCCAAGTCCATCTGGTAATGTGAAATAGTATTCTGCATTAGGTTGTGAGTCGATATTCTTAGCTTGTACTATGACAGTCTCTTTAATATAACTCTTACTCAAATCCACAGTTCTGGTATAGTGCTCATTAACCCAATTGTTACCAATGGTTTTGAGATCGAAATCAGCCGCTTCGGCCACAGCAATCCCCACGAGTAACAGGATAAATGTCACCAATGGTATAAACTTCATGGTATAACCTCAACCGTTTCCTCTGCCGTTAACGTGTCGAATAACTTTTTCAACGAGTCGAGTCCACCTTGCGGGCACCTGGTACGGGCACCAGTGGAACTCACCGCGCAACATTGAAAAAATAAAGAAAAAAAAACCCTAAATCAACAAGCCAGAGTTTCGACACTAACAAGAACAAACAGTGGGAAACCAATAGGGAGAAGCATGTCGTTCAAAGATCTTATTCCGGTAGTAAATAAGTTACAAGATATTGTGACAACCACACAGGTCAGTGAGTTGGACTTGCCCATATTGGCAGTTGTGGGGTCCCAATCTTGTGGGAAATCGAGTGTTTTGGAGAATATTGTGGGAAAGGATTTTTTACCTCGAGGTACTGGGATTGTCACCAGGCGGCCTTTGGTATTACAGTTGGTTAATATAAAGAGAGAGGAGCTTGGTAGTGATTCTGACTATGCTAGTGCTACAAATGGTGGTAATTATGGTGGTAGCAGCAGCAGTGAAAGTGGTGAAGATGAAACTGAAATTAATTTAGAGGATCATTTACGCCGTTTAACCACTAATGGATCCAATGGTTATAACACTCAAAATGGGAGCCGCAATGTCAGTAGTGCTAGTATTGGTGGTGCTTCTAGTGCTGGTGGTGATATTGAATATGGGGAATTTTTGCATATTCCCAATAAGAAGTTTTATAATTTTAAAGAAATCAGACAAGAGATCCAAAATGAAACCAATAGATTAGCTGGGTCTAATAAAGGTATTAATAAAGTTCCTATCAACTTAAAGATTTTTTCCACCAAAGTATTGAATTTGACCTTGGTTGATTTACCTGGATTAACTAAGATTCCTATTGGTGATCAACCTACTGATATCGAAAAACAAACCAGATCTTTAATTTTGGATTATATTTCAAGACCTAATTGTATTATATTAGCTGTTTCTCCTGCTAATGTTGATTTGGTCAATAGTGAAAGTTTGAAATTAGCAAGGCAGGTTGATCCAACGGGAAAAAGAACTATTGGGATATTATCCAAGTTAGATTTGATGGATGAGGGAACTAATGCATTGGATATTTTGAAAGGTAATGTTTATCCGTTGAAGTTAGGATTTGTGGGGATTGTAAACAGATCCCAATATGATATATCTATTAATAAATCTTTGACTGATTCATTATCGAATGAAGAACAATTTTTTAGAAACCACCAAGCTTACAAATCCATTGCTAACAAATGTGGAACAAGGTATTTGGCCATAAAATTAAATCAAATATTGATGGGTCATATTAGGGATAAATTGCCGGATATTAAAGCTAAATTGAATACCTTGATTGGTCAAACTGAACAAGAATTGGTTAATTTGGGTGGTCTGCTCGATCCAAATAACATCCTCGAAGATAAATCTGTCCTAATTTTGAACCTTATGACTAAATTTGCTCAAAACTTCATTAATTCTATTGAGGGTACTAATATCAATGAAATCTCTACCAAAGAATTGTGTGGAGGGGCTCGTTTATATCATATTTATAATGAGATCTTTGGAAACGAATTATCGTCAATAAACCCAACTCACAACTTATCCTTGCAAGATATTAGAACTGCTATCAGAAACAGTACCGGTTCTAGACCATCCTTGTTCGTTCCTGAATTAGCATTTGATTTATTGGTCAAGCCTCAAATTAAATTGTTAGAAGACCCTAGTAAGAAATGTGTTGAATTGGTATACGAAGAGTTAATGAAGATTGTCCATAATATCTGTAGTAATGATGATAGTACTAGCGGTAATAATTTAGGTATTGGACCAGAGATTAAGAGATATCCTAGATTGCAAATGAAGCTAATTGAAGTTGTAAGCGATTTATTAAGAGAAAGATTAGGTCCTACAATTAAATATGTTGAATCCTTGATTGAGATCAATAAGTCTTACATCAATACCAATCACCCTAACTTTGTTGGTGCCGCTAAAGCTATGACGTTAGTAATGGAAGAGAAGAAGAGAAATCAAAAGCAATTTAATAACTTAAGATCAACACCACTCAATGGCGAAATTGAAAATGTCGGTAGTCCTAATAAGCTTAATGGTGATGCCAGGGGTGAAGAGGACATTGAAGATATCAATGAGATTGATGAAGATTTACCTGCCTCCAAGATCAATGATTCCATCAGCTTAGACAACAACCAGGAAAGTTATTTGAACTACTTTTTTGGAAAAGATCCTATAACTCATCAGCAATATTTAACCACACAAGCTCAATTGAATCCAACCCCATTCAAGTTCCCTCACAGTAATGATAACTTACCATTGCAGTTCAACTCTTCTTCCCAGCCTATGGCCAATGGAAATGGTAATATGCACCAATCTCATTATAGTGTAAATGATTCATCTAGCTCATCTACCACGATCTTCAATAATGAATCTTTTGAAATCGATGAAAGTATTAATGAATTAAATGAACGTGAACAATTAGAATGTGAATTAATTAGAAGGTTAATTATCTCTTACTTTTGCATCATCAGAGAAATCATCAAGGATCAAGTGCCCAAATCCATAATGTGTTTGTTGGTCAATTATATTAGAGATAATATTCAAAATCAATTGGTCATCAAATTATATAATGAAAACTTGTTTGACAATTTGTTGGTTGAGGATGAAAATATTCAAATTGAAAGAGAAAAATGCATGAATTCTTTGAAAACATTTAGAGAAGCTGCAAAGGTTATTAATGAGGTAGTTTAATTTAAGGTGCAAATGGCGGTTTTCCGGTTCTTAAGAAAGAGGACTTTGTAAATAGTAGAAGTAGTGTTAATGTTTTGATGTTAAATAATTGAAGAATATCTGAATATATATATTTATATTTTCATGCACCATCAATGCACGTACCTGCGCGTTCCAGCTGCAAGGCTCAGTTGCGCTTTGGGAACTGCCATGATTATTGGTGAATTACACAAGCAGTCTCATAGAGGTGGTAAGGATGCTCAGAAGAAGGACGATAATACCTCTAGGATTTCTATTGGTAGTGATAATAACAATATCAAGGACCGGGGCTTTCTCTGAGTACTTGTCAGGTGCTGCAAGTCCGCTATATAAGGTAACAGTGACCACAACTGACTTTACCAAGGTGGAATACAATAATAATTTGGCTTCTTACGATATACACAAAGACACGGTCTTAATGCTGACGGTAGTAGAAGGTAGTAAGAGTTATGGTCACGGTCGGAGCTTTGTCGACTTTATCAACACCATTGATTCATTGAACTATCCCATGAATCAGGTTACATTAGGAATATTAGTAAGTGATGAGCTGGAATTCTTACAAATAAATCAATTCCTCGATCAATACTTTGAAAATGATGCTTCTAGTAGCTTCAAGAAGGCTACAGTCTTACGTGCTCCTGTAATAGATGATGACATAGGGCTCACACGGGAAAACCGTCATGATAACAAGTTACAACGATTAAGGCGTAAGAAACTAGCTAGATTAAGAAACTTTTTGATAAACAATAGTTTGGAATTCGAAAAGTTCTCTTTGTTTATTGATAGTGACGTCATTGACATTGACAATAAGGATCTATTACAAATACTCATAGACAGCAAACATGACATTGTGGTTCCTAGAATTGTCACTGCTTCTGATCCCGATTATGATAAAAATTCCTGGAAAGGCGAAAGAACAGTGCCGAAGAATGAACAGTTGAGCTTGATGGATAGCAATGACTGGGATAACTGGAATTATGTTCCTCGAGATAGGCCCGGTAGAATGACCCATTTTGGTGATGTCATTAAGAAAATCAAAAAGCAGGCTGATGATGATGTGACCAAACAATTGAACTACTCAATTGAACTAGACGCTGTTGGGGGTGCCGTTTTGCTTGTCAAGTCGATTATATTCAAGCAAGGTATTCAGTTTCCTCCTAATTATGTCATTGGTACAACCTGGCAACGTACTGAAGGGTACGACGGGGTAGAAACAGAAGGTATTTGCTATGTAGCTAAATCCTCTGGCTATAAATGCCATGGTTTGCCTAACTTAGTGGCACTCCATGCTTCTGATTAAGATTGGGGATTACTTGTGCTCAAATTTTAGGTACTCTACGTAATTTATGGTAACTTGTGAAATTACTTCACTATATAACTGAGGAACTTTTTGCTATCGAAAAATAGAAGCTAACTGATAAGAAATGTAAAGCTAAAAAAAAAAAATGAAAAGAAGGCGTAAAAGCAAAACCAACTAAAACAAAAAGCAAACAGATTGTAAATCTATCGAGTTTATTCGAAGAAGAAACTCTCAGGTGGTCCGAAATAACTTTCCTTGACACCTCCAAAATCGAGAACAATTTTTTGCAATGCCATATTGACTTCCAATAGCCAGACCTTCATTTTATGTTTCCCAGGACCAATGTCATGAGTGGTCTCCTTCGTCCAACAATTCTTAGCTACAGCTGGTTCCCATTCCTCTGGAAGACTACCTGGAACGCTAGGCTTTTTATAAAGCTCGACAACTTGAGGTTCTTCATTATCTATTGAAATTGCATATTTCAATGGTCTATCAGGGTCAATTGCTAAACTTGGTGATAAAGTAGCTGTGATATTGGTAACATTCGAACCAGTGAAACTATAGAAGTCATATTCCAAATAGGAGCTATCATTAGAAGCCATTTGGGTGCCACTATTAACTGGGAATAAAGAAACACCAGACTTGGTTAAACCAAAGTGATCAATTACAGTGTAGTAAGTGTCATTTTGGGAGTGATTAGAAGTGAAATGCTCAGCTTCAATGGAGATATATCCTTGCGATTCGACAAATCCTTTGAATGGAATTGAAGAATTGTACATAGAAGTAACATTACTGCTGTTGCTTGCACTGTCTCCAGTAAGATCTTCAGGTAGTCTGGTGTTATTGATGGGTAAGGACATCATAATAGGAGTTCCGTAAAATGATTGAGATACATTAGTGGTGATATTGATCAATTCGATCCAAGACCCTTCCTCTAATTGACTGAAGTCAACACTAACATTTACGAATATTGAATTCCAAATTGATTCATTGCTTGAACTTATTTTCCCAGTGGATGGTGATACCTGCACGTAGTCATTCCAAGGAGTTATTGTAAACTCGAAGTCTTCAGCCCCACGGCTAAATACCTCAATCCAGGTTTGATCTAAGAAAGGATCAAGTTGAGACATGATAATAGTATTGTTATCATAAGGTACGGCATTTGCTTTGTCATCACCTGGAACTACACCCCATGATTGATCAACAGCGAAGGCAGCAGATCCACCCAAAGATTCGACTCCTAATAAAAGCTCACCAACAGGAGGCATACTATTACGTAATGGTTGTTGCCAGTATGTGAAACCCAAATGAGTTTGGTCCATCATATGTTTCCATTTACCATCAAGTAATTCATCCCATTTCTTTTGCCAATTGTAATCATCATGGAATCTAGCTTTAACGTGATCAGCAGCATAATTTGCTTGATTACGTTTTTGATAAAGATAAAAATCATTCTTAGCAGTAGAAATATACATGTCATAAACAATATAACCAGCTTGGGAAGGATGTAAAATCATTTCAAAAAAAGCTGGTTTAGCGGCATCATCAAGAGAGTTGTTATAGACATTCCAAGCTCTATTAGATAAATCAGCCCAATCTTTAAGAACAGTCGAAGCTTCGTTGTAGTTGACAACTGAGAAAAGTGTACTGTTAAGTAGTTCGTATTTCCTACGGCTGGCTAAGAAGCTGTAAGTGTCCACAATATCTGCAATTTCATTAACGGTAGATTCGTCTTCGGTGAAACCACCAAACTGTTTCTTAGACCAGTCTTTAGTCCACTGAGATACTGAATCAGGTGTTCCATACTTATCAAAGTCGTAAGCCAAATCAATAAAGAAGGAAATAGGGATTTCTTGCCCTTTCAAGTCACCCACATTGACAACCCATATTTCATTAGCGGATTTCTCATGAGCTAAATTAAGTTGCTCCCAACTACGTGTTAAAGATGCCGTGTTAATCCATTTATAGTCACGAGGATCACCAACGTAATCAAAATGATAATAGATACCTGCTCCACCAGGTCTAGAAGTCTCATTTCCTTTTGGTAATCTTTGTACATTCCCCCAGTTATCATCAGCCCAGAGTAATATGATATCATCAGGAACTGTCATACCTTCTTCGTAATAACTTTGAACTTCTTTATACAAACACCATACTTGAGGAATAGTGGAAATATTTGTTCCATTTCCGAATCCACTTATTAATAATTCTCTCTGGTCCTTAATCACCTGTTCCAACAATTCAGTTTGTTCATCTCCGCTCAATGGCCTATCACCGAACCCTCTCATACCTTCTGTCCATACCCCTTCATAATCTTTACCACGAGCGATACCTTCTTTCCAAAACTCAGTTATATTTTCTTTATTGGTAGTGTAGTCCCAAGGACCATGGCCCACTTCTAGCCATTCATTAGTGGCTCTTTGTAAAGGCTCTGTGTGAGACGTTGACATTACAATTCCATAGTAATCAGCCCAATATTGATTTTTAGGATCATCGAGACCAAACATAGCTGCCCACATAGCAGGCCATAAGAAATTAGCTTTTTGACGTAATAACATTTCAAATACCGTAACATAGAATTCATGTACAAAGTGAGTGTATTCACCATCTCTATAGTTTTCATTAACCCAACGAGTTAAAGAAGGTTCTTCATCGTTAATAAAGACACCCCTATATTTGACGGATGGAGGACCTTGAACTACTGGAGCAGATTGGTTAAAATATATTGATGAGTGAGAAGCAACCGGTACATCACCCCAGAAATACCAAGGGCTAACACCAATTTGTTCTGAAATGGAATAAATCCCGTAAATAGTACCTCTTTTATCACTACCAGCAATTACTAACGTATTACATGATTCAATAGTGGTGATGATATAAGATTCCCATTCACCTTCAATTTTACTAACATCAAGACCTTCCTCATCAATGAGCTGCTGGATTAATGAAGAATTACCAATGGTTCCCACTACAATAGTTGGCTCTTCGGTACAGAAATCTGCAGATGTATTGACCAATTGAAGTGAATCATTATTCCCAGTCACCATACCAAAATCTTTGACCAAGTCATTAGCTGCTTTTATGGCACCGGGCCAGTCCTCATCATCGACAAATAATTGAGTCATATTATAGTTTTCATCATATAATGGAAAAGCATCTTCACCATCATCAAAAATTATTGCAGCCTGAATAAAGGCTAACAAATAGAAATACCACAACATGGTGTTATCATCAACTATAGCTTGTAGCTCATTTTAGAAGAGACATGCCGGGAATTTATATGTTGGCATCCAACAATACCTTTGGCTCATTATCCCCGAAGCCATCGCTTGAATAGATTCTCCTTTAAAATGTGTGGGGATAGATGAAAAGAAAAAGAAAAGAAACTTAGCAGCTGTTGCTGCACACAATTAGATTTCCGATTTGGGATCGGGTTCTTGTTCTCAGTTGAGGTCGAGCAAGGTGTTACAAGCATAACAACGCCAACGGCACTAACGGTATTGTTGCGGTTAATGTACGATTAGCCAGGTGATGACAGGAGTGGGACCCCTCTGTCAAGCTGGTGCGTTGCAGCACGAGAGTTGGTAAGAGTTGGAACAAGGCAGGACAAACTAGAACGAGTTATAACGAAATTGCAAGGCCATAGGTGGCCGGCCTTGTTGCCCAACCCCCTCATATATTGGGAATTTGTTGCAACAGCAGAGCCTACAATAACGGAAAATTTTCCATTCTTGTTCAACAATGGCATTCCTACCCCATTGGCGGGGGAGGGCATGTATTCATTACAATTTAACAGTCAAATAAAATCTCGGAAACGGGAGAATGTGGGGGACGAGGGGGGGCAGCTTTCCACGCAATTATTTGCAGCACCGGGTAGACCTATTCGGGCCAATTATGGTCCTAATTCTGAATTTGGGCCGTTCGAGACATTTACGCCTGGTGCGTCAATCCTGTGGGGTAACAATAGGTTTATATGTTGAGAAGGGCTAACTGGTTACCACAAGTGATTGCCAATGCAATGCCAATTGGCTAGCTAATTGGCTAGCTTTGTACTTCCCATTTAGGAGTAAGGCATTGTTGAGCACTTGGAAATGTCAGGATTGTGAATGTCACAGTTTGTTGGGAATTGCCCCCACCCAATAACTTTAAGGTGTTGGTTTCTAAAATGCTGGTCAGGGCTTTGACTGACCTAAAAGGATAATCTATTTCTGGGTATATATGTTATTGCTGACAGCTGGGGAAGTGGTGTAGCAGAAGTCTCACGTAGTGCTTCACGGGTCGCTGGACCTGAAAAATTTCGCGTGCTGTGGGAAATCATAGAGCCCACAGTAACATTCTTGTGAGACATATTATAGTTGACCTGCAAGGGGTTATAGAACTAGTACTGCATTAAGTTCTCTTATGGGCCTATTTGAGCAATTGTCAGAAGTATTTCCAAAAGATCAAGAGTTTAGGGTGCTTTATCTTAGGTCGGAGCCTAAGGAATGTAATGATATAATCAAGCATAACCTCCGTCACTCGACCTTCAACAAACCGAAGTTGACAGTGAAAATCAAACATTTCTTATTGGTGATTGATAGTGCTAGTGATGTTGTACTATTCGGCATAGAAGTGTACAATTACTTGAGTATTTCTGACGAATATGAACAAGGTAATATCCAGCATTTGTTTGTCAGTAAGATTGATACTACTGGAATCATCAATGCAAAAATCAACATAAACAAAATAATACCGATATTCTTGTCCCATTTAATCTGCAACATTAATGTCGATAGATCCTTCAATTTGACTTACCGAATTAAAAAGCCTGTGGGAGATTCTAGCACTTCCACTACTCTTAAAAAAATCAACAAGTTATTGAACCCTAAAACCCCAACATACAGAACCATCACTTTAACAAATAAATTTAAAACAAAGCTATCGCTCTTCACGAAATCGTCCAATCAATATTTTTTCCCCAATAGTGATCAAAATGAATTCAAGCATTTGATTAGTGGAGACGAGTTGTTAAACTGGTGGTTGAAACTTTTGAATAATATGTTTCATGATATGACTAGTGGTATTCCCTTCAACCAAAAATTGCTAATACCAGGAGCTATGGATTATAATAAGAAGTACCTCTTTGGAAACTGGAAAATCGGTTCTATATTTGAGAATGACTCCAGCAATTTAGCCATTTACAATATTCCAAATTTTCCTGACGATCCCAAAACCAGATTTTTAGAATTCTTGATAATTGAGAACCGCTATCGATTGAATTTATTACAGTTTCATGAAGAACTAGGCTTTAGACAAGAATTCAGATTGGGTAATGTTGTGGGTATCATTGGTTGTGAGCTGGAGTCCTATACCATGAATGCCTCTAACGATGACATAATCGAACTAACCAATCGACAATACAAGAAATTGATGAAACTTATCAAATCAGAAGATTTTCATGTTGCTGATGACATTAGACTACTCGTGAAATTTAAAATTCCATTTTTCTTGAACCTATGTAACAAATCCTTCGATTATCATACCGTCAAGGGAACCTTTGTTTATGAGAAAGTTAGACAGCATAATAATATTCAGGTTAATAATTTGTCTGGACTTGTCAAACGAAAAAAGAAATGAATATTCATTCTAATTGCGCTTTTCCTGGTATGTCAAAACCACGCGTGTGTGGCTCTTGTCCATACGCACATATCCCTGCACAATCTAAATATATATCCTAGTAAGGTGCGATGCTGTCAAACTCTAATCTTAATAAGCTGTATATGCTCTTTAAATGGAAATACCCTATCCATTTAATCCTCTGTGAGAAGTTATCAGCATTTCACATTCCATGTTCCCCTCTACTTTAGGGGCACCCTCTCGGTCTTCAAGTAGTGTCTCTCTTGGTCGTCGCATATAATCACATTTGTGGAGATAATTGAGAAATCCATAACGAAAAGGGGTGGGTCCATACATAAAGGATACAAAGAAGAAAATGGCAGAAAAACAAATGGGCACACAAATGAAGTTCTTCTTATTGGTGGCACCAATATTGTTGGTATTGGGGATCAGCATCCCCCTTGGATCTTTACAGTTACCTAACGTAATCAGCGACCGATTCCAAAACTTGAAACAACTACAACAGCCAGTGGTTCCCTTTCCCAAATGGTTAAGTGATTTTACTGGGCTCAAAGAATGGCCTGGGTTAGACCCACCATACATTCCACTAGACTTTATAGATTTTAGTAAAATTGAAAGTCATACCGTTCATACTCAAGGACAATGTGAAGCCCTTTCTCCTAATGGTTGTTCGTTTGACTGTTCTAATTGTGTATCATTTGACGACGTGTTTACTTGTCCCCAATTAAGTCAAACATTTGATGATGGGCCATCTCCTGCTACTACTAAATTAATTGGAAATTTGAAATCTCCCAGCACTTTTTTCACTTTGGGAGTAAATGTGGTTAAATACCCTGGTATTTATACTCAGGCTATGGAGAAGGGACATATAATGGGATCTCATACCTGGAGTCATAAATTTTTACCATCACTAAGTAATGAGGAGATTATTGCTCAAATTGAATGGAGTATATGGGCCATGAATGCTACTGGTAATCATTTACCCAAATGGTTTAGACCCCCATACGGTGGGTTGGATAATCGAGTTCGGTCCATTGTAAGACAATTCGGGATGCAAAATGTATTGTGGAATGTCGATACCTTTGACTGGAAGTTACTCAGTAATGAAAAGACAGAGCTGGAGATTTATAGTGAAATTAACAAAATAAAGCCGGGGGCTAATGGAATCATGTTGGAACACGATTCAGCTTTGAAGACAGTCAATGTAGCTATCGACATTAACAAAAGATTACCAAATCAGTTAACTGTCCCTCAATGTGTTGGAGGAATCGATTACATTAAGAGATTCAACTAACCAAATATATAGCTTGACCAAAGTATGTATTATCTTTTATACAAAAAAATAATTCAACTATATATGATATCCTCACCAAATAGATAACACGCTGAAATAAAACAAAATAAAGTAAGAGAAGGAGCAAAAGGAAAAGTGGCCCTAAGCAGATGCACTAACAGGAGGGGCTGCTGTCAGTGGAGCTTCAGCCAAAGGAGTAGAATTTGATTTACCATTAGAACTCATGAATGAAGGAATCCCTTGTTTGGCATCAGAAATAAAGGTATCTGCCTTATTCCTAGTTTGAGTGGTAAAATCATTCACATAACCTTGAGTTTCGACCTTAAAAGGACTGATATAATTCTTGTTAACGTCATTGGCAATAGTCTTAGCCACCTTATATAATACAACGATCCTTTTGGAATAACCAGCTGTCTTATCGCTCGAATATTGTTGCTGATAAGAGTTTATCAAGTAGTTGGACAATTTGTTAAAATTGACCACTGTTACTTCTTTAACAGTTAATACAAACTTGTTCGTGACATCAAATGTCTCTAACAATCCATTGTTATTTGAAGGATACGACATTTTATTGGATTTTGGTAAGTAGAAGTTCAACCAGTTGAAGTAATAACCATTAACAGATTTGACCACTCCATTGGCATAGTTAACTGACGCATTGAAGTACCCAATAGGAACAGCAATTACTTTATCAAAAGTACTTAAAATCTTATCATTTACCAATTCATCAATAGTACTTAATCCACTTGAAACCTGAGGAAACTTATTTAACAATTCAAGGGCCCTAGTCAATACCAATTCATTAAATTGATCATAAACATATTTGATGATACTGAACCCCAACAAAGTATTGACCACAGAGCTGACAAAACTGTAAGTCATCAAATGTTCAACGGTTTTGGATTTAGAACTAACTTTTACAACCATGATGTTATGTATCAGTTTTCACTTGTGATATCTATAGAATGAAAATTTATATAAGAATAAGAGCAATCACAGAAATACTTTCCAGTAGTGGCAGTCTTTTAACACTGATAAGGAAGCAAATACCAGGTATTTATAATAAATGGTAACAAATTAGTTGTTTTGCTATTTTAAAAATAAATTTATTCCTTGGGAATCTTAAAGCTTATTTATGCAATATGCAAGTAGAATCTCGGTCGTGTTTTGGAGAAAGTGGGATTTGCATGTGATTGAGTCTGGGCCCGATGGCCAGGCAGCCTGCAGTTTTTGCAGCCTTCGAGTTGCCCAATCAGGGGTGCCGCAAGAGAGATAGAGCAGATTGTACAGTAGAGTGGGAAAACCCCGTTAGACAAGTTTGCGGTGGCTCTGTATAGCCTTGGTATGTAGTGACTTGTGGAAGTTGCTCGAACGGAAAGGCGTGGCACAGTTACAATCGTAGAACATCTGATTGATTGCGCTTCGAACGATCGTAATTATTCACTTGCGTCAAATTGACACCTCGAGATAAAGGCATGTGAAATATCTATCCACTAAACAACGATTAACGCGGTAGTTTTGGCCATTTAGAAGGCAGTCGATGATCTGGACGGGTGCAAGGAAAATAAAGATCATTACGTCATTTTTCGGTTTGAGGATATTATATTATGATCTTTTATTTACTTTAAATACTAATTAATAGTAACTAGTTACTACAGAGCATGTTCTTTTTTTTTACTGTTGTTTACATTCAGGAGGATTTTCCTTTTTCCCAGTTTCATTTATATCATCATCTTCATCGTCGTCATCATCTTCATCTCCTTCTTCACTATCAAATTCTTCGTCTTCTTCTTCGAAATCTTCTGGGTAACCAAATCCAACTGCATCTCCAGTGAACCAATCTATAGCCCTTGGAATCAACCGGTCTTTAATTTCTTCACCTAATTGATAATCTAATTCTAATCTTTCAGCCAAGTCATCTTCCTCTTCTTCATCGTCTTCTTCATCTTCTTCATCTTCTTCATCTTCTTTTTCTCCTTGATCTTCTGCATCATCGATTTTTGGAGGTTTAGGAGGATCAAAAAAGTTGAAAAATGATTCGGTTGGAGTTAATTTTTCAATGGTTCTAGTTTGCTTTGTAGTTTTATTTCTTTGTTTTCTTCTTTCGATATTAATGGTCACATTTTGTTCCTTTGATTTCCAATTGATTATATCTCCTTCAGCGTGATCGTACACAAAATCACCTGAATATCCTAATTCGGCTTGATAATGATAGGTTTTAGTCAACTCCTTGTTGTCAAAATATGGATTGTCGACAAATTCAAATATTAATTTAAACCCTGGTGTATCCAAGTATTCCATCTTAATGTTCTTTAAATATTGTAAGACATCACTGTCCCTGTCGGTTATCGTTTCACTAACTGGAGTCAAGTTTTCTAAAGCAGTCAACCAGAAATTTGGAATACCTTTAGTATCAGCATCTTTCTCATCATCATCTTCTTCTTCTTCTTCTTCTTCCGCATCACCTTCTTCTCCCACTTCTTCAACTTTTTTACCTTCTTCGTCCTCCTCGGTTTCCTCTAAAGCTTCCCCTTCTTCAATCTCTTCCCCAGTTGGTTCTTCAGCCCCGTTGATGATGTGATCTCTTCTTTCATATAATGGTTCGTATTTCTTGAAAAACTGCTTCTCCAAATTTAATAATTCCTTTTGAAATTCGGCTTCTAACTTCATCTGCTTCTGTTGGATAGCCTTCAATCCATAAACTCTTCTCCTTACTGGCTTTGGTAATCCATCAATATAGCCACTTTGTTGTCCTACCAAGTTTCCTAACTTTCCTTGGATCATGGATAATAAAGCTGGATTGTTTGCCAATTCCTTACTCAACTTACTATTATCTTCTTCATTGATGGTTGAGACCGATGGAATGTGAGATTTCAAGTAAGAATTAGCCACCGACGATGGGGTGTTTTGTGGAGTTGGGGCTTTTGCAATATCTCCTTGTTTCTTTCTAATAGGTTCACTCATACTTAGTTTGAAATAGATCTTCTCTACCAGTTATTGATTGTCTGTTTAATCGGTATTGAAGCCCTTAGGGGATGTTTTAACGAAAATTTTTTGCCCTCCCCCTTACGCGTTTTTTCTTGATTCAGCGTCACTCGCGGCCAACACGCCTCAGATGCTTGACTCTTTAGGACCGCATGGGGGGTCCTTAACCCGTGGGCGGCCCATTATTCCAGCGAGCATAGCCAAATGCGTACGAGTCTACGGTACCACTAGGTCGAATTACTGAACAGAAATAAATACATGCATTATCATACGCTATAAATCAGTCTTACCATCAAGGTATAACTCAATATCGGCTAATCTGTTTTCCCAGTCAGTAACTTTAGATAACTTATCTTCAATATCTTTTATTTCATTATCAATAGACTTCAAATTCTCTTCGCTAGTCAAGTCATGGTATTCCCAAGTGGAATCATCCTTGATTTCCAAGACGTAGTCGTGATATTTCATCAATAATGGTCTGTGACTCAAGGTAATGAAGGTAATTTTCTTACTCTGCAATAATTCAAATAAATAATCTTCAACATCTGTAGAAACAGCATTGGTAGACTCGTCAAGAATCACAAATTTAGGATTCTTAAATAAAACCCTTGCGATACTGACTCTCTGCTTTTCTCCTCCACTAAAAACATCCTTCCAATCTTTTTTAACGTTGAAGTTTCCTTCTCTCTTTAACAAGTAGTCCAATTTAACTTCTCTTAGGATATGGTATAATTTGTCATCATTGTACCCCATATCTATCATATCATTGTAACTATAAGGATAAATTATTTGATCTCTCAAGTTACCATTGGTGAAGTAAGTCTTTTGTGGCAAGTAAAAGATGTCGTCATCGCTAGGTTTAGATAATAACCCAGAATATAAGGGCCATAAGTCAGCCAAGATTCTGGAAATTGACGTTTTACCGCATCCATTAGACCCTAAAATTAACAAATTATTGTTTTGACTAATCTGAAAGTTCAACTTATCAACCAATTTATAATTTTCCGATCCATTTTGAGATGGAATAATTACAGGAATATTTTCAAATCTTATACCTTTAGAATAATTCTTTTGGACCGTTCCATGAATGTCTTGATCACCTAATTTAGATCCGAAGTCAAACCGTGGCGAATGGGCATAATGTAAATTGGACAACAATTGGAAAACTCGATCAGTATAACCGGTCAATTCTGCAACATCCTTGATTGAGTACATCAACCTCGACCCTGCATCTGCCAAAGACAACATTAATCTCTTATTGATGACAAATTGCCTCATGTTCTTTCTTTCAATCTTGCTTTGATCAGTTTCTCTTTTACCAGATGCATCGTTAGGGGAAGAGGCCGAGACAGGACTGGCTTTCAATTTATTGGCAGCTGGGAATAAGTCTTCGATGAATACCGGCAATCCAGCAAATATATATCCCCATGCAGACCAAGTATACTTCAAGATATAATCTTCTAGAACGGAATAGCCTAAAGATATATCGATAGATTTCCTGATATGTTCAGTTAACTTTTCAAAAGTTTCATTCAACTTAGCCTTTTCAATAATAGAACCTTTGTAGAATCCAATTTCTTCTGAGTTTGTGATCAAGTTCAAGTGCTCATTGTAATATTGACCTTCTAAATGGGTTTCTTTACTGGATAATTTCCCAAATGATGGGGTATTCCTTTTTAATAACCAGGCTGTTATGAAATAGTTTGTAAATATACCAATTATGGCACCAGATCCCAAATTGTCTCTTAAATAAATCGAAAAAAATATCAAGTCGATAACGGGTTTCCCCATGTTTGAGAATAATGAGCAAATAGAATCACAAAATTTAGCCACATCATTAGTGATATACTGATCAATATTTTGAATATCGATGAAGTTGATTTTATAATAAGCCATAGTCTTATCCAAATATAAATCATGAATATACCTAATCAAGTTAGTTCTGAAACTTAAACTTAATCTATTAGTTAAGTACTTAATAGCAGCATTTGTATAACTAGCTGGAAAAGCAATTAAGATCCAATAAATTAAATCACGGATGAATTTCTTCCCATTAGCACTGATCAAGTTCTTAACTATTTGACCGTCTAACTTAGCAATTAATAAACTCAACCAAGTCCTCAAAATCAAAAAGAAACATTGACAGAACAATAAATAACTATTCTTACTGTAAAACTTAGGAATCAAGATTCTCCAAATGATAGTTAATTGATTTAAAAACTTCGAATTTATGATATTGTTCTGCAATTTTAACTTTTCATCAACATAATAATTCTTGTATAAATATTTATCTGCGGCATATCTATCTAAATTAGGCTTAGGGATAATGATTCTGGTAGTTAAATTCTTTCCCTTTGGAATAAAAATTTCTCTTGCACCGTTCTTTAATATGGTTGACTTCTGCCGAATCAAATTAGGCCTGTTCAACCTCTTATTTAGTTGGTATTCATTATAGTGGTGAATCAAAGATCTAAGAGTAAGGATTATCCCTAATCCAAAAGTAGTCACTAAAGTACTAAGAAATAAGATCACTGGTCTACTTTGATAGTTGATCTTGACCTTGTTGTCTTTGAAAGTAACCACAAACTCCTGTAGAATCAACAAAAGATTCTTGATATCCTGCCTGTTGTATCCGCTTAAGGTTGAAATATTAACCATGATTGTTATTACCCCACTAATAAATACTCAGTTCTGAATGAAACCTATAATAGACTATTCCAGATAACTAATTCAATATAAACCCAAGAAACAAGAATTTACCACTATGTTTTACAAGTAAGTCCCTCTATGGCACACCAATATTGAGTCTTTGGTTACGATGTTATTAAATGGATATTCTTTATTGGCACAATGAGTGAGCAACTTGTGGAGTTGTGCTTTACCGAGGAGTTTTGTACCAACCGCACTGTGGGGCTGATACCTTCGTGCGCTAGCACGACAACGATAGTTCCGGCACCGCTGTAGCTGTACCACCAGGTGACTGCACCGGAACCAGTTAACACTTTCTAAATCATTCAGATATCCAGATTTTAACTACATCAATAATTCTTCATTTCTTTATACTTTACATTACTATTTATTATCGTTAACTATTTACTTATTGCCATTTACCATTTCTTTGCCATGTTCTTTTGCACACACAGCTTAAACTGGATGAATTCTTGCTGACATTGTCCCTTCGATATGGTGGCATAATTCTTTAATATACATTCCCCATACCGTGCTCCTTCACTGGAACACTTACCACTTACCTCTATAAACTTTTTAGCGGGCCTTGTTTTTAAACTAGAATTGGTCATGGTGGTATTGCAAAAAGGAAGAAAAAAAAAGTGCTTTCGCAGATTCTCAATCAAAGATTTTTGCTGTAAGACTCTCAAAGTCTACTTTGACTCTCTAGGTCTACTTTGACTCTCTAGGTCCACTTTGACTCTCTAGGTCCACTTTGACTCTCTAGGTCCACTTTGACTCTCTAGGTCCACTTTGACTCTCTAGGTCCACTTTTAACCTTTGATGTGTTTTCCTCTTCTCTACAGCGGGGCTATAAAGTGTCGTTAGATTAAAAAGGGCCTGGGGTTTATAGTAGCTAAAGGAAGCAAGAAAACAAGCACTTAGGAGAAGAACATTAAGCAGTAAACGCATCCAGGATTATGTTCCCACTGATTTGACCTGGTCTCCGATGTATAACTTATAACCAAAAATAACTATTATGTAATATATATTAGGGTACTTGTATGACTTAAAAGTGGACATAAGCCTTAACTATACCAAATAAGTACCAAATAACCCAGAAAATCAGCCCTTTTTGCTATAAATTAAGGGGTTCGAATTTACACCATTATGACTCCGTGGCCAAGCTGGCTAAGGCGTGAGACTGTTAATCTCAAGATCGTGAGTTCGATCCTCACCGGGGTCGTCTTTTTTTTAATTTTTTTTAGTACCATGTTCTAGCACGATGTCTTCCCCATAGGTCGTCGGAAACGCTAGCGCGACAGGGCGTCCTAATGAGCAAAAACCGAAACGTCGAATATCCTACAAGCTTCACTCATTAAACCATGTACAGCGCTGTTGCTCTGCAACATCCAATGTCTACTTCTAATGGGGGGACTCCTAATGTCCCAAACATGAACTTGGCAATGAATCCTATGAATAATAGCTCGGGTGGTGCTACCCTCGATGGTACTGGTAATACTGGATCAATCCCCGGCATCACTCCCGGTAATTCAGGATCCAATACTCCTTTGGATAATAGTCAAAACCCCAATAAAGCATTAAATGATGAACAGATATACCAATGGGTATCTGAGTTGGTGTCAGGGAACAATCGTGAAAGAGCTTTGTTAGAGTTGGGGAAAAAAAGAGAGCAATATGATGACTTAGCATTAGTATTATGGAATTCATTCGGGGTCATGACAGTATTACTAGAAGAAATAATTTCAGTCTACCCTTACTTGAGCCCTCCTTTATTGACTGCTTCGGTTTCTAATAGAGTTTGTAATGCTTTGGCTTTGTTGCAATGTGTTGCTTCCAATAGTCAAACTAGAGGATTGTTTTTACAAGCTAATTTACCATTATATTTGTACCCCTTTTTATCCACTAATGCTAGGCAAAGACCCTTTGAATATCTTCGGCTTACAAGTTTAGGGGTCATCGGTGCATTGGTAAAGAATGATACCCCAGAGGTTATAAATTTCTTGTTAACAACCGAAATTGTTCCATTATGTTTAAATATAATGGAAATATCTTCCGAATTATCTAAAACGGTAGCTATATTTATCTTGCAAAAAATTTTGTTAGATGATCAGGGATTATCTTATATTTGTACCACATATGAAAGATTTCATACGGTAGCTGCAGTGCTTAGCAAAATGATTGATCAGTTAAATGCTATTTCTAATCCTAATACCCCTCAACAATCCTCCAATAGTACTGGAAGATTATTAAAACATGTGGTCAGATGTTATATGAGATTAAGTGACAATTTAGAAGCTAGAAAAGCTTTGGCCAATATTTTACCCGAACCTTTGAGAGATGGTACTTTTTCTGTCATTTTACAAGATGACTTAGCTACTAAGAAATGTTTGGCTCAATTGTTAGCTAACATTAACGAGTATCAACCTCAATCTCAGCAAGTTCAGCATCCTTATCCAGTTCAAGTTCCTACCCAGCCTCAACCCGTTCAACAAGGACAGCCCACTCTTCAACCACTGCAACAACAATCTCAATAGTGTCGGATTTCACCTTTGTATAATTCTATAACTTTCCTCATCTTCATTACTAAGAGAATTGGCCTGCTTGATCTGAAAGTTCTTTTGTGTATAATATATCTGCTAAATGTATAAATCTTTGATTTGATTTTCTGGCTCTTCAATAGAGCAGCTTCGACTTGCCTATTTCAGGAATTGTGGTCCCCGGTTTTATCTTTTTTTTTTTCTTTTTCTCTCAAGATAATCGCAGACGAGTATAGATATATGGAGCTTAATATCTTGGTGTGATTAATTTCTTCCCTTAATAAAGAAGGAAACAGTATCATGTCCTCAAGGCGCTCCTCTAAGGAGTATTCTCATCAATTCACTCATTCTGAATATGAAAGAAGGAATTCGGTAGTATATGGATCCCTAGGAAAAGGGGGTTTATTCGTCCCTTCTGATTTTATTAAACAGTCATCGACATCTGCTAATGTATTTGACGACGAATCAGTTGATCATGAAACAAATTCAGAGACTTCTCCTTTGATCAGACAGCCATCTGTAGCTTCTGCTAGCACAAATAATCGAAGAAAATCCATGATTGAAAGAGATATCCTAAACAAAGAACGAGAGTTATTGAAAGATAATAATATATTTATTGGTAGTACCCCTTCTGTTACATCTGGAGGAGCAGGAGATAATGCCGTATCTGAAGACGACGATAATGAAGAGAGTAGGATTAGGAAGGCATTTGAAACAAATGCTTCTAGAAATGCACTTAATACTACTATAGGTTTAGAATTGAAACATTTAGTAAAATCCTCAGTTCCCTTGGTTTTAACTTTTTTGTTGCAAAATTCTTTATCTACGGTGTCAGTTTTATTTGTTGGTCACTTGGGGGCTACTGAATTAGCAGCTGTTTCCATGGGCGCCATGTCTGCTAATATTACTGGTTACGCTACAATTCAAGGAATTGCTACTGCCTTAGATACATTGTGTCCTCAAGCCTTTGGAGCGAAGAAATATCATTTGGTGGGTTCATACTTGCAGAAATGTACCGCTCTTATTTTCACGTTTATGATTCCTGTATTAATCATATGGCTATTCTTCGGATATTCGCTAATTTGCTTGTTGGTACCTGATAAGGAAACGGCTAAATTATCAGCAGTATATTTACAAGTTATTGCTCCTGGTATTCCTGCCTATATATTATTCGAATGTGGTAAAAGGTTTTTACAAGCTCAAGGAGTATATCATATTTCTACGTACGTTTTATTTGTTGCTGCTCCTTCGAACGCTATCATGAATTTTCTCTTGGTTAATAAACTTGGGTATTATGGTGCACCAATGGCCGTAGCGATCAATTATTGGCTAATGGCTATTGGCTTATTAGTGGGTACCCTTTATTTTGTTAAACCTGAACAAACTATTTCTGGTTTGCACCCGCTAACCTGTTGGGGTGGACTCAATTTAAAGGAAGCTTTCAGTGCTTGGAACAGATTGATTTACCTCGCTGTTCCTGGGCTAGTTATGATTGAAGCCGAATTTTTGGCATTTGAAATTTTAACTTTGCTTGCGTCTTATTTAGGGACTTTGGAATTAGCAGCCCAATCGGTTGGTTCAACAATGGCTTCTTTAACGTATCAAATTCCATTCGCTATTGGTATAGCTGCCTCTACAAGAATCGCTAATTTCTTGGGAGCTGGATTGGCTGACTCTGCTAAGAAGGCAACCAAAGTAGCTTTATCATTTGGGTTAGTCATATCAACTATGAATTTCATAGTGTTATTCACTTTTGATAAGCAGATCGGAGAATTGTTTACAAAAGACAAGAAGGTTATCCAGTTAGTTGAACAAATAATGTGGCTAGTTGCTTTAATGCAAATTTCTGATGCTATGAATGCTAATTCAGCAGGCTGTTTAAGAGGACAGGGCCAAACAAAAATTGGAGGAATCGTTAACCTAGTTTCATACTATGTGGTTGGAATTCCTCTTTCAATTTACTTGACCTTTTATTCTCCTTGGAGGGGTTCTCTTTATGGGCTTTGGATTGGGTCCGTAGTGGCGTTGACTTTAATTGGAGGAGTCCAAAGCTATTTCGCTTTGTTTGCTGATTTTGATAAACTATGTGATGATGCTAGAAATAGAACTTCTGCTGAAATGTTTGTTTGAGTAGATGACAGCCTTAATCTTTATTATCTCGCGGACAGTGTAATAAGGCATTTCTCCAATTTATGGTGACAAATGCTTTCAGTAATACAAGTTTCTGCGATGGCCAATTTAATGAAAAAGCACAAAAATCTAGTGATTGGCTCAAGGAATACAATTTTTTATTCTGGGCTCTCATAACGGTTCGAAATAAAACATAATAGATGTTTTAGAGTCAGAATTAGTATAAGATAAAATATATTAAACAATGATTATAAAAAATATAAAGAATGTAACTATTGTAAAGAATGTGGTGTCAATGTATGACTAATGTAAAGAATGTGGTGTCAATGTATGACTAATGTAAAGAATGTGGTGTCAAGTTTGACTAATGTAAAGAATGTGGTGTCAAGTTTGACTAATGTAAAGAATGTGGTGTCAAGTTTGACTAATGTAAAGAATGTGGTGTCAAGTTTGGCTAATGTAAAGAATGTGGTGTCAAGTTTGACTAATGTAAAGAATGTGATGTCAATGTATGACTAATGTAAAGAATGTGGTGTAAATGAATGTAATGAATGTAATATAATGAAGTTTTCTTTTTTTTTTTTTTTCTTTTTTTTTTTTATCTAAAAGGAAACAATTTTAAGGGAAGCAGCAGGTATAACAAGGGAACAACAATATTTTTTTTTTGGTTTTTTGATTTTTTTGATTTTTTTTTTTTTTTTTAATACAACAATACAAGTCTTTTCTTTTAGCTTTTAATATATCTTCGTCATCAAAGTCAGGACCACTACTTTCTGGCTTTGGTGAAGGAAGTAATACTATTGCTAAAAGAATTCAACAACTGAATCAAGGGAATGATTTTGGTATAACAAAGGAACAACAATATTTTTTTTGGGGGGGTTTTTGTTTTTTTTAATTTTTTTGTTTTTTTTTTTTTTTAATACAAACAAAATAACAATACAAGTCTTTTCTCTTAGCTTTTAATATATCTTAATCATCAAAGTCAGGACCACTACTTTCTGGCTTTGGTGAAGGAAGTAATATTATTGCTAAAAGAATTGAATAACTGAATCAAGGGAATGATTTTGGAGCCCGAATTCAAGTTCTTCTGTTCAGCGACGTTGATACTGGAATCCTTAGGTACTTCAGTTTCCAAGGTGTCAGTACTGTTAGGAATGACAGTAGGCTGAAACGACGCAGACGAGTCGATTGAGTCTATAGATCCACTATTCGATACTTGAGGTGTGTGCCAAGTTAATAATAATTGATCTTTAGATTTCTCGCCATTAGTTGAAAGGAAATGAGAATGTTTGTTGTAAATGAATTCATCCCATTCATCAACAACAGTCTCTAATTCAACTTTGTATGCTGTCACAGGGGGTTCCAAGACAGCGGACTCATGAGACTCGGTATCAGGGCTACCCTCAACCTCATCGACAGGTTCACTTTGCTTTTTACCCGTCTGTCTAAGAGCAATAGAATCAAATGAATCAAAGGAAGATGTATCACTACCCTCTTCCTTATATTCACGTTTTCTATAAAACTTTAACACAGCATCGTAACTATAATCCAAAGATTCAATCTTATCATATAAGAATTCTCTAAATGATTTTGTTGAATTAATGGATTCATCATGATCATAGACATAGCGGCACCTATAGCAACTGAAGTAGTATTGAAGGATTGTTGGGTTTTGCATTTCAAAGATTTGCTTGAGTTGGGTGTCAACCATACCCTCAAGCTCTGCAGTTGAATAAAACCCTAACATATCTTTATCGATTGTGAAGTCGTGCATCACAATCGTTCCTGATTCAATAGTCTGCAATGGTGCATGGTACTGATAGGGGTCATCTGACTTAATAATCCTGTCTTTTTTGGAAACAGTCTTCTTGATTCCCTCGCAGTCAACTGACGATGGGACCTTCTGGGAATCGTTAGAGCCCTCCAGTTTAGTCTCCGAAGTGTGCACAGGCTCCGAAGAACATAAACTATAAGAACTAGAAACATCATCCCTGTTACTAGTTTCACTAGCAACGGAAGGCTTATCATCAGCTGAAGGTTGGGGCGGGGGGTCCATAAACATACGGGCAGCCCTATCAAGAAGTCTTCTAATCCTAACACTGTATTGACTGGAGGATACCGAGGCAAAACTATCAGTAAATGAAAAGTCCGAGACTTCCTCAACTTTAGCTTTAGCATTAGCAGCAGCTTCTTCGGTATTATAGATATTAGAAATGTTAAGGCTATCTTCTAAGAAAGAGCTATCCATGACGTCTGCAAGTCTACCTTCGTTGCAACCACTATAACCACTTAAATCGGAGAAGCCCCTTCTTAAGTAGGATTCATCAACGGTTTCATCAAGGTTAATGGTAGCATCTAAAACAATTTTAACTGAAGAGAGATCAACTGTTTCGTCTTCAGGCTGTGGGTCCAGGGTTTCTGGTACCGCCACGGGTACTGGGGATAAGGTCTGCGGTAATGCGGTTTGTGAAAATGGTTGCAAAAATGGTTGCGAAAAAAATTTCGCAGCCAGTTTTGTTGGTCTAATGAATCTAGAAGTCAAGGACTTGAAAGATCTTTTAGCCTTGAGCTTTCTAAGTCTGAAAGAAACCTTAGCTCTAGTTTTAGAGTTAACTATCTTTGATTTCAATCTCATTTTTCTTTGGTGAGAAATAACGGGTTTCTTCTGACTTAACTTCTTAATCTTAGGTTGAGGGGATGGTGATGGTGATGATTTTCTAAAGAACTTTTTTAACTTTGATTTCATAGCTGAGAAGGATGGTTTCAGAGGCTGTGATGGCTTTGGTGGGTTGAACTTTAATTTTATATTAATAACAGCCTCCATCTTAAAGGGTGGAAGGTTTAGTTTGAATGGATTCTTCCGACCAGACTTTGGGAATGGTGCGGAGTTGGGGAGTGGTGATGGTGAGGATTCTGACAGAGAACAATTGATTTGAACTTTATCAGATGTTGGAAATGTCATTATTGTAGAGTATAGTAATTCAAATAGCAATAGTATAAGATTTTGAGTGCTTTCAAGAAAAGATGTAGTGGTAAAGAAAAGAAAACTTTTTATAAAACTAGGTAACCTCCTTTTATACCCTTCTGTCTTCCACAAACAGACACAGAGAGTTTTGGTTTGTGGAGCCAAGGAAGATATATACAAAACACTAATAGTAACGTTCCAGTAATATTTATTGATGGCATAGCAGGAATATGTATATTAGTTGAAGTTTTACATGTAAAATGCTTCAAGGCTATGTCTTCATACAGAATAGTAGAGCTACTGTGACTTTCTCTTCTTAGTATCATAAATGTTTGTCACGCAACAAACAAGGTATGTTGGCGATTAATCTGTGTGTTTAACGCAAACTATCTTTATTCTCTAATGGTATACCTCACCCTTTTTGAATCTTCCGCTCCAAATAGGTTATCCCTGATGTTTCCCAATCATCATATAAGAAAACATCAGTTTCGGTCATCCATTCCTGTGGCCTAAATGTTGAATTAAGCATTTCAATGGATATCTAGTTCCATCAGAATTTTCAGGAATTTTAAAACCAGCTATCATAGTTATTACACACCGGTGGTAGTCTTATAATCTAATAAGAGAACAATTCTATATTTTGTGATATTCGTTCTATCCAGTATATAGTAAGGTATTTTGTTGATTGTTGATGGTTGAAGCTATAACTTGAATACAAATACAATACACGGAAAGCAATAATGACGATTATAGATCAAAATCTTGTTTACCTCAAAGAATTGTATGCAATTTTAAGGATTCTATCTTTTGTGAGCAGCTCTGGGGTTATCTAACATCAGCTAAGATATTAAGATAGACACGGACCACGTGTTTCACTATGTGGGGTAAAATCATATTTTGAAACCTAAGTGTACCCAGACTATTCTATTGCAATATATTCTATTGATTTCTCGGCTCTCTGCGTAAATAGTTGCAAAAAAGTAATTTCCTCCCACAACAATATACACTAAAGACTTATTAATCATAAGCGAAAAATATCTTATACATAATAATTACATATCTATATATCTAAAAGGCATTAATCATGACAGCTTCTTTAGCAGGTTCCTTTTGAGTTCTTGGAGATCCCGCAAGCAATTCTCTTCTAATCTCAGGACCAATAGAATGATGAAATCTTTGTCTAACGGTTTCCAACAAAAAGTCCCGTTGATCATCAGTGATGTCGTTCTTATACCTCTGAGCAAAGGCTAATAGAGCTTTGTGCCAAACCACGGGTAAGGGGGGCATTTTTATCTTCTTATCGGCTTGATCGTCTTCGTCCATCATATCAGCTCCTTCAGCGTGAGACTCACTACCTACTTTCCTAAATCTCATGAAATAAAACACCAAATCATCTAAAGTTTGATAAGGCAAAGCGTATTTCTTCTCGATCAACACCCTTATAAACACTGTGGT
The DNA here is from genome assembly GCA_030569555.1 of Yamadazyma oceani. Classification (NCBI taxonomy): domain Eukaryota; kingdom Fungi; phylum Ascomycota; class Pichiomycetes; order Serinales; family Debaryomycetaceae; genus Yamadazyma; species Yamadazyma oceani. Next base: position 8,965 of record JAJMLF010000006.1, on the reverse strand, counting down.
TGAGGGCTGAAACTCCCTTTGAGCTAATTGAGATAATGCAACAGATGAATGTAATACGGGAATGGAAACTTTAGCTAAAACTGAAGCAGCAATGGTAGCCTCCCTGACAGAACAGTGAGAATCAACTAACGGAAAAAGGAATCCTTTGAAAAATGCCCCTGGTTTGTATAATGATTTTTTTATGGCCCTGTATATATGATAATTAACAGAATGATCTTCTGAGTCCTCGATGCATGTTCTAAACCTCTCCAATAAAACTTGCTCTATAAATTTTTGGGCTTCATTTGCTTGTAAATTTGACACAAATAGTTTTGTGGCCTCATATACTGCATGAGGGGTCCACGCATCAGGGTTGGTAACATATAATACATCTTGCCAGTTACGCAAGCTAGGTAACACTTTGAATAACTTTGGTAATTTTCCATGACGATAGCTAGCTAAAATCTGTCCTATTTTCTCATATGCCATTATAACCTTAGGAGGTAGCTTAACACCATCAATTGGTTTCCCGCCATTTTCCTTCATGATTTCCTTTTCTTGAATTTTAGCCATGATCTTATCTGCTAAATTCACCAGTCCTCCAAAACCACTCCCAGTTTGAAAATATTTTTCGAACATTTCTGCATCTTTCTCATTCACTTCTACTTCTTCTTCATCGTATGCATCTTCTTCGAACTCAGAATAGTCCTCATCTTCCTCTTCTGACTCTTCAACATCGCTACCTGATTCATGGGATTGAGATTTAAAGGACAGCAAAAAAGATTGACTTTGTTGTTCAGAGTCCTCGTTGTTTTCTTCCTCTATCTCCTCTTGCTGTTCTTTGGCTAATCTAAGGATCCTTCTAGATTCATTTGCATCCAAATAATCTTCATGTTCTTGCTTTGCGACAGAGCCCTTCTCATCTTTTGATTTGAGCTTCAACCCCCCATTAATATTTGAGATATCTTTATATAATGGGTTATGACGTTGTTTGCTCTTGTTATCACTAGTTGTTATTTTTCCCATAGCGAGGTGATCACCTATAGAAATTCCTAGGTATGTATTAAAGAAGTCTGCTTCCCTCTGAAAAAATTTTTAGATAATAAGGGCATCTCATTTTTTTTTCTTTTCTCACAACAAAGGAAAAAAAAAAAGTATTCTCACACTTCTCCATAGTCAAAATGTATGAACAACGATGAATAAATTAATTCTTCCCCTAGGGTATCATTCAATGGAAGGTATCTATATCCTTTCTTCAAATTTTCTAGCTTGCACACAAAAACTCCTAGAATTGTACTAGAATCCTTAGAGGTTGCGCTATGCAACGTTAATTTAATGAATAAAAGACCATTCGTCGTCATTATTCCACTGAAATGCTGATTCCAAGTTGGATTAAACCCATTATCATTAATAGTAGATGTATTTACCACGCATGATCCTTCTTCGTGTTGCACACTTTCGGCTCCGATAGTTTCAAGGCTAACAAATGGATTAATGGTGCTAACATTAAGATTATGTGGTTTTGGTAATTGATGTGCACTAATGACATTAATTCTGAAATAGAACTTCCTAGGGGAGAAATGGATAATATTTCTCATTGTATGCTTTAGTAGCGGCTTTCTCAAATCTTTTGGTTTTAAAACATAACCCGCCTTGTCGATCCCATCGAACAATGCTTCATTTATTTGTTGACCTGAGTCATATGTTTGCCAATTTGTAGCTACCATTTGAACACCATGCAACCAGTAATTTATCGGCGAAAAATTTGATGACCTTAATCTCATATTTGATGGATATACTCTCATGAGAAATTTCCTATTATGCTTATTAAGCGCCTTTCTTTTATCATCGTCTCTTATCATTGAGTCAATTACTCTTTCATTTAGAGAAAAACAGTGATTGAATGTCTTGGATTCGGGTAGTGAAAAATTTCTGAACCTTAGACCCTGAACGTAAACAGCCAAATTGCTCAATTCATCTATAACCTGTTTATTTTTTCTGTTCCTACGTCTGTTTTTATTCAAAGGTATACCACTGCCATTATCCTCGCTAAACGAAGTGCTAGTGCTAGTACTGGTACTGGTATTGGTACTGGTGTTTGTACTTGTAGTACTTGAATTGGAATTTGGAATTGCTATTAATGTTCCCTTATCACTTAAGATTAAATTCGAAAAGGGGCTAGTCTTCTTGGCCTTTAATAAGATCTTGCATCTCAAATCATTAGGAGAAGGTAAAATAGAAGCACTATTCAAGGGTTGGGTTATCAAAGAATCACTTAAAATTTCTCGCAACAATTGAACCACTTTCAATTGAGTTTCTACTGAACAATTTATCTCAAGGCTGAGAATTAACGGAAAAGGACTAGCAACAAATGCATAACTTTTAATCGTTCTCAAAACACTCTGCAAAGATACTGTGGAAGTAAGGAGTCTTCCATGGCAAACAACAGGAATCTTTCCCCCCTGTGCTTCTTCTTCCTCGCCATCCCATATATCTATTTCTACGCAACGGCATCCCTTTTGTAAAGCTCTTGCATATCCCTCGGTAGAGGATACGTCCGCTATCTGGCGGCCAGTCAAGTAAGTATTATGAGATGATGATATAAAGTATTCGTTTAAAGGCATGTCATAGTACGAACTTTGGTGGGTCCCATCAATTACTGGTTTTGAATACTTAGACAATAAGAATTGATTAAAGCTCTCGTGATTCCAACCCTTATTATCTCTACTAAAACTGTCAAATATTTTTTTAAGAAGTTCGCCATTTAGCTCCTCGTGCTGAACTTCTTTAACTAGTAGCTTAAATGCATTAAAATCCATAAAGTCGTCACTATACTGTGTACTGCTCACTTCCTTCCATATCCGCTCTATATCTATTCTTTTTTTCAACACAGAGATGAACTCTTTGAACTGATCGAAATTTAGCACTAGCGTCCCATCGACAGCACTTTCACTAAAAGAATCAAAAATGCTCTTTAAGTAGCTCCTGTTAATATTTATGCTTAACCGTTGCATATACTTGACCACGTCTTCAAACGAAAGGGATTCTTTTGGTTGCTTCTGATTACTTTTATCAGAGATGCTGAGTATTAATTTTTTTTGTTCATCATCCATGTCATCTAAATCAATATAAAACTTCTCTGATAGCTCAGCCTTCAATTGCTTTAAGTTATTGATTGTGTTGTAGAATTTCTTCAAGTCATGTTCGGTATCGGCTATCAAATGAAGGGTCTTCATTTTATTCTTTTCCTTATAGTAGTAATGTATGGTAATCCATTGTTTTTCCAATTCCTTGGAAATATTCATTTCATCTCTGTAGTTGCGAGCCTCCAGTTGAAATAAGACGGTCTTAACATCATCAATTGAAAATTTATAGGGTTTGGCCATGCTCAAATGAGGAGTATAGGTAGAATGTAAAAGACGTTGTAGTCCACTTGATGTGTTCTCATCTTTTTCGATGGTATCCTCTGTGATAGGAAGACCATAATTTTGACTTTTATTGGCAACCCTCCACATAAGAGTTAAAGTTTTTGGATCGATCTGAAAATATATTCTCTTCTTAGACTTTCTAGATACCTTCAATAAGGTTAATCCTTCTTCTAGGAAGATTGAGGGTATATTTATTACTCCCGGTTGACTCCTATTGACACCAAATTCTATCCCCTCATTGAGGTAACGTAGCTCATTACTATTGGTAGCTGTTAAAGAATTCCTTGGGGAGTATGAATCTCTCCTTCTTCTATCGTTTTCTCCAATGGAAGCACTGTCTAAGGAGTCTTGAGATGAGTTTCGACTCCTACTAAAAATCCTCTTGAGGACTCCCGTTGGTTCCTTTGGCCCCTCAATGCTCCTATGTTCAGATGTGGAGGTCCTTAGGTTGCTGAATAATGATGGAAGTGTTGACAGTATCAGAGTACTTCTACTTCTATTCCTCGAATTGGTCTTGTAATCTTGTGCATCCGTCGAATCAGAATTTTTTCGTTGCTTTCTGGAATCATCTGGGTAGTCTGAAATATTATACTTCAGCGACTTTCTGTCTTCATTTTGATTCATCAAAGCACGCTGATTCGATAAACTGAAAAAGCATAGACTAAATAAGTTTCAATGTCCCTTGCGCAGAGCTTTACAAAAAATCATATTATTCAAAATTCGTGAAAACCGCATATAGAAAGAAAAGAGGTCAAAAATTTTATAATCCTATTAATGCTCTAAATACTCGATACAAGAATTGATGACAAGAAGAAACCACAAGAGCACAATATTATAACAGTACTTCGTCATCTAATCTGACATCCATTTCGGCTTCAGTTCGTAAATACCTTTTTATATCATTCACAGTATACTCTTCTCTGTGGAACAAACCAGCACCCAAGGCAGCATCTATACCGCAATCCATATCAAAAACTTCTTTAAAATGGACTGGTTTTCCAGCTCCCGAACTGGCAATTACAGGAATTGAAACCCTGGTTTTAATTTGCTTTAACAATTCCATATTATAACCCTTATTAGAACCGTCATGGTCAATGGAATTGAGTAAAATTTCTCCAGCACCAAGATCTTGACAGGCTAGACAAAGTTCAAGAGCTCCTAAGTCATGAGTTTTTCTACCACCTTGGGAGGTTACCTGGTAATAGCAATACTTTTCTCCATTGGGCCCAAATTTGGATGGTTCACAGATCGAAATGCATTCCATGGATGTCTCGTCAGGTGAACTAATATACTTTCTCTTAGGGTCCACCGAAATCACTACTGCTTGATTACCAAAAGTAGCTGAAATGGCCTCAATAGATGTCTTACCTGATTTATGCCTGTCATTTTTATAATAGTTTTCAGCAATATTCACTGCGTCAGATCCTATGCTTACCTTATCAGCTCCCGATCTGAAATATAAATCAGCTACTTCTACAGCAGGCACTAATTTTTTTGTCTCAGGATCAATTACATCTTTAATTCCACCTCCGACGGTCAAGGGAACAAAAATTCTTTCAGCTGAACGCCTTAAGACTTCTAACATGGGTAAGTCCTTCAAAGGCGAATCACGAAAAGAAGTGATATTTAAAAAAGTGACTTCGTCAGCTCCTTGATTATAATATCTAGTAGCTAACTCAACTGGTTTTCCTAAATTCCTAACTTCATTATTAGAAGCACCAGAAGCTCTGACATTATACTGATCGCCTTTGGTGACAACTAAGTCTCCTTCATCATTACTTCTAACATCTAAACAAGCAATGATTCTTCTAGTTAATCCGCTCAAGGACTTTTCAACTTTTGAATTATCTTGATAGTCTTTGTCGGAGACAGAAGAAAACTTTTGGCTCTCAAGGAAAGACTTAATTACTTTTATACCCGCAATTCCTGACTTCTCTGGATGGAACTGAGTAGCAAAGAAGTTCTTATAAGATAAGGCTGCCACAAAAGTCTCAGACCCATAGTTCGTATAGGCAAAGGACCATCCATCATTTTCAGCTTCCTCAATTAGCTTTTTGTTTTCATTATTAAGTATAGCTGCATAGGAGTGAACAAAATAGTATTTATTCCGAGTGTTAATTCCATAAAAAGCTTTACTTTGGGGTAAGATTTCACCATCGACCTTGATTGACTTAACGGTGTTCCAACCAATCTGTGGAACAGACTTGAGCATCGATTTTTCAGTGAAAATAGGGTCATTAGAATGGAATTTTGTCAATTTTAACTGTATGTAACCCAAACCCTTGTAGTCAGACGACTCACTTTCTTCACTATCTTCAAAGAACGTTTGCAACCCAACGCAAACACCCATTAGGTGTTTACCGCTCTTAATATAGCGGTTAATAGGCTCAACTAGTTTTCTGTCATGAAGTTGCTTGACGAAATGGGCGAAGTTTCCAACACCAGGGAATATCAATTTTTCAATGTCTTGTTCATACGATTGAAAGTCTTCGGCATTTTGGATGAGCTGGACACGATAATTTCCTGCCTCTTTTATGGCATTCATAAGTGATTGGAGATTACCACTTTTAACATCAATGACATATATCGTTTTAGTCATATTAGTAAATGGTTGAGTCAAGCTTAAGTTATTCGAGTTTCTAACAAGATCTCACTCACCGGGCAGGGCATCTCAAACTTCAGAAAATGAGTCAAACAAGAAATCTCCCGCGCAAATCCATAATGATTCTATAAATGTCCTATTACCATATAAAAGTATAAACTATTACCAATTATGCTTTCTTTGCATGTATAAGGAAAAAGAAATGTGTCGCTCCAGATTCCTCTTCTATTCTATTCTTGTAGGCCTTACAAAAGTCATCAGTCTTACCTAACATTTCAGCGATATGTAGACCAATATCATCGGCTAAGAAGTCGGTGATTTCATTAGAACTATTTAAAAGTACGACCGAGAACTTAACATTATCTTCCCCAAAAATTTTAAGGACCGTGGAGAATAGAACTTCAGCAAAATCTGGAATCATGTCGTAGTATTGAGCCAAATCTAGTCCGGTTGTGTTGGTAAAACGAGGTAGACCAACAGATTGTCCACTTTTGATCGTTCCTACACCCAGCAAAATAACGGGGATTTCTAAAATACCCCCCTTCTTCAATATTCTATGGAACTCAGATAAAATAATTTTATAATTAGTATTAGTCAATTGAAACAACAAATCTCTACTTTGGACCACGTCATAGGTACCTGAAGGTACTGTCGATAATGAGTCGGAATAGAAGCTAAAGTTGGGTGGCTTATGATCAGCAGAGGAATTCGAGGAATCACTAGCAATGCTATTGTTATCATCCATCGACCTCTGGATCGCAACAAGCTCAGCGCCCAGAGTGTTCCTAAATTGATTGTAATTGTCGAATTTCAACGTCGAATAATAGTTTTTAAACAAATAATCCTCCAGGCTGTCAACTTGTTTCTTCAGGGCCTTTGCTTCCAAAGCTCTATAAGTTTCCAAATCAGAAATATTTCTTGCATCTTCGTTGAATACACTCATTTCTACTATCCTCAAATAAGGTATAGTAACCGCCATATACCAGGAGTATTGTGCACTGAAATATGAATTATAAACCAAAACCCTAGGGATGTCTTTAGCAGATCCTTTATCTATAGAATTTTTGTACCCTTCAAACAATTTATGAGCTAACCGAGAATCAATCAAGGAGTTATTGGAGAGCTTTGTCAATATATTAATGTGGTATTTTTCAAGTAGAATGAAATCATATGACACCTTTGTAACTATCTGAAGCAAAAACGCAACGGAATTCGTGGCATTAGTCAAATCATCGCCTGAGTCTTCCTTTTTAAAATGATGTAACGCCTTAGTCATTTGGAAAAATAATATTTTAAACTGTTGATGCGTAGCCAGTATATCGTCCAACTGATCGGACGGGGTAGTGAGCAGCCTCTCCGGGAGGTTCAATATAAATCTGATATAATTTGTAAAGTTCACCTGAACTAGTTCTTCACAGGAGAAGATTTCTGTTCTCGTTGCATCTTGCGTAGATTGTATTTTAATCAATTTCCGTAGGAAAGTTCTCATTTTGATTAGATTGTAAGCCAATAAACCTTCAAACTCACGAATATCATTACTTCTCAATGCATCTTCTGTGTTGACTTCGGAGTGCCTACCGTGACGTATAATAAACTTGGATATCGAATTAAGTCTTATATTAGCGAAATTAATTGGATCATTATTATGTTGAGCACTTAGAATATCGAGAAAGTTATTGTATCTGAATATTTGGAATGAAGGTGTATACAAGTTAGAAGCTATTCTTTTAACTGAATTCATAACACTCAAATCTTTTAAAGTGATGAACTCAGGAAACTGATCAGCTTGTACCATCGAATAACTTGGTTTAAAGATCTTAGAACCTTTCTCAGATTCATTTAAGGAGACAGAAGTTGAATCCAAAGGTGAATGCAGCAGATTAAATTTGCTTCTGTCTTTTGTAGAGTTGCTGCTAGTGGTATGAGATGACGAAAGTGAACTATTCCTCCTATATTTTTGCTTTGGGAACGAGGAGTTCGTCGAAGTTGAGTTTCTCCTCTTATCGTTAACATCCAAATATTGAGGCATGAGACCCTCTAGCTGCTCTACCGATGCCTTTCTATTAATTCTGGTTGGCGAGCTTGCACCAGTTCCTTCTGCTGCATTTACAGAAAATTTTGCTGCTATGTTAGAGGAAAGTGAACCAGTAGAATTAGATCTTTTTAGTTGTTCTAGATTATCTGAAACTTCCTGAGCATTGATAGGGTCGTTAACTTCACCTTCATAGATACTGGGTGTCCGTACAGAAACATTAGCCGAGCTATTGGGTGACCCAATCTTCGAGCTTTCACCTTTTTCATGTGGTTTCCTCGACTTCTTTTGATGCTTGTGTTTATCGTTACCCTTGTCACCCTTCTTCCCCTTTTTCATCTTCTGCTGCGTCTGGTACAGGACCGATGGCACTATGTAAAAGCTCATTATCTGAAAGTATTACACAACATATATCGTCGTAAAAAATAAATAACAGAACGGTCGAAATAAAACCGAATGTCAAGCAAGGCGATAAGAACAACATCGCGCACCAGCCCTTTTTTTCCGAAGCGATGTGACATGACGTACAGCGATTAATGAGACCCTCAATTTTGGTCCCTTGACCTTCATTGTGTACTTATCCCGCTGAAACTAGTATTATCAAAAACTCCATGGATACAGAATTCACAGCCTACCACATGAGTGCATGAATTGCCATATCAAAGGTTTCTTACAAGAAGATGAACATGCGTATGACAACCAAGATAAGTGGATTAGGATTATCGCATACAGTGTTTTCAGGATGAATAACGCACCCTCTTTAAACGGATGTCGCATTACACTCAGATAGATTACGCAACCTCTAGGCAGTAAATATCACATCCCATAAGGAAGAAAATGCCGATTGTAAATTAAATAATATCGCAAGCAGTACTTAATAAATATCACAAATTCAATTTTATTATATCTGAATCTCTTACTTAA